>JADANM010007051.1:6619236-6713216 GCA_026213755.1 Eurema hecabe | reverse complement strand
CGAGCATTTGTCAACATTCCCGCACGAAGAAGCACAATATAGCTGATAAATCTCCAACAACAGTAAGATAACTGTTGGTATATCGTATTAATATCTACTAGTACATACTATACTATTAATTGATTCTTTAGACATACCATTTTTTTATTTAAATCTAGGAAACGACCTTGTCTCAGTGTCTGACACAGCATTGAATTTATATTTAAAATAATTGCGACTGAACATGAATGATTCACCTGATTATAAGCAACCGCCTCAATTCATAGACAATTGCTAAATTAGGAGTAGGAAAACGTTTTAATCAAAAAATTTAGCGTCACCTGTACTAAAACTGTACTAGCTGTAGGTACCTACAATACACTTAGTAATTGTTGGGGTAATTGAAAAATGTTAATATAATTTACATGATATCGTCCGTATCGTTTATCATGAGTCCTGATAGCATGTCCATGATTTGTTAAGTTGGAAATATAATCCTCGACTTTATACCTAAGAATTTCTTGTTAAATGTTCAGTTTTCGAGAAGGAAAGTTTAAGATGAAAAGCTGTTTATGAAAGCTGACCTTCTTTTAATAGTACCTACCTCTTTATTCAGCCATACTACATATTTCCGAGTAATTTCTGCCTTTCACTAAGGAAAAAGCGCTAATATTAATCCATTTTTTAGATTTTGAACATTGCAATTTCGGCAATTTGGATGTAATAATTTTCTTTATAAAAATTAAAACCATGTGTTCTAATTATGTGTTATGCTGTAAGTGACTGGTAAATAACCAAAATATATTATTTGGATTAAATCAACAAACGCAATTTTCTTAATAACAAATAATATATAGACAAAAATAAAGTGATTCGATGATATCAAAGGCAAGCTGATCAAATTGGTCAAAGATATTGTCCTGTTATTTTTGCCAAAATCTATTTGTAATTCCGTACCGACCCCGTTAAAAGGTCGTTCCTATTTGAAACATAAAATACGTACTGAAATTGAAACTCCCAACGAACCCTTCAGATAGCTGTGTATATTTACATATTTTATATGACACTGGCGGTGGCCTCTCTACAATATTACTTCTTTTTATTCCGTAATGTAGTTTGGATATAACTTTTCTAATTTCTGATTTTTTTTCTATGATAATAACGAACGCCTACAAGAAAATGGGTTGAAAACTTGTTTCTATGTTTGGATGTAATCATTAAAACTATTCGTAAACACCAGCATTAGTGTACTCGTAACTCTTATTATCCGCCTTGAAAAACATCATCCAACTCAATATTTCATAAGACTATTTTTAAGTAAAATTTACACCTAAATTATGAATAAAAACGAAGTCTGATAATTAAGTGAATCTGTAAAAGCATTGCTTGTTATACACCTCATTGAGAGGCAGCCGAGTGCGAAATCAGATAAGTTGTTAATTTAACATTTGAAAGCATTCAAAGTGTCATAGATTTTATTTCTTATAGAGAAGAATTTAATGTATGTCTTTATGAATTTTAGTTATACCTTCGAATATACATACATTTTCAGTTTGGGGTTAGAGGTTTACATAGATGTTGTGATGTTGCTTCAATTGATTTAAGTGCCCTAATAGGTTGTTAAATATTTTTAGAAAAGTGAATAGGTTATCGTATGATTTATGTTGAAATGGACTTACATCATAAGTCTTAGAATAAATGTTTAGAAAGCTTATTAATATTAAAACTTTACAAGAAAAACCGTAACCGCAATTATCTTTGACTAAAAAGGCCATATTTGATTATATCAAGGTTAATGCATATAGTATATAAATGTTAATAATTGTTTGGAACTAACGTGCATTTCTAAAGCATATTCGTGACAACATTTCATACCTACTGGCTAAATTATATTTCAACACGTGAGATGTTAAATGCTGGCTTTAGTAGGGTACGTTTCAGTAATTCTGACTTCACTCATTAATTATACTAAAGCTGAAAGTACTCTATGAATGTACCAACAATTGCGGCTTTTGATAGTAATCGGTTGTCATCTAATAATATAATCAAAATTGTAAAATAGCTAAGCGCTATAAAAGGGGTGAGGCTACGAATAAAGAGCTACGGCGTAGCTTATTGTAGCCCGTATCTACGATCTGCAGAATATATAGTTACGTAATGATTTGGTACAGTTAATACGTTTTTAGTCATTTAAAACTTTATATTAAATTTATTAATATTCATAATTTAGAGTTATATAACAAACAACTCAACTTGTCAAGATCTTGTCTACAGTATTACGTTTAGTATTCGAGCATTTTTACCCGTCTTTTGTGTATGAGAGCAGCTTAAAATCAGAGATTTGAATATTATAAGCTATATCTCTGAAGCCGACCGCTCCGCTCGGCTCGTCAAGGCAAACCAAGTACTACACTTCATGCCGTTTAACTTTATATGCAGATGCTTAGCCCCGACCCGACCATCAAATAACATTTTATAGAAAAATATTAAAATAAAACCGAAATATAACATTCGCTCAGTAGCTAAGTAGCGATAATATTTTACTTATTTATAAAAGTTTATTATATTATAATCTTGCTGGCATGCTATGTGTTTAATCTTGACTGATTAAAATAATTACAAATCTATCGGCTGTTCAAACAAATTAGAGTCTGAATTTCAAATAAGGAAAACGTAACATAAAATTTAAGTATTAATGGATATTGTATTGTAAAATAATAAAAAGTGGGCGTACTACAGACGCCTCTAGGGAGGATAATCCATTAAACGTCCCTTCAGAGAATGTTAGGTATTCGAAAAACAAATATTGTTCCATAATTTTCGCGTAAAATCAGATCTTTCACCCTCAACTAAAGCGCAGTGCTTGAGTTATGAGAATCTTCGCACATAATTCGAAGCATTATTCATACAACAGACCGAAAGTGGCATAAAATTACACTTACATTAACATGCCACTTAGCTGGTGAGCTTTTACCTTTTTCGTCAAAATTGTTAAAGAAAATTGAAAGGCAGAGAATTTCTTTATACAGTATGATCTTAAATTTTACAATAGTTAAAGATGGGCGAAACTTCAATATCTCTAAGACAAAATAAAAGTTTCAAAGAACCGAAAAAACAAACCCAATTTTATTGTCACTTTTATCCAAGTACAAAGTTAAATATTACTTATTTCGTTTATTGCGTGTGGGACGGGCCTCCTGTGCGTTAATAATATAGTTTCCTTTCATTGATAACTCATAAAATATATATAAATTTACAAGTAGGTATGCAAAACATCCATACATGGAGAATATCGGTCCTTATTGATATAGAAATCCTTTGTAAGCTTGTGTTCGATACATATAATTAGGAATTCAGGACTATCGATTCGGGGTAGCACAAAGAAAAGGATAATATAGTATGCACTAAGGGTACGCCTACTCAGATATTAGGTACATCGCTAAACTAAAGTGAACTAGAAAGGAGGTCTGTGCCCCGGAGATCAAACTGAGACAAGCCAATTAAAATTACATGCCGCACTTAATCCTGTAGGATATTGAAAAGATTCTTGCATTAGCTTGGTGTAAGTAATTATTTATAATTTAATAGTAAAGTCATTTATTTCGTTGTGTGCATCACATCAGATGAAATACAATACCCTCATTCCTAATGATAATTATGATATAAAATATAATAAGAGATATGTTCAAGAAATAGATTTGTTCTATTTTAAGGAGGTTGTTCTGTGGGTTTGATTTAGATTAGTATAACTTAGTTTATAACTTAAAAATATATTTCAATAAAAAGAAAACTATTGAAATAGCCATCGATAAGATTGTAAACCCAGTAAACTATAACCTTAAACAAAGGCTTAGTCCTACGTTTCCTTTCAAATTTGTCCGTATAGAATTAATTAATCGTTTTAATTCAATTTGTGACAACATGAATTGTCAAGTTGTTTTTACTTTTTATCGGTATGCCGCAATGAAACATCTTTTGTCTAGTTACAGTTTTAAGTTTTGAGTGATGTAGTTATGTAATGATGAGTTGATATTTTGACTAGTTTTACGTAACAGACACAAAGCTAGACGATACTGAACGTTCCGTCTCGAGGTTAAAATAAATACATATACTAGTTAAGTATGTATTGAATAGACAATGATAAGATCGCAAACCAACATTTATAGCTAAGCCATCGTAAATTCTAAGCAAATACAATAATACTTTTCTAATAATGAAGCCAATTATCGTACCGCAATCAAGAAACCATCATAAAAACTGCTGCAAAGGTTGGATCGATTCAATATTGGAATGTGCTGAATAAAGTATTATAGCCCCTAAAGCCTGGTGCTTGCGAGACGAGTATGTATTTATAACAATAGGATTGTCAACGATTATGGTGTTAAGTAATAGAATAGGATATAATAATGTCGGGTGGCGCGGTGACGGTGGCAGCGGCGTGGCGTAGTGCCGCAGCCAGCGCGGCGTCCTTGCCGATGCTAATACGCGCGAGTCACGCGACGGAGGTCGATAGCGGCCACCGGCCATCCTCCGCTTCAATTATTCAGCACGCGACCACCACCGCCATCGCGCCGGGATGAAGGCGCGCACTGCGACACCTACCGGCCCACCGCCGACCCGCCGCACCGGAGTTCCTTACAGAAAAGCCAGAAGCGACGAAAGCCAAATCGAAGCACACTGAACGCTTATCACTCCAAACCTTATCCGTTCTCGTGCAGCGGGCGCGCGCAGTTGCGGGTTGGTCGCGCGGGGCGCGCGGTGTTCGCGCGGGTCTACCGCTAGCGCGCGCGGCGCGTTACGTAAGGCGCGGTGCGTTGCGCGCGGCGCGAGTGTGCGCTCGGAGGGCGCTGAGTGGGCGCGCTCGCGGCGGCTCGGGGTACGGTCGCGCGCGAAGTGCCGCTGCCGAGTTATGCAACGCGCCGCCACCGTCGCCCGCCCGAAAAAATCGAACGCCACCGGCGCACGCCTGCGCGCGCACCCGCATCGATACCTCCGCCCATAGACCTACAATTACGAGGACGGGCCTTAGGTAGGCGACCTCGCTCTGCGCGCTTCAGCGAAATAGTCACACACAAGTAAACGTCTACTTGAAATGTAGCTCATGGACGACCCGTCGTGTGTGTGTACTAGCACCGTCTCTGTTTATCTGCGACGGTATCTGGCAACAATCGCGCGTTTGTCCGCCGCAGACCGCGGCCGTCCGAGGCGCCTGCCGCAGCGGCTCAATTAACAACGGCCCACAGCATCGTCCGGACGTACCGATGGCTGTAATTAGATCTTCAAAGTTGCCGTGCAAACTTTTTCGAATACAAAACTGTAACAGCACTGCCTGCTGTGCTTACATCATTCGAACTTATTTAAATGTTCGCCAGTTTACAATTTATTATAACTTTCTATAACACAAAGAAAATTGTAGTTTACTTTTTGAACAAGCTATTCAGATGAATGTATTTAAATAATTCTAATGCTATAAAAATAAAATTATACATGCAAGATTCCCGATCACAGTGGATAAATCGAACTGATGACCTTACTCCTCCAACGCAAGCGCGTAACCTTTTGTTCAAGAAGCAAAAGTCATTTAGTTCCTGCATAGTACATTTTAAACAATACTTTATTTGCCTAACTTTGCTTTATACTTTAAATAGCTATAAAGTTAATTCTAAGATACACGTTTAAAAGCATTACACAACTACGCTATTATGTTATTACAACTATGAAAAAAACATCTAAAAAGTTTTTAATATTGTCTAATAATGTTGATTTAATCGATTCCATACTATTTCCATAACATTAGTTTTCTCACCGGGTCTATAACCATTAACCAGAGAGAGAACTTTACAAATTTGTTTATCCTACTACTATTATAAAGGCGAAAGTTTGTAAGTATGGATGTATGGATGTATGGATGTATGGATGTTTGTTACTCTTTCACGTAAAAACTACTGAATGGATTTGAATGAAACTTTACCACAATATAGCTTATACATCAGAATAACACATAGGCTACAATTTTTGAGGATTGTAAGGGAGGAAAGGGAGGGTCACAGTTTATATGAAAGTCCACGCGAACGGAGTCGCGGGCAATAGCTAGTTCTGAAATAAATTTGTAATGTCAGAGATCAGAAGAAGTTTTTATTTGGCGGTAACTTTCAATACCCTCATTTGATTGATTTAGTAATATAATGAGAGAATAAATAAATATTTGTAAATTATTATTAATAGGTACCACTACGGGATAATATAATAATAGGTAATAGACCTAAAAATATATGAGCAGAGCTTCAGCATAAGCAACAATTTACTTTTATTATTTAAATCATGCAACCTTAACCATATCTACTAACAAACATCGCAATCTATGTACCTATATGAGAAAATAACATGAAGAGGTGTGTTCCGGTCAATCGTTTTCGAATTTGTCGCAAATAGACAGACGTACAGACTCTGGAGGACTTTTCATATATAACAAGCGACTCGCCCCGGCTCGCATATCTTATGATGTAAGCCATCCTATCTTTTAAGTTGGATCAAACTGCACACGCTGAGTAAAACGGTACAGTAGTTTATGAGTCAATGGCGGACAAACATCGAGACACGTAATTTATAAACAAGTAATGACGCAACACAAAACACAGATAAAAAGAGATTTCGCTATTATGATAATTTATAAAATTGCCAAGTCTGTTTTTATTTTTCAATTGTTAAGTTAGTTTCAGTAATATTTGCAGTTATGTGCGCCACCTATATATTTTTATATATATTCATAGAACATTTCTAACTTAACTTTTACAGAGCTTACAAGTCAAGTGTTAGTTTGTTAACGTTTCGTTAGATGGCGTTAAACACAATACAAAATTAATAAAAGTTTAAGATGATAATATAACATAATAACACGTTTATTAGATTTAGATTCACACACGTCATTAATATTTTTTTTAACAAATTAATAAGACCCACCTTGAGAAAATATATTTATTTTTTATTTAACAATCTGTAGACATATCATTATATTCAATGACAACCACTGATTTATCTTAAGATAATAAAATAATAAATATAAAAACCTCGTTTGCTACTTAACTTAACCATAACTGTCATAAATACCTCTTTATACTAAATAAATTAAACAGAGCTCATTCACCATAATATAAATAACCTGATTTTTCATACCACACCTATTACATTCTACTTACGTATAGTAAACTTACAAGCAATATTAATACTTTGATATACCAAGAGTACTATTATAAAAAAAATACTATAAAGTGGGTATTAATTCCATCACCTTTTGAAGTTGTGTCTCCAAAGGTTCCCTTTCTTTACCATTGTTCATTACCAAGTCCCATTCATCATAATCATCGAGTCCACATTCAGAAACAACATCATCTACACCACTTTTGAACTCATAACCTCTTTCTTTTCTAGTCTCTTCGTCAGATTCTAACCGAATTGTTCTGATTATATCACCATAGTTCTCTTTAAACCATCTAATGTCTGTCTTGCGTCGTATATCACTAACTATCCAAACTGGTTTTTCTTGGGCTAAGAGAAATCAGAAATTGTTCATATTAAAATTTACATAAGCTTGAATACCCTTAACTAGTTTTCAAGTTACAACCCAATAGGCTACAACCCAAAATAATTTTAAATTTTATTCAATACAAACTTTACTAACATTACAACTGCAAAACATAAAGCTGTGTTAACAGTAAATATTTTCACACAAAAACTACAGAATGGATATAGTAATGGTATTATAGATCTTGGGTGACATGAACTTTATCATCCTGAAATTGTTACGCATTGGTAAAATTACGAACATAACAACTACTAGGTGGCATTAGTATGTAATAAAGTAGCAATATCTTAAATTTTTAAATGTATTTAATACTTAAATTTTTTATGGATATGTTCTCAAATAGTGCCTTTTCTGATAATAAAATATTTACTGAAGTCTAGTCTAAGGTTTAGTACTAGATTAATTTAATATTAACCAAGTCTTACATGATTATAAATACCTACCAGTTTCACAAGCAGCTTTACAGAAACATCCGTAATCCTCTTCTCTCTTCCTATCACTCCAATTGATCAGCTCAAGCCGAAACTGTTCCTTGTAAGCGCTGTCACTTAACAACTCATTTAAATTCAAGTTCATTTCCTTGGCCCAATAGCTCTTTATGGGCAGGGATATCTTGATTACCTCGCACTTATCTCCCAATCTGAAATATTACAAGAAAACATTTACATGTTTTCTTCTTTCTTGGCATTTTCCTATACATACTTAGCAGATGTTTACTTCAAAAACAAAAATTGTTTAGTATAAAACTATAATTTGCAAGTGCTTTTTCAACTGTACAAAATGGAGATGAACATAGTTAGAATCATAAATTTTATCAAAATTAAATATCATTAATCTTATGAAAAATTAAATTAAATTACCGATTCTGTAAGTTATCCGTTAAGTAATCCTTTCCGCATTTTCTCTTGCCACTGAATAGTAAAATTACTGCTGGAGACATTTTAAACTATTTTGATATTTTTTCAATAATGTGGAAGTTATTTGCTCATCTGCCAAATAAATTTGCCTACAACAACGAATTACGAAATACTAAATTAAAAAAATATATACTTAATGGAAGTATATGGAGTTCTATCTAAAAATCATATTAAAGTTAGCTTTTATATGAAAATATTATAGACTAAGGCATAAAAATATTATATCTACAAAAGTGAGGAAAAGTAGTATAATATTAGAACGTATACAATTTAGTCGACTACAACTAACATTTCATGAATAACTAAGTTTGTGTATATTTTTCTAAATTTTCTTTCATAAAAACTTTTGTATTTTGGATACAAACTTTCGGTTCTGTCCGTTGAAGGGTTGACACTTAACAGTTATGAGTTGACAGGTCTTGACACTTGACAGCACAGTCATAGTATGTTTCCAATGCTGTCAAATCTCAAAAGATAAACGCCAAGCCCCATAAGTAATCTGTATGGAAATTTGACTTATACAATTATAACTAAAACTAAAACTTTTATGAAACAAATTTTCAAAACTACAACTTAAAAAGTGCCATCTGTATCTGTAGAGAATAGTACCAATACTTAATACTTAGTAGATACTTACACTTAAACTTAGTACTACATACAATTTAAAGATGTCTCTAGCGGACATAATTTCTATGTAACTAACTTTGAAACTAAGTACTAAATTACAGCGACACGAGATGTCTCTGCAGAACTTTAGTGGTATATAACTGTTTCCCACATGTTTATTATCTCTTTTTGAAGGAAGTTGTGAATTTACAGTTACCTACGAGTAAAAATATGTAAAACTAGAATCATGATATAAATTCTTAATAATTTTTATATGTATTTGAAATTGTTAAAAATAATAATATTGTAATTTGGAAACTCATAAGCTATTATTATGTATCATACAAAAGCTTTCCATATTGCTGTACTCAACCGAAGTACGAAACAATAACCATTATCAGATTATTTGGGCTCGATGTTCACCACTAGATATCACTCAAATTACTCATCTGATAAATGAATGAACCATCTACTCTTCTCTGTCCTCTTCATATTGTGCGTTGTAGCGTAATTATTATTATCGTATCGCCCACGCCGCTTATTACATCCTCTACTATAAACTCTATCGACTGTAATAGCCATTCTATAACATAACTATAAATAAATCTGTGTCGACGTGAAAAAATGGCGTTATTTGAATGCCGGACGATAATTTAAATGTACCAACAACCGCTTTTAGCTTACAACCTTAATTGACTTAAAAATGCTTATCAATATGTAAAGATTATTTGAACGTAAAATAAATGTTGTGTAAACGAAACTGAACCGTATTTCAACAAAATTTTGACATAAATTTGAAGGTTGTCTACATAAACCTGTTTCTTCTGTCCATAAGAATGGAGTTCCAAGCACGATGCACGCTCACGACTTTCAGAACAACTCCGGACATGACATTCCACGTTTCGTTGTAGATTAGAATGGGATGGATAGCGAGCCGTTTGCCGAAAAAAACGAGACAAACAACTACGAAGTAGTCCACGTGGACTGCTTCATATCAACACAGGAGCAACGACCAATAGAAAACGGTACCGCTAATGTATTTCTCACCTCCGCACTCACACCCGGATCGGCTTCCATTACAAAGCGAGCGCACGATTGTCGACTCTGCCGCGAGGGCTCAAGGTTTCAACTATCGTGAGCTCGCTCGAGACAGTCGTTTTCAAAATGACTTATAGTGCCTTGTCAACGTCAAAGTAAAGCGTAAGACGCATCGCATAGGGTGTATTGTCGTCCGCGGAGTGTTCTGCGGCTGTTGAATTTAAAACGATTCCCAAAAACAGGGTCGCAAGTTGGTGAAGGTTGGAGGAGGCCGCGATGCAAACTGCATCGTCTCGTCACGGCTGCTCCGCGCCCCCTCCCCCCTCCTCCCCCTCCCCCCGGAGCGCTCCGAGCTCTCCCGCCGTTATTGTAGTAAGCCGAGTGTATGCGGTGTGCATGTGTATGTCTGTTCCGAGTCAACTGTTGTGCTGAGGCACGAGGTTTTCATACGAGAAGTGCATGCAGCCGCACTTTATATGCTCGTAATATTTTGCTCTTGCAATATTTTGCTTTTTGTTTGCTCGCTCCCGACTTTGACCAGCTGAACAAAGAAATTTCCTATTCAAGATATCCGAGCATCTTTGTATTATGACTAGATGCACTGCGTTCTCACATGCATTATAAGATTTTATTCTAAGAACTTATATTTTAATGTAATAAACTAGTCATCTTTATAAGCTATCTACTTCTTAATTATAGCACACACTTAGTTATAATCGTAATCTCTATACAAACAACAAAAAAAAAATCAAACAAACAAAAATAAATAACAAATCCCACTTGAATCTCTACAATCTTCTAATTAGATAATTACTCAACGAAAATCTCACCTTTAAAAATATTGCGCATACGATTTTAATATTTTAATCCCAACCAAAAATAAACATGTTCACAAACCCTGAGCTATTTGCGAATTACATTGAATAAAAACAAGTCGCATTTGTTACTCGTAGTCGCGAGGGGGTATAATGAATTCAATGCACTAATAAGAGCGCAGGATCTGAAACAAATTGTCATTCAAAAAGCTGCTTTATGATTATAGGTATCCCTGATTCAATAAAGGGATCGTTTGTCGACAAAGGGCGGAAATATTAGGCGCTCCCCCTTACGTGACGCGCAACGAAAGGGCAAGTTACCGTCAGTTCAGACAGGTAGATTTGTTTATTAAGCCCTCCTTGAATAGTGTTGTTAAGGAACGAGCTACATAACTATGGGAAACTTCGAAATAAATTGCGTTCAATAACGTGCAAATATACCGATGCCTAGTGTAATAAACTATAGATGTTATACTATGCTAATTTTTCATAAAGGTAGGTACATATTATTTTTCATATCACGCAGTACGCATATAACAACAAAAAATTAAAATAGATGTACATATATGTACGACTAAATGATTTCACAGACCACAGTATAAAATATACAGTCTATAGAATAAGAAATAGAAACTTCTATGTGTATAATCAGCTTTGTAAATTATAATTTTAATATTAAATATGAAACCACCTTTAATATCTTCCCTCGATCCGATGAGCCGTAGGGATAAATGAGAAAAATCAGCGCTCCACTCCCTCGAGAGTTGAGACGCGGTGCCGGGGTCGGTCACTGCCTATCAAAACTATAGCAACGATTTAATTCACCCGCTAGTACATTACGGGAGATGATATTTTATTTTTCACTCCTGTTTAATTATAGAATTTACTACCTATTTATCTATAGGTAACTTTTACGTTATCTATATCTATACTAATATATAAAGCTGAAGAGTTTGTTTGTTTGTTTGAACGCGCTAATCTCAGGATCTACTGGTTCGAATTGAAAAATTATTTTTTTATTGAATTGACCATTTATCGAGGAAGGCTTTAAGCTACATAACATCACGCTGCGACTAATAGCAGCGAAGATATAATGAAAAATATGGAAAAAACGGGGAAAATTATTCATCTTTGAGGGCTTCCTTTGCGTGCGCTGCGACAACGGTTCAAGATACAAAAATAATATGTATGAAAGAATTATTCCTCTTTAAATGATCTAAAAAAAAGTCCGCGACAGTATATGTCTATCTTCTAAGATTGACTCACTATAACACAATAATAGAAATAGATACGACGGGGACGAAGTCGCGAGCAACAGCTAGTGTTTAATATAGTTAATTTATATTAAGCTAAAAGTCTTATTTTACTTAACTTATTGGGTAAGTTTAAAAAAATTTTATCAGGTCTATAAATCTAGATCTTTCTAGAATTTATGGTCATCTGCTTGTGTATGAGTTTAAATATTCAGAAAGCAGCCTAAGAAAGTATAGGTACCTACAATAGATAGATAAGAATTTATTTTTTAAGCCTACAAATGTAGGTATAAATTTGTAACGCATGTCATCAGTTAGTATTAGTATAATAGCACGTTTTCCTTCTCAACACAACCGATTAAAATGCCACCGTTGACTGACCGATTCACACAAACAATAATTGTGCTCGTACCAACCCGAACACGATGTACGCTATCAATATTGCTCTCATCTGTCATACAAGTGTGGAAGGCGGCCGACATGCCGCATGCCCGCTCACATTATTCAACACAAACAAAAAGGGAATAAATGCTCGAATAAAATACTTTTAATTTCCCCGGGCGCCGCTAATCGGGCGGCGGCGATGGAGGGCGCCAAATCGCCCTTTTTATTTTACTGTACGAACGCAAATCCGGCGGGAAAACGGGAGGGCAAGCGGATCTCCGTGGTGCGGTCACGCGCTCCGAATTAACGGACCACCCCCCCGCGCCCCGCACGCCCCGCCCGCCCCCGCCAGCCGCGCCCCGCGCCCCTCGCGCCCCTCGCGCCCGGCCGCACTTGACCCGCGCGAGGTGTCACCGAACACGTTACCTACCCGCAAAAAAATGGAGGCGACCTACCGCACCCCCGCAGGCCCGCTCGCTACACTACGACTAAGAACGTAGATTTCGCTTTCAATTTATTGCAATTGTTTCGATCATATCGCCACTTAACCTACATACTCGCCCTGCCTATAACTTATAATGAGAAATATAAACTATTAACCTTAACGTAATCTCCGAACGTTTCCGTTCCGTGCCCATTTAACGAACGTAAACCACTAATTGACACGCAAAACAACTCATGTAAACCGCAAATAGTGATATTATAACATCTAATGTAAAACAATGAGTCACATTGTAAGCTGTGACATCATATTTGAATCTAGTTTAGCTGTTTGTGGAGTTTATTATTAATATTTCCTTCCTAGTAAAATCTTATTTCAACCGTTTGCTTAATTAAAATATTATTTCGTTAGGTTAGTTTGCTTTGAACGTTAAGAAATTGGAAGAGACAAGGGTGTATTCGGTAGAGTCGCGAGTAACGAATGCCGTAAGTTTTATTGGCAGAGTAAATCACTCGTTTCAGAAAGCTGAGCGTTACGTACTTTTGCACAAACTCAACACTTTGTTCAGCCATTACTCAGCCGGGAAATGCATCGCGTATGGCCTTAAACGAACACGCCTGCACTTTGTTCTGTAAACATTATTTTCTATGCGGTATTGTTCTTTGAGAAAAATTCTGAGCACAAAAGTCTGATGTATTCCAGCGAAGTTTATGTTGTTATTCTGCTCACGCGAGTCTCAATAAAATCACATAATCTTATTATAATTTTATGCTAGCTTTAGGTCTTAGCTTTGGATAGAATACCTAATGTTCACTTACTTAATACTTGTAAAACCTTATCCTTGTAAAATTGTATGTTGTATTCTATTTCATGATTAGCAATAATAGACTCTGCAATGAACAATTGTATAGAATATACGAAGTTTTCTGATGGGAAAATATTATCAGATTGTCAGTACCTAATCTTACAATGTTGGTGCTCCAACAATATTAAATTAGGTACTGACAAAACCCAATTATTATATTAATCCGTATTGAATGGTATATTAAACAACATCAAAAATGAGGGGTTTTTATCATTTCAAGTAGGTACATATACTTAGAAATATCTTTTGACGTACCTAAAGCGTCCTTTATCTAAATATCAATATCGATGAAGTAGTCAAAGAATTAGAGAAATACTCCTATTATTAATTTAACACATAATTCACTTAGGTACATAACAGCATATTAATAATTATCTTCGCTGTCTTAAAATAATATTTATGAAATTCCAACCTAACGATAAGACGAATACAAACAATAATAAATTTTATGACGAAGTGATAACCTCAACCTTTACTTATAATGTATGCAAATACATTAAAATACAGTGATCTATCTATAATAATTTGTTATAGACAAATATAATGAACATAATATGTCTATTTACACTGTCCTATATTATTAGAAACGTAAGTTTCTTAATATAAAAAGCCTTAATTGACCTAAGGTTATTTTTTAACGGTACAGAGTTTAAGAAAACAAAAATATTTTTTTGTAATTATTATAAGTCTCTTTAAATTGCTTCCATTTATACATATTGAATTTTTATTATTAGAAAACTGTCGTAAATGACGACAAAAATGTGTTAAAATTGTACGTCATCCGCTCAAGCCCATCAGCAGTTAATTGTATAAAATAAACGATTGACAATTTAAAACAATGAAAGCAATTATAAATGTCATTAAAAATACAGTGGAAACAATCGCGAATACAGCGTTTTCAGACCGTATTAAATATTAATAATTAAGCTGTAAAAGTTTCGACTGAGCGCGGCTTTAGGGAGCGTCTTCATCATATTCCTTTTATCTTAATGCAATTTTAAGAATAGCCAAGAAAATACTGGTTCCGACAGCAGCTAAAAGCGTAATAGGGGTCTGTATTAAGAGTAGTTAGTCACGAAGGCATTTAAACTCGATACAGCTGTCTGAGGAGCGAGCTGGCCGCTCCCTGTGACCTAACATTTACGATGCTAAATACACGATGTACGGACTTATTGTTAATGGTGGCTCTGTTTGCTTCAAATGGATTTGTAAGTTCGAGTAGGTACGTACCTACTATGCGTATATATATTGTATGTCGGTTTTTATGTTAAATTATTCTATAGAAGATAAAGGTCTGATTAATTCATTATATCTTCTATTAGTTAATCTGTATAAAATTAGGATACTTCTTAAGGTAACTTTGCCATTTTTTCAGTTTCGTAGATAACCAATATTAAAATACCTAACTTGTTACGTATATATTCATGAAAAAGCAACAAAAAGATAGACAAGACAATTAAAAATACATCAAGCAGTATTCGCTCATGTTTTATACTCACTGCATTTCATTTACAAGTTTTGGATAAATTTAACAACGTATTGTTTCTTCCTACCTATTAAAGAACACGAGGAGAACCATAAAAAAGTTGTTCACTAATTGAGTTCTGACGCCATAGCTGCCTACTTATTACGCCGCTTGTAGCTTGTAGGTAATAGCCTTAAACATACTTAATCCGTTTTTATATAATTTATGTATATTTAATGAACACTTACACATCATAAAAATATCTACTAGATATAAGTACTATTTTTAAAATACCTTTTTATAATAATAATATTTCTATCTAGATTCAGGATCTTATAAGTACTTTACATTATTAAGCTAAAATATTAAGACCTGACCGAACGTCCCAATTCGTTTATCAACGGGCAGAAATTTTACGTGATAAAATATATATTGAATTCCGATGCCGTCCTCCGAGAGATGTCGCTAGGTATTACAGCCTTCACCCGGCTGTAAAAATACGAGTGAGGATCTAACGATAAATAAGTGAGTTTGCGGCGAAGGGTCGGGGAGCGTTATTTGTAGGGCTCGCGTGTGAATTATTCGTCGGTTCACGCGCGCTGTTTGCCGTCTTCGAGTGCCCCGGCTCCACCGACCCTCGTTAATGAAATTTCATATCTCTCCATTGTCGGCGCGGTAATCGTCTCGCTGCCTATTCAATACGAAACACTTGACTCGCCTATTATGTTCGTTCGACTGAAAATTAGGCACCAATTGTTACATTGAAATCCGGGGCCGGTTTTGCGTCGTCGTGTTTGTTATTGAGCTTACGTAAGTGAACCGTGTACAGCTTCATAAAGGTTTAATTGAATTTTGTGCTAGTTAAAAAATAGGATAACGATAATGCAAGCGAAGCGTACTGCGTAGTGTTTGTACAAACAGTGGGAAGGAATAAGCAATTAACAATAGAGCGGCAACGAAGTAGATACAATTATTGTTCATGTGGCCACAATTGACACAGTTGTTCGCAATACAGCGTACAGTGTACACTATACAGTTCTCGGTACGGCTAACCATATATTACTATGTGCATATTCAGGGCATTATTCAAGCTGCTATTACCACGACACACGTCTAGATTGCTCTTATACCTGAACAAGGTTTTACGAAACATGCTGTAACACCACGTATTCAGCAAATTATCTAACATAAAATAAACAGATCATTGTTCCAGAAAGCTGGATTATATATTTTTTGTTTAACATGACGTTATAGCGAATTGCTTTTTTAAATCAATTTTTATTTCTTTCTTTAACAAAGCTTTGGTGTTCTGTTTAAAATATCTATATTTTCTTTTAAGACATAACGTGGGTAAATTCCTATAGGAAATCATATGTACCTATTAATGTATTAAAAATGGTTTAATGTAATACCTACTTTAAAAAAACGTAACCTAAATATATTTACCTATAGGTAAAACGTAGATCCATTAATATGTATTGTAATGAACTGAAGGTACAAACAAGAAGTAAACGTTTACCACACAGTTTTATATTAATAAGATATAATGAATTTAATAACTAATAAAATAAATAAAATCAACTGTCATACAGATACCTAAATATGTATGTACTCTCAAATGTTAACTATAGGTAGAATATAGATACATCGATAACTCAAACAAGCTGCGAAGACAAGAGTTTTGCAGTTTTGAGTTTGGCATGAACAAGAGCGATTCTCATGAAACCCGAAATAAATCTCGCTAATAGCAAAATATGTAGTATTGTGAGAGAGTATGTTATTACAAAACAAGTGTCCCTCCCCATTGTCGGCCGTTCACGCACAGCGGGATAATATAAATCCAATTTTACTTCTTTGTATTAGATCAGATGCCTTGAGGGTGGTTCGGTTTTTGCTTTAGTCCTTCTAATTTATTGTATTGCGTTGCGATATACGAAAACACTATATTATGTATAAAAACAAGGATTAACTAAGTACCTGCCCAGAACACTAAATCATGTTTACAAAACTATAAATACGATATATTTGTAAGGAAGAAAACACTTTCCTTAATTGTGTTTTAGACTGTTTTCTTTGAATCACGGGTCAGTGTATATCTATACTAACATTGTAAAGAAGTAAAGTTTGTGTGTTTGTTAAATTGTACCTAAGCCCTAAGGGGTAATATCGGGATCTACTGAACCGATTTTAAAAATTCTTTCACCAATAGAAAGCCTCATTATTGCTAAGTGTCATAGGTTATTTAATAAAGTTACAAAAATAAAAAAGGATTATTAACGTTATGCCCAACAAAGGGTTAGTTTGTTAAGGTACAAGTAGATTTGCTTATGTACCTATCATGGTAGTGGTAACCTATCTATTTAATTAATATTTATTCCTCCAACAACTTGAAGCGTCGACAGTCTTCATATATTATTTATTAAGTATTTGCATACGAAACTTTGAAAGCCTTAAAAATGCGACTGAAACTTCGCAAGAACAAGTTGGTCGCACGATACTTAGGTACCTACTTACTTGTTATTTTAATAAGGTGTAAGTATATTTTGTAGCTTCGTTTAATTATAATATTAAATACATTTAAAAATCAATATTTAAGTGTCCAAAGAAGGGTAAAATTAACATAGCGATGTAGTGGTCAGAAAAGGTCAGTGCCTATTTAGAAAGGTTAGTCAGCATTCTAATTAAAAGTTAAAAATCTATATATTAAAAATCTATCCAACCTATTGACGATTATTACTACCTGTAGATATTGACGCTAGTTCTAACTTCTAACACGTAAAATGAAAGCTTATCTAGTAGGTACATATCACAAAAAATAAGCAATATAAGTACATTGAAATTTATACGGGGATTCAATTTATTAAAAACTAGCTCACCCGTGCCCATTTCATTGGGCAATGGGCATAATGTTAATTATCTTTTTCGGTTTTTTGTAAAGCCTATGGCACTCAGAAATAATGTTGCTTTCTATTTGTGAAACAATTTTTTAAATCGGTTCAATAGATCCCGAGAGTACCCCTTACAATTTAACTAACACACATACTTTACTTCTTTATAATATTAGTACCCATAAATGATAGCGACAAGTAACTCATGTGGATAATTTGTGCAAATCACAGATGCTTGTATCGACCAACAAGGTAATATATACTTACTAACATAGGGGAGGGCGGGGCTGGTTCTAACAAATTTTGTATTATAGTTTATATTTTCTTTGGTAACGAATTTTTTAGTTTAATTTTTAATTGAAAACATGCTTTGGTTATTCAGCTATGATATTAGTAGCAAAATACATTCGGTATGTAAGTGCTTTTAGAAAGAGAGCCGTCAAAACCAAAAAAGTCATTTGTTAATATGTGCCCCGCATTTGGGGCAAATATTAACGGAGCTGGGGTACGTTTTAACGTAAGGGGCAATTATTAACAGAGACAATTTTTTTAGGAAATACTTAAATAAAATATCATTTACTCAAACAAAATATTGTATTATAGATAATATATATATTAAAAATATATAAACAAGTTAACAACAAATTAAACTATGAATTATATGAATGAACATTTGTACGGTTAAATGATTTTGCTCTGCTTAAGCTTGTCGCCTCAGGACTCCGAATAGACAAGGATGCGTTGCGTTTCATAAAACCAGCGAACCAATCTTTGCCAGCCTTTCCGTCTCTTTTCCAAGATTCTGGAATATTATCTATTTTGTATGCAATGGCTAGCTCATAAGCTATTTTTTTGACATCATCTAGTAGCAATCCAAAATAGATATTAGAACATTTCACTAAATAATTTTCTATAATTTTTTCTTGGTCAAGATTGAAAACGAGACGATTTTTTTTATTACCCACATCAACAGGAATCCCCGCCTTTTTTTTCTTTACGTATTTGTACAGTGTTACATGACAGATGTCATACTCCGCAGCAACATCTCTAAATTTTCTATTATTTGTTATAATTTCTTCGGCTGCCAGCTCAAATACTTCTTGAGACGTGGAACCTCGTGCGCTCTTCCTTTTGTAATTCCTCATCCTATAACAAAACACAGTTATTGCACAAAATAATCGTTTAATATCAAACACCTACATATGGGGTAAATATTAACATGTTAATATTTACCCCGCTCAAATTGTTAATTTTAGCCCCAAGATCATTTTTTATTCTTCATCAATTACAGAAAATAATCTAGTAAGAATAATTACAAACAATTATTATAGTTTTAAAGTCTATAGAATAGAGATTAAATTAAGATAAAGTTTGATTCAATTTAGTGAATAAAAAATATCTTAAATCAATTTATTACGAAGTACAAAAAGTTCGCTAACCTGTAAATCCGAGGGTCCTGTGCAAAACTATCACTAGCGACGGCCGGTCGAACACTGACAAGTCTGGACACGATGGGCTGTGTTTATAGGGTATTCTAAACCGAGTATCATTCTTTTGACACTTCGCGTTTGGCGGGAATAAGCTTGTTAATACTTACCTCCGTTAAAACCAGCCCCGCGCTCCCCTACATACATATATATTTTCTACGCTACTCTGAAATTACTACGTTCAGTATAAAATGCTCTATTGATATAGTATTTGTGTCAATGTCACTTAATAAAAAAAGAGCACCCTTGTATGACAGCGTTTATGTTTACCTACCTACTCCATTAAACCACACGATTCGTTTATGAGTATTTTCATTATGTTAACTTAATTTACAACGTATTATGAACGGAATTAAATCATTTTAATTTCTGAACAAATTCAACTTGTATTTTTTTGTAATTAATGAATAAAACATAAGCGTTTTAACATTCTTTCCGACTTTATAGCCTTAGTTAGCGAGCAGATGGAATAGTGAATTGGAGCCAAGTTTTTGTAGCAAGTTAGTTATTCATTAGCATAACGTAATGTACATATTGATAAGTCACTGAAGCGTTGCGACGCGACGCTCGGTTTTCTACTGAGATTTATTGAGCGACAGTTGACTGAAGAATCGTATGACGAGTGTGAATCGCGAGCAAGCATGAAGTATCAACATCTCATGTAGCGACTAGCGGTTAGGAGGAACGAGCGAAGTGAACACTGAACAGCGCGGCGCAGCGTAGACGGTAGACTAGTGAGATGTGATTAGTTAAATAGGGCTCGCTCGGGCAGCGGCCAGCGGGCAGCGGGTAGCTGCGACACCAGAGAGCAGGCCACCGCTCCCGTCCCGAGCCCCGTCCCAATCATTGCAATTCAATTTGTGCGACGTCGCACGCGGCCGCGCCGCTTTGTTTACACTGCAGCGAGCCGTGTCTCTCGCGACGCGATTAAGGACAAATCAATAAGGCAGCCGATAGCGAGCCAGTTTAATAGAGTGAGCGAACTGTGCAGAGCGCCCTCATTACCCCCGCAATTAGCGCACACCGCGCTCCCGTCGACGACGCACCCCGCGCGAAAAACGAATAAAAAGAGCTGCCCTCAAAATGGCCGCCGCCTCCCCCCGACCTCGTGCCTCCCCGCGCCGCTTCGTGATTGCATCCCCGCAGCTCTTATAAATATGGCCGTATTCCTCCCGCCTTTACTGATTGCCCGTATACCCCCCGGCCTCCCCCCGCGACCGCGCCGCCGGCGTCTGAATAGATAAACGAGTCCACGTGGACTGCCGCGCTTATAAAAATCGCCTCCGCCAATCGCACGCTTTGCTCGCACCATGTTATCCAATGAGCGCCGAGAAACGCGTGTAACTCCGCCCTTAATAAGCGATCTCGGCGTGTCGGCCAATGGAGCGCGCGTATTCAGCGGAATCAGTTCGTCGTCGACGGAGCAGTCCACGTGGACTGACTCACACACGTACGCGAGTATAATACCTCGAGTGGAAATAGCTATGACGGCGAAATGTGCGACAGCGAAAAAATAAAATGCGGTCGGTCGGTGCGGCGGCGGATCGAGCGAGCGAGTGGGTGTAAACAGGGGATATTTTGTTGCGGCTCGTTCATTATTATTGAATGCGTAGCGCTAATGTACGTCGCGGGTCGCGGGTCGCGCTTCCTGCTCCTCGCCGATACTCCTTATCGAACACATTTATCAACGTAATCATATAAAGACACGAGCATTCATGTCCCACCCTGACGCTTTAAAAGAAAGTAATAAGATTAAACTGGTAGCGCTGTAAATCCAATTACGTAGGTGGTATCGAGCAACAGCTATCTAGACAGACATGCCGCTACTTTATTCGTCCGAGAGGCAGGTAAAAACCAGTCCAAAAGGAAATAGAAGTATGGCGTGGAAGGCGCGAGAGATAGGAATCTGCGGAGGCGTATTGTGGCCGATAAGTGCGCTCGTCCGGTAGTCGCGGCTCGCGAATACCGCGCTCGCCATTCGCCATGCGCCTGTCGAGTGTCGCCACTCGCCATACAACGCGACTCGCTTCCAAAAAACTAATGATAGTGACCGCGCATCGGAACACGAACTGAAGTACTAGCCCCCGTGCATACACAATGTGTCACCATTGTTACCGACGAGTCAAACCTACACCGAATTATAACCATTAACCGTATGTAGCAAACAATGAAGCCTACACGCCACAATCTACGCAACTTAATTCCAAATTATAGATAACATCCAAATCGCATATAAAATAGCTTAATTACACGTTGAACACGATATTATCTTTAAATATATCGGCAGCAAATTACTTACGTTGGCTTCAGACAAGTCTAATCGTAAATCAATCGGGGCGTGTTGTGTAAAAGTCAATTAGATTAAAGAGCTGTTTGTATTGAGCTTATGTAATGCGTAGCGGGAGTGAGAATGAACTCTAAGAATAGTTAGGTGGGTTCTTAGTTGTTAAACTATGACGCACGTCTAACAATGTGGCGCGGTCATTAAAATGGCATTCCTACACGAACAATACGCGCCAGGGTTACCCGATACTTGGAGCACTTGGAGCCCAGACGAAGGGTTAAAAGTTTAGATCAAAACCCGCACGGCTAATACCTCCCGCCATATTGCCAACTACCGTCAATAAACGGTAATATAATTTAATAATAAAATATTTTTAATCGCTCCCCGATTCGCCATAAATAACCTGACCGTGGATTATTTTACGTTCAATTTAAATAATTATCACCTTATCTTGCACGGTTGATGTTTTTGTTCGTGTTATGTTCTTGGTAATTGAATAAATTGATATTTAAAAATACATAGGTACTCATTTCGTTGTTTACAATTTTTACCTACAATTAACAATGTTCAAAATAAGGTATATGTAGGTACATATATGTAATTATTTATTGTTAAATGTTTCAATTTCGTAGCGCAATTGAGTGATAACAAAAGTACTTTAAAATGCCTTATTACCATACTATACGAAAAACAAGATACCAGTAAACTATTACATATGTAGGCAAAAACATTTTTTAGCTTTAAACATGTTATTTAGTATTGAATTCAAAAGCAGTATCATTAAAATACATATTATCTATCTCAATCATTAAAAGAGTCCTATCATATTATTTGTATCTTAAGTTAAGGGAGCTTTTTATAAATTGGGGGAAGTTTATAAACGAGAGTATAGCAACCCTATGATAAACAAATTCTCACGTCTCAGATCGGGATTACAGCCGGGGGCATTATCTAATGCTAAATGAATGCTACAATACGCAACTCCTCCGCTCTGCCTTTGATCGAGATATTTTCCGAGCCACTAAACACCGTAATGATGCGTCCTATTATTGTCAATTCATACCACACCTACATAACCTATTCATATAATGTTTACATATTCCATATCGTTATTGAGAAATTCAACAATTGATTACCTACGTCTCGTGTACGACATTTTTTCACATGTCTCGGTAAAAATCTATCGTTACTTAAAATATGTATTTTTACGAAATATACTTGAGTAAATCCTTACAATGTTGACTCCAATTAGCATATAATTCAAAGAAAGAAAGCCGAGTCTAAAAGAGTCTCATCTATTATTCATCAGTTAATCAATTACACAATAACAGTACTCGTGAACATATTGTATTAATATTCGCACGTGATTGCAACACCCACTAAATGTAATAATTTTTCGCTTGCTATTCCAGCCGTTAAGCATTCGACAAAAAATATAAGAATGAACGAATCCGAGCCTTCTGGGAAACACGGTTCGAATGGTTTTTTCTCTCGGCTATACAACTAATTGTTCGCGTTAATTATGCAGTGTTTCAAGTGTGGCGTGCGGTGGGATGGTCACTGTGGACTGTGGTGTACGGCCGTCGCCGTACGATACGAGTAGTGACCGCTGACTTACCAATTAAACCTTTTTTATTAAGCCACCGATGCTTAATGAGCACGATGTGCAACCATATGTCCTACTTAATAGCATAACGTAAACGCTTATCAACGATAAATAAAATAGAGACGATTGTTTTACATACCCGCCCTCCGACTAGGCAATTAAAGTGTTTACGTTGGAGTTTGTTTTTTGCCGCGGCAGAATGTCAGTTGATAAAACATTCCGGTCGTTCTTTAAATATCGACAGATTATAATAATGTATTCTGTTTTTTTTTTGCTTTAAGACAAAACAATTGTATGTTTTGTTGGCGTCGATCGGTGTGAGGCGTACAGACAGACAGCCCACCGCAGACTTAACAATTAATCAGTTGTGTTTATCGCCGCGCTACTGATCTCTTATAAATAAACGGTCTCTTTTAATTCATTGGAATGTTCGAGACGCCGCTTCTGGTTTTAAGATTAATCATAATTAGAAATATAAATGTTGTGGGCTGTGATAACTGTTAATGTTATAATAAATTTGAACGAAGCTATTGCGAAGTAAATATCCACTCTTAATAAGTCTTGTATTCAATAATCATTTACTCAAATAATATTTCCGAAGTTTATAGTTTATACCTACACAGATACGTAGCAACCTATTCACTATTTTATATTAAAAACAAAATAACCCTACTAACTTGTAGGTGTCCACTTATGGTATGGGTCACTACTCACTACCTAATTTAAAAACAGACGAAGGTACCTATAATTGAAATATAAGTAACCACAATATAGGAAGCGTAATTATACCAAAGTATCTTAAGCCCACGTAAATTAATCGTTTATCAATTTATCGAACTGCTACTGATCTTTAACATCGACCGTATCAGTAATTAATGATATCGATAAGCATTTATATTTTTGACGGTCCACCGGCGTAATGAAGAAAATATATCTACTTAATAATCTATTTCCAATAAAGATTCGATCGAGCTGATGATATATCAAATTGGGTAAAGATATAATTTTGATACGAAAAATATTTTTAAAGTGCACCTAATATCACAAGACAATAAAACAAGTATGTATGCCAAATAATCAAACTAAGACTAAACTTTTTAAGTAGACATTTGACATTGGCAACAAAACTAATTTAAAAACTGATTTATTAGCTAATATCTTATTTCATTTAATGTATGCCAAAATAAATATACGATCGTTAGTATGAACAACAATATATTTAAGTGACAATAAAGGTTCAAATAAAACGGACGCTTGTATTGTTGCGCGGTCGTGTCTCACAAGTCACACGTCTGTGGGCGCGCCATTGTGATCGAGACGCCTTCAAATAAATTAATAGTTTCACAAAAAATATCGTGAACGTCAAATATGTTTTTGTCTCGGCTTGTTAAGTAAGCTCGGCTAGTCGCAAATGGCATACCTAAATTGCGAAATGCAAATTCTTTTGGAATTCCCAGTTGCCATTTGATAGCATACCCATTATCCACTAGAAGTACGAACTAACTGCGTCATAAGAAACTCAAATAAACGTACTAAATTATAATGGAACTGTACAAATTAAATTACCTTCAAAAAGTAGGTCGAAATTTAACTTCGTCTTATCAGTTAAAAGTTTGAAAGTTAAATTTTAATGGTTGTAAGAGCATTTAGGCGAAATATCGTATAATGTATTTTTAGATGGGAGGTATAAGGTATTCCTCCGTTCGTGTGTATCCGCTACTTAGCGTTGTTTACAGAAAGTAATCTCATGACACTTAAGTCGTTTCTGTCGTATTTATAGAACCTCATTTTCTTGGAGAGCTGTCGTATTAAAGCTCGAATGTGATGAATTTATCATTCAGATAATACAATATTTGAATTACGTTGCGGCTTCACTTAATTGACTATTGTAAAGTATAGTATGTTAATGTACGGAGTAGTTACAGGCAGTTTATGTTCTCTCGTTTATAATGTATAGCTTCATCATTGAACACGTTTTTTACAATAGCTAGTATATTTTTTCTCTTACGTGTTATTTTATAATAATCTTATTTTTCTGATTTTATCGGATGGAACTAAGCCTGTTTATACTCGACTTATAAGAATATGATAAATTTTCAATTGCAGCAATATACTTTATAGGTCTATAACAGCGTAGAGTATAATAATATAATATTTAAATTAGATTAGTACACGTTGAAATAGAAACGTATTGCTTATATATATTAGAACGGATCGTTGCCCACCATTTCAATTTAAAAGTTATGCTAAGTTCAAGGATATCGTTTATAAAAATATTGCTTAACGTAATCGTTTCTATGTGTAAATATTGATTTTTTTTTCATGAAAAATTTCCTCCTTATTCGTCGTCAATGTGATTGTATAAACACGGGTATCAAAATAAATGATCTAGCTAATAAGTATTAGTTATATCGCCTTGAAGGTGCTAATAGTGGGAATGTTGACATGTGTGTAGAAATAGGCGATCGATATAATACGTTGTTTTTAATTAGATAAATATCTACCTCGTTATGAAGGTTTCTTTTGTACGTTTTAAATACCTACTTTAATATTTCATTGTAACCTATTTGTAACTATAAAGGTTTTACATTGTTTTTGGAATTTTGTAATACAATTATTTAATGAGTAAATAATATTTAAGGATAAATACTTTATACTATTTTAAAAAATAAGTTTGCTTATTTTCGTTTCATAGAACAAACATCAATTTCAAACATCTGTAGGGAATCACTAATGCAAGCATAATTCACGAACCTTCGAGATATTCTTCAAATACATAATACGAATCTATTAGAGCGTGTATCTTCGATTCGGCTAAATATTCCTCAAACATGAAGATAGTCAACGAAAAATTCGAGTGGAGAAAATATGGATGGCAAGTGGTAACGGCATGCGAAGGGTGGCGGACGGGCTCGGGGGTGAGGCGGCCCCCCGGCGGCGCGCCGCACCAGTTCGCTCGCAGCGCTCGACGGAGAAGGTTGTGTCGTCTCGTCTCGTCGAACTAACTAGCAACGTTTCGCGTGTGACTGACCGCGCGGAGTGCGCTCTCTTGCAGTGTTGATTGTTGTGTTATACAGTGTGTGTGTGGTGTGTCGTATTAATTGGGAGTGTTGCAGACGATGACCGCGTGTGTTTGACGTGGGGATGTATCCTAGCGCGGGCGCAATGAACGCCGCCGCCGCCGCTGCTGCCGTGGCGGCCGCGAGGCATCCGGTGAGATACGTTTTTACTTACTAACAATACAAA
This sequence comes from Eurema hecabe, assembly GCA_026213755.1. NCBI lineage: Eukaryota > Metazoa > Arthropoda > Insecta > Lepidoptera > Pieridae > Terias > Terias hecabe. Next base: position 6,686,359 of record JADANM010007051.1, on the reverse strand, counting down.
ATATCTCTTATAGATAAGGGAGAATACAAGTTTGTTTAGAAGATGGCATTCGAAAGAAAAAAAAAGTAACCGTTATATATACCCTAACCGTTATAGTGTCTCAAAACGCCTTTAATAGTTCATGTCATTACAATAAAAACATTAAAATGTACCAACAATACATAAACACAAAATTGTAAGACAGAAACGTTATATTTAACTCTATTTATATGAATTTATGTACCTACATATAAAAGTTTCACAACTTTCACACTTGCCATAGACGGTTATAAATTACTTTCAAATTCAGATTCCTTGGAAAAGTTAGCAAAAAATAACAATACACAAAAGTTTTTATGTTTTACGGTATTTGGGTAATAAAACAGCTGAACAATACGGTAATAATAAAATAGAGTCACAAAAGCGGCCCCCGCCGTGCAGTGCGCTGTGCGCGCTTGTAACGTGGGACCGGCCAAAAGATTCAATTACCCGTGAAATTGCTTTAAAGTACACTTCTAAATTAACTTTATTAACGCTAGAATATAAATTTTAATAAAATCACACGAAAATGTAATGTTAACCGCCTTGTTTCTCCGTAAATAGGAGAGGTTACCGCAAACATGTCAGATAACCACATTTTGATGTTTAATGCGGGGCGCATTATGCGTATGTAGCCCTTAATGCCATTGTAATACGGTCTGAACTGGCTCCTCGATGCAAACCGCAATTGTGGAACATCTGTCGAGCGTTTACCGACGGGTCCGACCGCACTGTTTAAAAATCTGCTTACGTATACTTTTCAAATCCACAAAACCCTAATATTTATTACTAATTAAACGCGCGTGGTTTTGCTTCTTTTATTACGTTATTCAATGAACCTATATTCGTTATAGGTTAAGTAGTTTGGACGTATTAATTATATGAAATATCATCATTATATTTAATAGTTTATATTACGACATACAAAAAGTCTATTTCGTTCACAGCTTTCTACACATGTTCAATAAGTGCCTACAGTCAATAACGGGCTCAAATTAACGTAATGCGAATTTAATATGTTTGAAGTACGTACGGCAGTAAAAGCCGTGAGAAAAAAATGACGAACCGGTTAATTTACAGTAGCCTTAAGACTGTATGATGTATACATATAGGTATGACATATCATTATGTGCTCTTTCCTGTATGTAATTTTATCATTTTTAATGTAAGCTATAAATACTTTTTATTTTCGATCCGGCCAGTCTCTTTAATTTGGAAATGTTAATGATTAAATTCAAGATTTGTTTAATAGACGTTTTAAAGGCCTTGATATTTAGGTTATCACACAAGAGAAATATTTATATTATCTTGTACCACATTCATTTAATGCTGTCTTAGTATAAGATTTTATATTTAAATGAATTTATGAAACGTATTACAAATGGTTGTTTTGCAAAAGGCTAAGCGCTTTTTGTGTATTTACTTAAAAATTAGATACGCTTGTTTGCTAAATCGATGATCGACCTCACAAATGCGTGGATGTGCAGAAACAATCATTTGCTTGCTCGAACTATCTACCGACCAATACTTTACTTTATGACTGCGTTCAGTTGACTTTGATTGTCGAGCGCGCTTCGAACAACGGCGTTTTACTTCATTCTTTTACGACACTGAATTTTTATGAGCGACAGCGGGGTGGGGTAGTGTTAATGTAAATACCTATTTGTATGTTTGCTCAAAATCCGTGTCGTGTCCTAGGCACTCGGCACTCGGTCAATATTGAACGACGAATGACGAAATTACCGCTACGCCAAGCGATATGGCGTCTCGTTTCTTGACAAATATACATCAAATACTCCATGTTTTATTCTGTTATCTAATATTTTGTTTTCTAATAGGTTTATTAAGCGAGAAAATCCTAGTGACGTCGTAAGAATCACATATAATCAGATAAGCGTGATGCCTAAGTCAATGTTCGTATGAAATAATTCCCCACATTTGTGTCGAGATAAGAGTTATCAGAGAGTAAACACTGCATTTGGAGTACGCTAACAATACTTCATCATAATCAAGATGCCAGCAATTTGTTATCGCCCCTTCCTTCTCGTATCCTAATTCCCGCGAGGTTTAATGTTACTTTTTGCATTTTAAATAGGTATCTATAGTATCTTTTAAATATATTTAAGTCTTAGAATAAACTTATCTACTTAAAACTAATATACTTAGGCATTTAAATAAATCTCAAGACGTCGCCTTTTATAATAAATCATTACAATGCTAATGACAAATAATATCTTTATGCCATACGGATTATTGTACGTGTAACATGAACGTTATGCGCTTAGTCGATCGACACAGCGTGTTTTTCTAAGAAAATAAAAGCTTTCTTATCCATTTCCTGCTACCATATTAGTTTACTAACGCTATTTATTCTTCAACAGAGAGACGTAATAAATCTAAAAGTAATGGTTTCCTTTATGAGCCGTAAACCAATAGCTATTGGGTATAAAATGGCTCGCTCATAAAGCTTAGGCATACATGGGCCAATCTTGTTGTTTAAATATTTGTGTATGCGTGTTTAGTTTGTAAGTGCAAATGGTGTTTTTATGTTTACACTTTACAGTGGTGCTGTGTGCTCGCATTCCTAATGATTCTAATAAATACTTAACATTCATATACTATAAGGAAAAGTTGCTCACGCTTGGCATATTTTTAAAATAAACGATAATATGTTAACACATATTTGCATACTTATTTCTGTGTCACGTATCTTTTGCTACCTTGAGCGAAATTCACTGAGATAACGCAAATACTACATTTAATATTTAACTTTGCGTTAGAGTTAAAAGAAAAAGTAATTGCGTAATAGGTAGGTATTCATAGGTAGGCAAGTACCTACGATCTAACAAGAAATAAGAAGGGTAGTAAACCCTAACAGGGAACAAAAAATTATGTTAAAAATCTTTCAGGCCCTTTTATCGTATTCATATTATACGCTGTATATGATCTTTTATATAAACAGGAAAAAAATACAAATCGTGTTATCAAGAAACACATTTTTGTTTGTTGAAATTTAACAAGTGTGTCTGAGATAAATTGTTATTGACACAAGAAATCCAACATTTATTATTATTAATAAGTATTGACAAAAATAATCTTTTACTAATTCAAATTAAACTGGCGGAGTACGTATCATGAGAATGTGTAACAGCATTGCGCTTTTTTAATCAATTTTAAAGAAAAAAAAAGTCCAAGTACGTCTATACCTAAAAAAATAAACCTATGATAATCGTGATGGTTTATTCCCGTCCCCCACTTGACCTTACATATCAAAATTCATGTTAACGCAAGCATTGAGTTAATAAGAAATTAAGATTCCAACAAAAGCTGTTTCGGGCCGGGCGGCGGGCTGTAGACGCGCACAGGTAGACGTGGGCAGACAGACGTATTCAATAATTCGGAATACACGTATTTCTTTTTATATCCGCTTAAATGCATTCTGTTTAGTTTTGTTTTTATGAGCAGTCGATGCGGGCCTTTCATCCGGCCCCTCCACAATACTGCCACTCAAAAACTGTTCATTGTATTTTAATTTGACCTTTTCGGTGATAATTTATGGGAATCTTTTTCTAACAGAACGTTTACTCAGACTATTATTGACGTGGATTATTTTCATTTCTTTGTGCTATTTCATTTAAGTAGGGGATATTGATTTGGGGTGATGTATTTAACTTTGAGGGGATTTAAGACTAGTTTTGATTTTATGGAAGATAATTATTATTTACGCAACGCTAACACGTAGTTGATTTTGAAATAGCAACTAGTGGTTATTTAGTTTGAAATAATATTACCTACTTATAACTGAAAAAAAAAGTTAAATTTTGTATTTTATACATAAATATATATTTTGGCAACAAATTAAATTTACTTCACCCGTCTCATTATAATAATACGGTAATTTAAATACCCAATAATGACAGTTAATATTGAGCTCAATCGGTCCTATTAAAACAAATGCCGGGATCATTCGAAAATAGCCCGTCTGATGTGTTAACAGCCGCCGATAAACAGTCGTATAATTAAAACTTTATAGACGAGCGTTCCAATAATTTATTGTAGGCATCTGTTTTCTTGTCATGTTCTTTGTATTAAATTGTTCTAGAGTTTAGTAAAAGAAATATAACGTTAGACAAATTAGTTTGTATTAAAATGCTCGCAGTAAAGTGCTTGGTCATTTGTTAAATAATTCAGACGTGTTGTACAAGTTAAATGCACATCGGAGTCGGACGCATGTATCATGCTCTCTGGGCGGTCGCTTCGCTGAAACGGCTGCCGATAAATTTGTTTTGCTTTTGTAGTGTTTAACGTTACGGCTAATGTATTCTGATACTTGAAACTTCTTTGCACGCCACTTTTTTAGGAGCACGAACAATGAGCCAATGTGCACATGGTATCTTTAATATTTTTAAATGCATATCTAAGCTCTGATTCTTCTAAAGAAGGTAATATTTATCTAATATATTTGTCATGTTTTTATAGTTGAGTGTAATGAAGTGACAAGAAGAGTATTAACAATGTAATATCGTGTAACGGTAAACAATGAGGCTAATTTCACGATCGCTCTATTACCGTATGTTAATAGATGCAACAACATCATAAAGATAGGCCGGGGATTTCTTGCGGTCGTCCGAGGTATTACGTTATTAAGTGCGATCGCCCATTAGGGCGGGCGGGAGTGCGGCGGTGCGGCGGGGTGTGCGGGGTGCGCGGGGGCGGAGGCGCGCGACCGCAGGCTCTCCGGCGGTTACATTCACTAAATTCCCGGTCACATATTTCCCGAGCCCGATTGTCCGCAGCTCCATTTACAACGTCTACACGCCGCGCTAGTTCCTTTTACGCTTTTATTTACGCTTCTTTTATTATTTTTAAAGTCCGTTTGTTCCTCGCGCCGGCGAGCGACGGTTATTTATTTTTTGCCGCCCGGCCTCCCGGCGACCGTGTGTTGTTGTCCCTCGTTTTATTTTTATTTTTCTGCTTCTTATTATAGAGTTGGATTTTTTCTTTATTACTACGTGCTTGCGTGTTCGTGATGCTTTATTTATTTCTGTTTAGAGGCGTGCGCTCGCTGATGCTTTTTTTTTTATTAATCGAGCCTCACACCGAATTATGGTCATTAAAGGATAATTTGTATTATGGTAATTTGGGATGCGTGTAATTTTTGGTTTTTGATAAGTTTTTTCTGACACCTGGATGGATGTGTTGTTTATGTTATAATGTTTATTTGGCGTATAAATTACTTAAATTATTTTAATACCTACTTGTGAAAGTTTAAGTGGCATGTTTTATATGTAATATGATGTAACAGTACAATTATATCTTTTGCTTAGGTACACTAACTATAAGTAATATGATATGAATATATGATAACCATTGACCTCCATTACATTTCTATAGCTATATCAAAAGTAACCATAATTTATTTGCTAGCAGGGACCGCCGCAGCCCGGCCAACCCATCAAGTTCACGGTGGGTGAATCATGCGACAGAATCAAAGAAGAGTTCAACTTCCTCCAAGCTCAATATCACAAGTGAGTAATTACATTCAACGATAAACCATATTTTGATAACCCTTCCCCTCCTCGTCAAATCTTTATTGCTTTACATTATCTGTTCTGTCGAAATCAGACCCGTTCTTGTCAACAACGTTAAAACAATTTCGTAGAATTTTTTGGCTGCAACAAAAAACTAAATGCCTACTAAAAGAAGATTTAGTTTGCGTGACAACTTGGCGACGAAGATAACGAAAACCCGTTATCGGAATACACGACTTAAATCTCGAGTACATATAAAAATAAAATAGCTAAGAGGGCTCATCCGGCATTCCTCCTGTCGTCGAGTATCAGCGGAATCATTCCTTATCTGTCCCTTTGTGAACGTTAAGTAGCCCTTTTTCACATTCAGATCCCTTTGTGACCTTTTATTTGTTAACAAAAACTTCTCTGAACAACGCAGGTACCTTCCAAATTCGGGATTATATTGTACATAAGATCAACAATAATCCACTGATAGAGATAAGTTTTCGAAATTTATCCGAACGACACCACTTAGCATTAATCTTGACAAATAAGATAAACTTATGTCTTCTACGTGAAATCTGTTTTATTCTTCGGTCGCTTTATATAAACAGAAGTCGATAAAAACGATTACAAGTTTGACCCACTACAAACACGATAACGGCTATAAAACGAGCTGTGTTTGTTATAAAATCTCTTATCTCATAAATAATGTATCGAGTGCTCCTGAAATAGTCTCGTTTTGATTTATTGTATTTCAATTTATTAGTTTAAGTGATTGTTTTATTATCATAGGCGAGAGCTATTAATTTTCTTTTGTTACAGTTTAAAATTAGAATGCGAAAAACTGGCCAGTGAAAAAATTGAAATACAGAGGCATTATGTTATGGTGAGTATAGGCGACATAATACACATAGTATAAAAACATAGACATATAGGTAGTATAGGCCACCTTGTTCATAGAATATTTTAGCTAAGTACGCATAGTTAAAACGAATAGATACGATAATCGTGTCATACAATCATTGATATTTATCTTTATTCGACGCCCGCATATCAGGCGTAATGTGTCCATGTGATTGGACAGTCCATTAAATGCCCCCTCGTTGTTTAGATATAATCGTTGACATGAATAATAAGTGTACATCGTTGCGTGACAAGTGCTCGCTGTTATAAATAGCAGCCTGCTTTTAATGTGTATTTTCATTAAAATAATATTTGTATTATGAAACTGATTGCACTAATTAATAACAATGTACTCACTTACCTACTTAACTCAAATCTATTACATATGTTTTATTTCAATCGCATTATTCAGGAAGAAATTTGAATATGTGACACAGAATAAAAGACAGAGTTTTTCAAGTGGCAGCGAATAGATATTTGGCAGTCCCTAATTCCCAAGCGCTCGTTCCGTGCGATATGAATCACGATTAAGTGTTGCCAAATCGCCTGCAATTTATTTTAATACGCTCTAGAGGAAATTTTCGCGAGCGTTTTTATGTGTCGGAAACACTTCTGGCGGTCGGCCAAAATGTACTGCGGATGTTTAGTCACTCGACTCCAATGATTTGAGGAAGCTAATCCGTGCCAAATGTTTCTGTGTCACATATACATTGTTTAGCGTTATGTAATTGATCAATATGTGCTTCGTGTTTCAGTACTATGAAATGTCGTATGGCCTCAATGTGGAAATGCATAAACAGGTATGTACCGTTTTAATTGTTTCTTATTTTTAATTGCTATTATGATTTTTAATAAACAAGTCGATGTTACAATAAGAACGATGATTGAAATGATTCACTAGTGAGGTATTTGACATAAAACGATTTAACAAAAAAGTTGCATACTAATGTATTTTACGAAAGATCAGATAAATGATGCAATAACTATAAAAATTCAGATTTATCGTTTGATGATTCCTTTGATTCCACATTCCGACTGCGCTTTTTGTTAATCGATATATCACATTTCGAAACTCTTTATAACTATGCAAAAAATCATAATAAAAAATCACCTACCTCAATTTTTTAATCTATTTTTTGACTAACATTAACTCATTAGAGGGACGTGTATTAAGTACCTACATACTAACAAAATGTTGACATTTAGGAGCGTACTTTCCGCTCGCAAAAAGACAATCAAGGTTATCATAAGAATAATTAAAATAGCGTATAAAAAATAGGTGTTGTATAAACGGTGTCGAGTGGGCGAGGGGCGGCGAGCTCCTTTGTTGACATTCGCTTTTTCATTTACAACCTCCTTTGTCTAAACTTTGAGTGTGAATTCAAAAAGACTAAATTAACGCTTTGTTGATGACGTTTGGCACAAAGAAATATTGCATAGACCTAGTACTTTACTATTTATAACTATATCCAATGTGATACGTTTTTCTTTATTAAGTCATAAAAAATCCTCCTAACATCTCACAATATAAAACATTGGAAGATTTTATTCATAGAGAAATTTGCTCATAACTTCATACGTTTTTTAGACACAGATAGTATAGGTTTTTTATAAACTCAAGGTGTGAACTAAAACTCACAAATTGTGAAGCGATGTTATGACGTCGTTTATTTCAATGCACTTTATTGTTATCGGTATATTATAGGGATCTGAGCTATTCCCCTCGCTGGAGATAATACACGTATCGTCTGCAAGGGGACGCTCACTCGAGTTTACTAAATGTGGATTATATTTAGGGCTATCCAAAATATTTATTTATCTACCGATTTTATAATCAGTTCTAAAAATAAGTTATTTTGACAATATAATCGCAATACGTGTGATATGAATAATATAATTCAACCTTAATCGATTGTACGGTAGTAATAATATATTGTATGTAAAAAGTTCAATTTATATCATAAATAACCTTTTTTATTTAATTAACGTCATAACTTCGAGTAACAGGAAGTTTTAAGAATAAATAAACCTTTTTCCCTTTCAAAATTTAACGTCTCGTGTCGGTCGTTAATAATATTTGAAATGGCAAGTTGTTTTTGTAGATGCAGTGTGAGGTTAATTGTTCATTATAATTTGATCGCGGAAATATCACTAATATTTGCAGTGTACAACCCTAAGCGCTTACCGCAGGGCGCAGGGCGCGGGCACAATGGGGAGGGCATCGAGTTATTACTTTTATGCATCAGGGGTTCTTTTGGCTCCTGGGGCGACGTAGGGGTTCCGTAATCTGTTGATTTTACGCTCGTCGACCCCTTCGCTACGCTCGAACCCCGCTTTTAATAACAGCCTTGCAACACGTCTTCTAAACGGAAACAAAATCAATTTACGACGCTCGCCTCTTAATAAGAAACACTTTTTCATTTTTCATTGCGCGGTTCATATCTTCCCACGTTTATTTGTTTATCGGCGACAGTTGCCCGCTAGGCGCGGAAAATTCAGCAATTTCAGACGCGACACACTTTAATCTATTTACAAGTTTTTAATAATCCTTTTCTGTTTTACTCGAGCACCGTGTGAACCCGTCTAAAAGCTGTAAATTAAATTCATTCTGGAACAACGTAGCTATAATAAAATTATTAGTTTGTGTATAAAATGATGCAAAGCAAGGGCGCAATTGGAGTGTAATATTTGTTTAGGGTCGGGCTGACTGGCAAGTAGGGTGATTAAGAAGGGTCGTATTGTTGCGGCGGGCAGATGTCGGGCCCAGCTCTCCGCTCGAAAGCGCTATTTAGCGTATAGACCCGCGCTTTATTGTAATGGATTATTACATTAGCACTTAACGCGCTCGGCCGAGCGGGACTCGGAACGTACCCTTCCCTCCATTTAGATGCGGGTGTAACATGTTTTGTTTTTATATTACACCCGATCCGCGTCGTTGCGTGACATCGAATCGCTTAGCCGTTCGATTCGAATGCGCTCTGTGTTTTACGTTTACTAAAATGAACTTTCAAGGCCGTCATTTCTTCGAAGTCACAGCGATGGAAGTCGTTAAGGTTGAATTTGTCGCGGCGCAAGAGATTGCGTCGTGACCGGCTCGCTCGGCGTGACCGAGTCTAACGCGTGTTTTCCGCTCTTTCTGGCGACGACTAATTGCTTATATTTTCTTTTGTTAGTCGCGGGGCCGGAGCACATTTAGCCCGTGCCGAATCACACCTACTTACGCTGTGAATTGATTGTTTCGTTTTATGTGGCTGTATGGACACGGACACTTATTGTTCTGCGTGTGATTATTCACGCTTCAGCTCACTGCGGTACATTATCCGAAACATTCCTCATTTTTATCTCACATTCTGCCCGCTGTAGATATTAGCAAATATAATTAAACAATTAATCAACACGCTATCACACTCGAACAACTGGCGCGAATCTGATAATTGTTGTTTATTTCCAATTCCCATTTTTAGTGCTGTCGAAATGCGATGTACAGCAGTCAATAGTTGAAGAGTTATAAATTAATAACGCCGCAGTGATTTCATGAAGTGTCGAGAGGGAATAATAGGGCTGCGCTCAACAAATACCGCTCGAGGGGGTGTCGATGAAATACTATGTCGTGTTTTACGAGCACTGACACCCCTGCGCGCCACGCTTCACTAGCTACACATACCACCCATTCCACAAACTCATGAAATATCGCTCATGTGTAAAATAAAATCCTTGTGTGAATATTTTTCTTATTCCTCAACTGTCGTTCAATAAACGCAAACATTTGAGTTATTGATATAAGAATTACTAACGTGCGCTTAACACATTATCAGGGATGTAGATTGCTTAATACATTGTAGCATGTTACAAGAGATTTTATATCGCTTTAACGCTGTAAATTACTCTGTAGTTAGGGCCATTATAGCGAACATAATAAGGCAATACCGTTGTTTAATAATGTTGCAAGATGTAACAATTAAGTTGCCATAGAAATATAATGAAGTCTGTATAAAAACGTATAATGGAAAACGAAAATGGATGGGTATTTTTAAATTAATTTTGCCTCGAGAGATCTTAACGGTGGATCGTTTGATGCGCTCAAATTATTCATACGCGGGGTGGATGGCTGTTTACCCTTGCATTAGGGAGCCGACTCTCGTGATAAAAACATTGCACGTGCCCGATCCGCTTTGCTACTATTTATAATGAAACAACCGGCAGCGCTCGCCCCTAATCCTGTTTGTTTTCGACCTCACTAAACCAATACGCGACTACAAATCAAACTTAACTCGACGTCACCCTCTCTATTTCATTTTGCAGCTTTTCCTCATTCCGTTAATCTCGTAATCATTTTTAAATCCAAATTTTATCGCGTTTATTTTTTTACAACATATTATTAAGATTGCATATCGTGTTAATACCCGAGGCTTATAATTTGATGCGCGATAACCGGCTAATTATTGCGTGATGCCAACAATTATTTCGTATTATTTTTACACGTACATGTGAATCTATGTAGCGTGCATCGGAGCGTGGAGTGTCTTATCGAATTATAACGGTTGTCGATATCGGCGTAGGTCGGCAGGTAGTCATTACGAGACTCGAAGGGTGCCTTACCTCATATCTGGAGGCCGATACAACGTTGTGAATTGTTCAAATGAACGCAACAGTTCACGAGGCGCTTGTCACCCCTCGTTGTAAAGCGAAATTATCTCTCCATCTATAGAGGCTCGCGACAGATGGCGCTTGCAATAAAACCACTAAACGCGCCGTCGTTCGCTGTCCCTCGGCATTATTATTTGATCGGGGAGCCAAATTAAAGGATTTACTAACCCCTCGCGACCGACCCTCGCCCGACTACAATCACCTCTGTATTAAGTCTAATTGTGTTTTCGAATACAGACCCTATAATGATGGGATCGGTGTGTGAAAAATAAGGCTCATTCATCCCTCGAGATTTATTAAATTCAATGCAACATTAGGCTCGGTATGGAACTTCAAACTCGATTATGCTGCGTCTCAATTTTGATTTAAGAGTAAATTTTATATTGTCATGATGATAAATGTAGGGAACAATTCTTAAGGGATACTTTTCGTTAAGAGATACGTTGTCTTCAATCACGAATCTATGTCATCTGATTATTTCCACGAATAACAAAGCTCATCCTTATTTGTTATTAATTATGACAGTATCATAATTAAATACGCTTAATCCTAAATAATTCCTTAGAAGATTATCGAACATAAAAACACGTCTTAAATCTTATCTGACTTCATGGAAATAATCCTATATATTTTATATTACTGATATCTATCAATCTATCATGAACAAATCCTCAATATATCACTAGCCGTCTGTTGATTATCGAAGGCATTAATGCGGTCTATTTTTATTAGGATGTCGTCACTTTTTTATTATTAAGACGTATTATCTGGTTCACAAAAGTCATAGTCTTACTCATATATAGATACCCATAATACATATTTCAGGCACACACACACACACACGTTCATCCTATTAGTATAAAAAACGCGTGTAAACAAGTCGGCAAGTCGGTAATGTATAGTTGTGTTAATTATAGTGCTATCGTAATTCCCCTCGCCTTCGCGGCCGGTGTGAAACTAATTACACTACGGGCCCTACTCCAGGCTTAATTGCACTGATTGAGACACGGATATTGATTTGGAAACAGTTTGCGTTGATGCCGAGCCGACCCACTCCGAACCCTCATGAATAATGCCGGCCTCGTTCGCTCCTTGACTCTTCATTTAAAACAGACGATTTCTATTCAACTCGTGAGACACACGCCTATGGGCTATGACTAACTCATTTACCATTCAAGATGCTTCGTAAAAATGCACTTTGAGTATGTAAGAATGTCAAGAACTGGCATTAGCATCGCTCACAATATAATACTGGGTATTGAAAAACATACTGCGTTACTTGTGAGTGGTTGGCGGCCGTTTTGAATATTTAATATGTAGGTACGTTCTTAAGGACGTAGACATTAATTACGCCGATTTTTGGATGAAGTATTTGTAACGTATCATTTTTTTTGATAATCGATCTTATAACAGTTATTATTAGTTATTATAATGTTATTTTAAATCAAAAGCTTTCAATTAAGTTTAAAATTCAATGGAAACAAGTAGAGAATCATTAAATCTCGCTTACATATCATGAAAACGGTTAAACAGTTGCGCTCAGACCACGTACTATACAAATAGTGAAACAATTCGAGTCGGGGGCGAACAAATATAGGGTGGCTACCCGCTGTCGGCTCCCTCACAATCTGAGCACAACACGCTATTTTGTATGATTACGAACAAAAGTAGATTGAGCATTGACATGCTTTATTGCTCAATGTTTATTGCTTTTCAAATATTGTTAACGTTTTTCATCAATTGTGCTTGCTATTAAATATATTAACCTATTTTTTTTATAAAACGTATTCAAATTGAGGGTAAATAATGATCAATGTAGCTTATAGGTATTGTCTTTTTATTATCTTTGTAAATGTTTTAAAAACCACCTTCATAAAATAAAAACATGTGTTCAGTTTTTATAGAACTAAAAAGTCTGTTAAAACGGGTATTTTAAACAGCAAATGATTATAATATTTTAATTTAAATATATTCGCTACAAACACGCAACGTGTTATGGCGCACGATATAGACTATAGTAGGTACATTTGTTTGATAATTGCTAATTGAGTGCACAATGTGTTAACACGGTGTCCATTCGATAACGAGCTATCGTGCTGGGAAAAAATCATGCTATTCAGGGTTTTAAATTAATAATACGAAATTATATCACTATATGTTTATTGTGACTAATTTTCGACGTTATAAATAGGTGGATACATCGATTTTAAGAATTAAAGTTTAAAATTGTTCAACACGTATTTCATTTTAATGCTGTTTATGATTTCATGTTTAACATTACATGGATCAACTTTGTTTATTGCAATGGAATGACTTTAAATATTAAGTTATATTATGCTATAATATAAAATAGTTAAAGATAAATATAACACTATGTTATCTTTTAATTAAAACCTTATACTGTATACAAAACAGTATATAATTTATATAAAACCCGGTGAACTCAATACAAAGGGGTCGACCGCGGGCGGTTGCGGGCAACCGCTGCCGCCGCTACATACAATATTCAACTATTGTTAATTGCATGTCATTAGACAGACCTTACATTATCTGTGGAACACCGAGCGATTTTTAGTCTGTGGTGTACGTTTGTTTTTAATTTAAGCCTATCCATTATATCTGTAGAAAGTTTTTAAATTAAGAATATATTTTTAATCAAATTAAAAAAAAAGTCTTAAATGAGTACTGGTTGATAATAATAACAAACTCTTCTTCTTAAAAAAAATTAATATTATCAGGCTTTTTAAAAATAAAAATCATGTCTGTATAATGGATGATGACATTTCACATATACAAAATTAACATGGAAATCCGTGGTTTATAAACAAGAATTAATTAAGATTCATTGACCTTTAAGAATTAACATATTACAATTTACTGTAACGGCTTAGCTATTAAAAATGCGATAAGACCCCACAAATGGCATTATAATATTAATATTAATTAATCGCTCTGGCCGTGATAATTTATGTTTCTAATTATTCACAATTCTCGATGAGCCTATTTATTATATTCATTATACGTTGACCTTAATACTAATATTAGTATAATAATTGCCTAATTTGTAGCACACTTTGTTATTTCATTAGTAGATCATAATGATACCTACCTCTCTATTACGAAAAGAACAAGCCACGCAAATCAAATATTTAAAAAAAACTCCGAATTCGTAGCTAAAGAAAGTTAGGGATTAGGTAGTCTTTATACATTATGACGATGATGTCACTAAAGTTTCTAAATCTATAACTCGTAAATTCAGTTTTAGCCATAGAACGTTTGAACGTGAGGCCTGTCCAGGGCCCAGCGCCCAGCGCCCGGGGGACACTTGCGTAAACAAACCGGGTAAACTTGCGACCCGGTCTGCACAAATGTTACGTGTTTGCTATTCCATATCACCCTCCCCTGTCGTTATTATTATTATAATGAGAATTGTTTGCTTCGGCTTTCGTGTAATCTGTTTAATCAATAAAAATATGTTTGTTTTATTATGCGTAACTTGTATACACAAATGTATTCTTTTTAAATAAATCATTTTGTATTCTCCTTATTTAAATAGTCATAGAAAATATCATTACTTTTATTTAAATAACATTATTTAGAATCGTTAAGTAACAATGAATCCAGTTGCTCCTAAAACATGCTACGTGACAAGAAATTTCGTTATGATATTCGTTTTTAAATACATATTAATTAGTACCTAAACTCCAAGTTTCTCCGTCTAATAATTTACTCGTCCAAAAACCTTTATAATTTTTAATCTAGCAACGCTAACATAGTTCCTTAGTTTATAATTTATATCCCACATACGTTTACACGGTATCAATGGACGAGGCATGTTTGTGCAGCGAGCTTGTAAACACCGGTGCGAACGCCTTCGTAAATATACATGCAATTTCAACGGGCTGCCTCTTAAGCTGTACGGCGTACGAAATACGCTATATCTACCTGTGTATGGGAGGTATTCCAATCTGTGTTGATTAAACCTTGTCCGTTGTAGATAACAATTTGATAGCAAGAACAAATATTTAACAAGTAACGGTAATTAATATCCAATCAACTCTCGTCTTGTCAAGATATGCGCGATTATGGCTTTATACAGATCCGTGTTTGAACAATTAACGTTTTTTATCGAATGGATGAAATTTCTTATTATAGTAGAGCTAATATATTTGAAATTTTAAAACAGACGAAAATAAATACCTAAAAGCAGACTATAATTTTAACGGCAAACGAAAAGCAATTACGTTGTGATAGAATTAATAGCTCTAATTGTCGGTGTATCACAACTTAATGGACTTGTATTGTTATTGGTCTATTGTGAGCCGACAATGCGTACCGTAAAAGGCACAGAAATGCTATGTCATTCGTATCGGAGGCTTGTTATTACCGACAAAAAAGCACTGCCATGATTGATTCATCGGAAGAAATGTCTTGTACATCTTTACTTGTAACTATTAGCAAATTGTGCACGTCATTCGAGAAACTCGTTTCGACACATGTAACGTGATATTTTCATTGTTACACGCGACTATTACCGATTATATTTATTGCGTTTAATTATTTTCGACGAGTGTTTTATTAGCGACAATCGACATCGTGTTAATGGTTCTTTTGATTTCAACAGACTGCTAGTTGCTACGTATCGTAATGGAAATCTGTCGGACAATTCACACGCGCTCACGAGGGCTCTCGTAAAAAGTGCCGAGTCAAAAAGGCTTCACGGTTTAGCCGTTAGCGGGAGGCAGGATACATAAAGGGCAGCGAATGTTTCGCGTGGACCTAAACAAACAAGGGTAGCTAGGAAGCCGGCTTTTGTTTGGCGAGAAACATGCGAGTCAACAACTCCGAGACGAGCAGTCCAGCCCCGCTCATATAGCCTTCGAAGAATCTGTCAATTCCGATCCGCAAACACAAACTTGGTCCAATTAGCACAAGGCTCGTACATAATACGACGATCGAACGTTATCTTATTTCTCTATCAATTGTAATTTACACTTAATGGGTCTTGAATTAATTGAAACTGAATTACAAGGGCTTCTGTGGTTATTGAAATTTCATAGGAATTAATAATTTATTCAACACGGTCTGTGGATTGACTTACAGAAGTCAATAACAAAACAGAGAGTTAAATAATAAAATGAAGATAGTTCCGTCGGGTGCTTGAAAATGATTTTATTATAGGGCTCGGAATCGGAGATGTATATTGACAGAGGCGGACGGTGTGCGGCGGAGCGCGCGGCGCGGCTCTCGAGCGCAATTACAATCTGATTACGAGACATCGGCGCCACGTACAAGTTCGCTCGATACTCGATCCGATATCAAGATAACGATGTCGCCCGCACAGCCGCACAGCCGCACAGCCGCACTACTCGCCCACTCGACTCTCCACTCCACTACTACTTGCCGGCGTAATTATATCCATTTGTTTATAATGAATATTGATGATGCGCCCGCTACTTGACGATTATTGAGATTATACTCGCGGAGAAAGGTGATTAATGAAAGCAATATAATTTACGATGCGGTCGATCGGGTCGAATGTATGCGAAAATCCACAGCACGTGTGAATTCATCTGGTCCGCGTCGCGGCGAGCGTTGACGGCCGCGGCGGCGAAAGATTGCATTATCGATGAGCGAGCCACTAATGTTCCGCGGCGGGCTATGTTTAAACAATTATTGCTCCGCGAATGCGATACGAATCGATGATAATGTTGGCCTCTGTGTGCTGTAATAATAGCCCATTTATCGAGTCGACTGCCATTTCGCCGGGGGAATTATTTATTGGCGCGCCATAAGAGCGACGTCGCTTACAATACAATAGAGCTTTCGTTTGACTGTTTTGTTTAATAAAGTGGAAACTTGCGAGCTGTGGGTAAGATAAGCTGAACGCGGCGTGCATAAATAATTCATAAAAGCGCTGGCAACCATTAATGAAGGTCGGAACCGCAGCCGGTCCGCATCAGTTTGCTTTATTTCGCGAACACAATCGCGGTAAAAGTTTATCGGGCGAAGTGCTTAGCGCAACTTATTGCCGACTGGCGGCTACCTACTTTAATCTTGTCTGTATTTTACATTTAATTATACAATTTAGCACGTTTCATTTCAATTGAATATTACTGTAGTTTTACAATGCTTAATGGTTGTTCATTAACACTTATTTCGATTTACAAGACACTAATTGTGTAATTATTGTGATTATAAGACGCAATGAATGTTCATAGCCGTTCCAACGAGTGTGGAATGGAATATAGATAGCTAGCGAGCGTTCTCTGTATGAGAAATGAGAATACGTAGTGGTTTGTAAGTGCGAGCTACATTGGGGTCACGAGCTACGGAGCTGCCTCGCATCCACACCACGCAACGCCAGTTGACATTGTGCCTAAATTACTCGGCTCTGTCTCTTTTGTATGAACTTGTATGTGTATAATAAATTTCATGCTTTTGAGGAGAATATTCTGAAATAACTTTAATTTCATTTATTGAAGCTGCAGAAAAAATATTTATGTTTCTAAACAATTATTTCAAAGCAAAAATACCACTGGACGTTTGCAGCTTTCAGTCGTATTATATTGAGTGCACCGTGCTTACGTCACATAACAAAGTGCAGAAATAGGTACGAGAACAAATGGGGCGTCTCTGCGAGATGCAGCTCCAGATTAAAAGCTCGACCGAGTAAACCACGTGAAAATCGCGCAAAAAGAGGAGTCAGCCGCGGCATTAGCGGATGAGTGTCGGAGCCATTAGTGCGCCCTCCCCCCCCTCCCCCCCCCCCCCCCCCCCCCCCCCCCCCACACCACACCACACCCCCGCCCCGCCCGACCACCACTAAACCCACGTACCTCTTTTATTTCTCGCGCGGGGATGAACTCCTTAATGACAAACCTTACTATATCTTTTGTGGAGAACTCGCAAAAGTACGTATTTTGCGGGCTTTTTGTGGGTCTATTTTTATTCCCGTTCCGTTCACAGCTGCACAGAGAGATGTATGGATTTAAATTACTAACCTTGCGCCACTTTTCAAGCTTTTAACTAAGCAATTCACTTCTAAACAAGTTACGCTTTTGGTATTTTAAGTTGCTTGTTAATGAGTGATATTCAAACGATTAAAACGTTATACATTATAATAAATTATCAATATGGTATTTAATACATAGCTATATGCACAAGCATATTGCTATTCTAGTATCATTCAATATGATAAACCTAATTATCAATTTTTCCCGTATAAATTATGTATCATTAACAATTCATTTATTCGAGTGGCGATTGCAAAATTATTCACAAATAAAAGCAAACATTGAATTATTTCCATGAAACCAATATAAAGTCACCAATATGGAGGTCCGATATTCAAAAAGCTTATTATGTTAATTCATTCTCGATTCACTGCAAATCTGTGAATAAAATTAATGTGCATTTAAACGGAAAATACGAACAAAGCCAATAAATAGTGGCAACACGGCGATTTATCATTTTATTCGACCGCATTGCATATTGTTTATCATGTTAATTTTATTTGTTGCTCACCATACGACTTATCGACTCAAATATAATTGTCCGAATTGAATTCGAGCCGCGTCGGAATGTGGAAACATTATCGACTCTCTATTTGTATGTAAAACGCGCGTTAAGCAGTTAGCGCTCTGTTAATCATTGATCACCGCCATCTTTATTGAATGATAATGTATAATTCATTCATAGCAAAAGATAGCTGAATTTAAATGAGTTTCTTATGAGACGCTTTGAGTGTCGTCTTTCACGACGTCCGTATTAAGCTCACGTACCTCATTAATTATTCATTCATTGCGGTTTATCATTGAGCCATAAAGTGAAACGATTCGATCTCTGTATTAGTGTTAAATGTGTTTTTGCAATTTTGTGAGCGGAAAGATATGTCACTGTCGCGACTCGAGATGTTTGAACTTTGCTCTTTGTGTGGGTCGTTGAATATGTATGTGCTTGCAGACGGAGATCGCGAAGAGGTTGAACGCGATAATAGCCCAGATCCTGCCGTTCTTGTCGCAAGAGCACCAGCAGCAGGTGGCCTCGGCCGTCGAGAGGGCGAAGCAGGTCACTATGACCGAACTTAATGCTATCATTGGGGTAAGTTCTTACACTAAATATAAGGAAGTTGATATAAAATTGATATCCGACAGCTATTTAGATTAGGAAGGGGTGGAATCATCCAGAGATTGATGTATCTACATAGTATAATTTATAGTTATTCTCTGACACTCCATTGACTTAATCACAATCTGTTGACATAGAATTATACCGCAAATTCGCTCAATTAAGAGGCACCACGCCAAAGCAAACAGAACATTTGTAATAATATATCCATTTCATTCGTTATTCTGATACGCTGAATGTTGCGCGCGTAAGAGCGACTAATTTCTTAGTAATATTTCAAGTAAAGCCAGAGCCGTTCCGTATGACACGTGTTCTGTTTGTTCAGCAGGCTGATGTAAATGTGGCGCGGAATGTTTAGTAATGCCGTCGTTACTCGCTCTCCCACTGACGACTGTGGCATTTGTCCAAATACCCGCCGCCTGTCGACTATCAATGCACACCCACCACTCGAATTAAAACGAAGCTAAATTATATCCTCGTAAAATGTTGTCTAATAAATCGGCGTCTAATACGCGCGGAATACAAATCGAGCGCGACGCTGGCAATAGGAACGTTACAAGTACCTACTACGATAGTTTACAAGTTGCCGAGATTTAATTGTGCGAAGCAGAAGACAAACGTGTGTAGTGGAATTTATTGAGTCGCAACGGGAGTACGTGTTAAGTTAGTTCATTTTGTAAAGGCGGGTTTTCAACAGGTCGAAAGTTCGACGATCGTTAATTAAACGATCTAAGCCGCACAACCCCAGTTGGCGGCGGTCCAACGTCGCGAATTGCCACCGTCTGGAATTATTTTATATTCACTGTTTCGTTTTGTGAGTCGACACGGAGCGACCGACGATCCGTCCTTTATCATTAGCACTTCTCGTGCTATTAAAGTTGAAGAAGTTTATCAATTAATCGCTATTTTATCAAAATAATTACGTACATATACATTTGCGAAAAACAGGATTGTTTCAAACACTTATAAATAACTTTTACTTAGGTTGTATGTTAATCTTAACAAATTTCCTTCAACATAAGCAGATACTTAATATTATACGTTGGTCGATATATTTCTTTATTATTTTAAATGCGAAATTAAGTCTTAAATAATGTTTTATATTTATTCAAAATAGCTTTTATGTTCAATGTAAATGTCAGTTGTTATAGCAGAGACAACATGAATGTTTTATATCAGGCATACTAATATAACACATTAACATTTACATCACTTTACAGTCGCGTCGTTAAACACGGCTCGTAGCAAATTAGACTCTAGCTTCAAATTGGGCTTGTAACTAATTTCACAATACTCTAATTGTTGTTTTTTAGCCTGCGGGCGTCGTGAGGTCTTCATTGCCGCCCATTATATCAATAGACGAGGTATTTTCGCGGCCGAATGCCAAGTCGTTAGCGCGACCTAATCTCGGAACTCGTATTCTAAGAGAGCGTTGACTACGCCGTACATGCCGCGATCAAAATAAATCGCTTCAAGCATAATGAGCACGAAAATAAAGTGGTGAAACTCCGTCGTCGCTCATCGGCGCGAGGCACGGCCCATACACTCATAGTCATATAATACATCTCCGCTTGGACGCCGGCCAACTCGATTAGTACACTCTTTAACTCGCACATCACACAAACTAACATTTCGTGCGTCGACAAACAACAATTTATTCCCGTCGTTAAATATATCGTATCGCCCGGCTCTTATTTTGAATGTTTATAACGTTATTAATTGCCAAATATTTGCCTAACACACAGCCTTCTACTTTATCAATATTCACACTCGAGTGTGATTTGTTTTTGATCGTAAATCAACAAGCTCATGAATTATTTACACGCGGTCGAGAACTTGTCTCTTGTTAATAACACACCTTAATTACTTATTGCACTCCCCCCGAGCGGTGCGGCTCATTATAAACGACGAGAATTTAATGGCAATATATTTGCATATCTTCCATCTCGACAACGCACCTGATGTTTTATTTCACCACTACGTATGGAAAGTGATTACAAAGCGACAGGGTCGATGGCCTGGAATTTGTGAAAATTTGCACGGCGTATAGCTACGTATGGATAAGAAGATTGCCGATTGCCTTTGAGAAAGCGGCAAAACGCAATATCGCTCGCCCCTATAAAACACTCTAATTTAAATAAAAAAGCGGCGCCACCTTCCGTATGTCGGTCCTTTTTTATTACGAACCTTTTTTATTTTCGGGTCAGCTGGGGATCAAAGGGGCTCTCCCGGGGCGCCGAGCGCCGAGCGAGCGAGGAGCGTGGAGCGCCCACCTCCGTCTGATTTGCGACCATTTCGTCTCGCCGATTTGTGAAGAGGGAATACTTCTCAAATTGGGGGACTGTTTGCCTGCCCATTTAAATCACTCGACGTTTCAAATCTTCCGGCATATTTAAATGTTCCGTATATTTTCGTTAACAATTTGTAATAAATGATGACAGTTAAATGTTAAGTTGTATTTTGACAAAAAGCAGATTGATGTTAATTAGTCTTAATTGTTTGTGTTATTTTTATAATTACATATATTATTGACTTATAATGATACATAATAATGATACACGTTTAAATTTATATTAAATTATTTATCTTCCTTCAAAAATTAAAATTATGCAATATGTTTGAATAAAGCTTTAAATAAAACCCGCAATTCAAATTTTAACACCTCTCCTTATAAACTTAAATTAGAATAACATGAAACAGTCCAATCTAATTCTAATTAAATAATGTTTGTACTCACAAAATTCCCATTGCAATTGGAAAGTATCGTCGAGTCAAGGACGTGGTACGAACAAGTGTATTATGCGTATCTAGTTTATGCAACATTATCTCGAGAGATATGTGAGCTAACACAGGCGCTCACCGTGTAAATAGACCGTATCTGTTTCCTCGTCGATGGCTTTATAAACAAGCGACTCGTGAAAACATTTCTATCTAGTTTACGTTGGGTCTCGCGCCCTCTGATAAAAATTACGGCGGGAATAAATCGGGGCACGGGGAGGGAGGGGCGGGAGGGAAACATGAATTTGTCATTTTTTCCGAGGCACGTTCGCGGGCGGGTGATAAATATTGCATTGCAGGCCTTCGGCGTTTCTTGCCTATTCGAATTCAACATCGTTCTCTCGGCTCGCATTAACCGAGCCTGTCGCTTTTGTGAAACTGTTTATTTTTTCAAGCGAAGGAAGTGAGTTAGGGCCGTTCCGTCGTCGCTTTCAATGAAATTATGTAATCACTTTTACGACTCATCCAGTAAACCAGTTTGTGAGTTTTAGAATTTCATAATATATTTCTTGGCTCGTGTTGTGAAAATATCATAAAAATAAACTGTATTTTAAACATATTATTTATACGCATTAAGAATAAGTGGTATATTTCACGTTTAAGATGCTTGCGAGCGAGCGATGTACGGTACATATATGTTTTTGATAATTTCCTGCAACGATCGCGGCGTGATAACACAGTCACGATTCCATTAACGTCTATATCCGACGCTTTCTCGATATATTTGTCCGTATTAACATGTACGGTTGAAGCAATTATGTTGAAAGCTGATGTTGTAACAAGTGTCGGCGTCGCGTGCCCCGGGCTCCGCCTAATGGTGCGTGATCCCCCGGTTCACCCCGCCTCGATACTGCCCTATTTGTAGCTCGCACTCGAACCCCCAGGGAAAACCTATCATTACGTCCATACATCTCTTTGCGCTAACTTATTTCAGCTATTTTATCACCCCCGAGATTCTCGCGAGCGCGCTGCCATGAAAAAGCATTATTACTGAATAATTCGCTGGTATTCTGACTCACTTCGCTAAACAAAAAGGCAGCACAATGGTTTGTTTGTTTTATTAAGTCGCTATACTTAAAAACGAACAAAGCCAGCAATTAAAAGCTTTAATAATAGAAGCACTTTATTACCACTAAGTTAACTGCTCTTAATTATTTAATACGTTATAGTGGAAAGTTTCCTCTCGATCGCACTCATTAAACCGTGACTAATTGTAGGTTAATGTTATAGATTATGCGCCCACTTATTCGTTACTTAGCTTCACTTTTTTACAATTACTTAGTGAATTAAGATACATAACGTAGTTATCTCAAATCGTTTACTAGTGTAATTATGTATGTTTGACTCCGTAGTCATTTTAACGTTATGCAATTTTGGTAATTACGATTTAACGAGTATAGATAGCTTTTAGGGTAATTTAAATTTCACTTTTAGTTATATAACCCTACGTACAAACACCAAACACACAAGTACATAAAAGGAAAAATATAAGGTTAGGTAGGTACCTATGAAATCCGAGCTCATAACGCACCATCCATTTATAAAGTAATCCTTCGTATACAGCGGGTTAAATGTGCCGTGAAAACCAAACCCACAAAAGAATTTTCCTCGTGACAAAAGTTTTGCCAAAGCATGTGAATGCTCGTACATTCGTGTCTCAAACCCCGGGTTATGCTCTACATAATATATATCTGACTGTGAAAATATTGCGTAGAGAATTTAGAAACTATACAGTTCTAAGGATGTTTTAAAAATAACGAATTTAAATTGAAATCTATAGATACTTATTGCTAAAGCAGAAATCGGACACCAAACAATAGCTTTGAAGTTGTACACTTCCTTTGGGGTTAAAATGAAAACAACGATTCGCCATACCCCTTTATCTTTAATCTCCCCGGATACCGTAACCCAAACTTAAGCAAACTTTAATTTGGCTGATAATATAAACACCAAAGTTGGCAGATAAGTACCGCTAGAAAAGTCGTTAGGGGAAACGAGAGATCTCCAGGGAATGACGCTGGTATTTAATCACTTCTTAAGTAAATGCACTCTGGAAAAAATATTGCGGTGCGGTGGCGGTGCGATATTGTCATTCATAATAACAAGCGGGTGTGGGTGTAAGCGGGGGGTGGGCGGGCTGAGGTGGGGTGGGGCGGGGGTGTGAGGCGTGAATCTCAATAGCTCGGGGTCGTGTCACGGCAGCCGCTTCGACGCGCCTCGCCTTTGTTTAGAATCCCTCGGTTTCGCACCCACTTTTATACGAATAACTATAAACTTGCTATGATATCTAGAGATCGACTCCCAGATAAACTTCCCCCATTACGACTCTATGTTTAGCCTCCTGCTCGTACCCATTTACCGGCACAATCCTAACGAATCAAAACATTGTGAAAAATGAGAGCAGTGTTAAGTGGCGCTCGCACCTTTTGACACAATAAATCACAGCTGTGAGCGGCCAATAAAAAATATGTTCCAGCCTCGGCGAAAAAGCAATTAATTTTCGGCCGCCAAATAAAAGATTGTGCCCATCCGAGCGGGAAAAATCGACAAAGTAAAGTCGAGTATCAGGCGGGGGCGTATTTATGCGCGGAAGCGGATTGGGGCAAAAACAAAGAGCGAACCCGCATCGTACAATAATAAAGTTAAACGAGACTAGATAGAAACGGGAAGCGCGGGAAATGCGGAAAGTGGAAAAAGGGGAATAATAGAGAAGGAGTAATCAATTTCAACCGAGTCGTCGCCGCCGGCGAAGCTCTCATTTAAATTTTAAAATATCGCAGCGTGCCCGTGCCCGGGGGCCTGTGGAGGAGTTTTTAATTTGGCCCAGTTCAATTTTAAAAATGCATGACACTGTGGCGACACACCAATTCACTTTGAGCGACGCGACGCGACGCTCCGAAACAGATTGAAGATGGTTTCAGCTGAGTTGCGAGTCGCGACTCTCATTTTCAGACATTACTTTCGCTTTTCTTTTACTGATTCAAGCACAAATGATACATTAAATTAAAATAACACTAAAACAATTAAACTATAACAGCTTTCAATTAAAAAATTATCCTAGTTTAGTAAAAGAAAATACTAAAGTGCTTATAAACGGCTGTAGGTATAAACTAGAGCGGAAATAAATCATTTTCGCACCTCATTAAAATGGAAAGTTCATAAATTGAGCATAGATCTCGTTAAAACTTTTTGTTCTCGAAACCGTTGGGGAAGTGTATTGCTTAGATTTTTGAATGAAGTCTTGAAGAATGTTCATTTTATGTGCTTAGGGAAATAATGAAGTCTTTGTTCCACAGCAACAACGACCAGATCTGCCAAGGTTACTGCAGCAGATGCACGCTGCTCACCTACCTGCGCATGGCGCTCCGCCCCTACCGCTGCTGGGCCAGGGTGCTCTGCCCCCAGCGGGCCTGTTGGGCCTCGGCGTGCCGCCACACCATCCCCTCTCAGTGCTGGCCAAGCCGCCAGACATCCACAGACCAGATGATAAGGGAAACGGTATGTGAACTACCCTCTCTTTACCTTTAATAATTCATACTTGATTAAGTATTGAAAAACTCCAAGAACTAACTTATCACAGTTAACACAATATTACAATAAAAATCTTCCAACAACCACGTTAGAAGATAAAAGTTAGGATGATTATAGGCGTATCCATTAGATGAATATTTTAAGAGGTGTCGTAGGTATGTTTGCCTGCTCCGTGCTCAGCGCTCGACGTGTTTGCGATGCGCCATCTCCGGGGACTATTAGACCTCGCCTCCCCTCCCGATCCCACTTCTGTTCCAATATTTACTACTTCAGAAGGCTTTTTGAACTCGCTGTTTGCGTGTTTTCGGATCGATGACGGCTATGCCGCGTCAGATATTGCTTCGAGAGTGTAAACACGACACTTCTTTGAATTATCGCTTACAGATCTGTTTGACTAGTTGTGTAAACATTACGAACGAATCGAATCATTCGTTTTCGAAATCGCGCATCGATCAAATTAGATATTCATACAACGGCCAGGCTCAGTCGCGGAACGGTTAATCCGCACATCGGATCTGGAAGCGCGCCACAAATGAAAATGTAACAGAAATGGGTTTGGAAGCCGCCCGTCGCTCTGGTTAATTACAAAAGCAAGCGGTAATCTGCGCTCCGGGATGTTCCGGCTTAGCGCCCCCGCGCCCCCCGCACCCCCGCGCCCCCCACTCAGTGCCACCCGCCGCCACCCCGTGCCACTTCCCTGGCTAATTTGTGCCATTATCGGTGTACTGATGTAAGAGTTACCGCGCAGACCTCCCCGCCTCACCTTACCCAATTAATTATTCCTTGCCGGTGTTAGAGTCGCGTGTTTTAGTCAATTAGTAACGTAATTTTGCGGGTGACTTGAGTGTACGTTGACGCGGACCCACTCCGACGCCGAGTTTAAATGTTCGCTAATTTATAAGCGCTGCGATTTCTATGATAAATAAACACCTGTGACCTGACCCCGACGAACTACTAATGGCGATAACACGGTGCGAAGTCGCAACTTAATAATCCTTTTTGTATGTTAATATTGTGGCTTTATATCGCGACATAAAACGAATGTTGACTAAAAATTAAATATATATTAGTAGTTAATGAAATGTTTGTGCGGCCGTAGGTTGCGGGCTGCGGTTAATTGCTATAGATATACAACGAGGGCGTGTGTTCGCGTGGATACTGGTACTGGATAGCAAACACAAGCGGTTAGCTGGCCAATAATTGAGGCTATTACATTTAAATTAATTGTAGCCGAGCGTTGCAGTACTCGACTCGCCGTATATTAATGTACATATGGACTGGCTATAATCACGGCTTAGACTAGTAATTACTCGACAAATTGATGAATATTAACTATAGTGTTAATACGTTTGCGTTATCTCTCTGCTCTATCGCAAATGCTAATATGTACGTACATAATATTAAATAATTAATAATAGTATCATACACACTTTCTTTCTGATAACTTGATTATAAGTTTCCCATTTAAATGCAATATAACTTAGCATTTATTTTAGTGGATACTATAAATGTATTTTCAATTCTGATTAAAACATTTTATTATTTAATAATACGAAAACAATGTACTCAAAGCTTTAGTTATTAAACTGAATATAATATTAACAAGGTATATTTACCATACGGTATTAAATGTACAATAATCTACCTGTATGCTGTGATTGCATTGTTGCTACACTACAAATACACACAATATAATATCTTATGCGTGATTAAACCTTAATCAAAGCATTTCGAACCGCAATTTACGGTACATAATTACTTTGTCATCCATACTGTAGTTATATAATACACATATGTGTATATACGGATGCTATGCAATTACATTCAATATAGAGAAATTAACGTTCGATAAATTGTTCAGTTTGTTTTATAAATATAAAAAGTTTTTTGTAAATATTTCATTTAAAATTTAAAAATATCTATCGTGTAACCGTTATGTCTACTAATACATAGTTAATAGATCGAAAGACCTATTGATCAAGAATGCAAATGTACTTGGTACTTAATTGGATATGACTTATGATTGTTTAAAGCAATATAATTAACGTATGATCAGTTAAACATAAACTATATATATACAGAATTATGTAAAGTTCTCGATATAATTGCAACCGAATAGACTATCAGCGTCTTCCAATTACAGAGCATTGTGCGACATTTCGATCAATGTCAAATTAAAGAAAACCTTTTTTTAATTTTCTGCCACTGCAAATGTGTACGCATCAAGCGAAAGCAATACTTAGTACCTACTTAAGAATACTTGATATATGGATACAAAAAGATGTAGTTGAAACATTCAACGTTAAGCATTATACCGCATAATGCGTTCTAGTGCTATAAATGTAAAACGCTGTATATATTACACGTAGTATAGGCGAGTTAGAAAATGAATGCATTATTCTGAACCGATTGTCAGTCAGCGGCCGACAGCTCTTGTAATATTCATTGGCCACTTAGCGGCGGCCATCACCGCGCTCAAATGCGTCTCACAATTCCCTATTCTATAGTAATTATGCCATTCCTGAAATACCTTTATGTAGACGATTTTTTTAGTATGAGGCATTTAAAAATTTTGCGAGGTAGTGCTAATTTTTGTTATCTTATATTAAAATACATTTCTAACCATTATTATAGCTTAAAACTATTTTAGGTCCAGGTAAAAATATTATAAATTTAAAAGAAAAAATATAAGATATAAACGCGTATGTAAAAGCATTTTTTATAAAGTTGTTATTCTGTTCCCAGGTATCAGTTCAGCGGAGGAGAGACATGTGAGTACAAAAAATTCCAACTAACTTCGACTTGTTAAAAATTCACGACGAAATTTCGCTATGAAAAATTCCGAACAGCCGTGTACCACATTGCATTTTCCATTTGGGAATGTGAGATGTAGGGTTGCCTGCTGTTCAATTGCCACCTGCATATATTTTTATATAAAATATTTTAAACACTCGGGCCAGCTTAGTATATAATTAAAGTACAATAAAGTACTAAAGTGCTTTCCGTTAAATAGCATACTAAGATTTTTCTACATACTGTTTTATGTTGTTGACGTTGTATATTGTATAAAAATATCTAAATAAAGACAATTTACTAAATCCTAGTTAAACCGCAACGTTTTTATTTTCTTCATAAATTTATCCTCTTAAAAAAACAAAATATTCCAAAATATGTGGCAGCCCTAGCTTGGAGTAGTGTTGCACTCGAACACGCTGATTTCATAACACGGCCTGAAACAAGTGGGTGACGAACGCACCCCACACAGGGCTGCGTTAAGCACTTGTAAGCGCCTAGTTCTCTTAACACACTTCCACTAACAAGTGTCGCTGACTTTTTAGCTCTTTAAAGGCGAATTTCAAGCTCGTACCTTTCTGTTAGTATGGTGATATGTGTGAAGGAAAATTGGAATTAAAACCTTTGCGGTTTTTGTAGTCTTACTTTCTTTTGCATGTATGTTAACGTACAATAGCTTCAAATTGAAGCGCATTATAATGTGAACCCTATCAAAATATTAACCCATTACCTAATTCAGGCAAAATCAAATCTAAAACCAACACATGCTTCCCACAATTTCATTTATACAGATATTCCATCTCACTGCTTTATTGCAAAATTTATGTCTAAATTGTGACTCGTGAACCCTAGTGTAAAGTGAAGTCGAGCGAATGCGTCGTTTGCGAGGTGTTGCGAATGTCGGCTATCGCGGTAGCGCAGTGTCGAGTGGGTGGAGTGTGGACCCACCCTTGTCACTAGGGTTACCAACACTTAGTTCTAAATATACATTATTTAATATTAAACAGTACATATTTATAAACAAACACAAACAATTTCTATCATATATCGGTAATAAATAATGACAAGGGATATTTTTAGGTCGAAAATATACTACTTGAGATAAATTTATTATTGATACTGTAACAAAATAACAGACATAAATCAATATAAGATTAGATAATGATGATTTGACATTATGCAGGAAACAAACGACTCATTCTTGTATACTTTACATTTGTCAGTAAGATGTAGTTTTTTATTTAGAAAGCACTTATGCAAATATGCCGCAACTGACTAACACGATTTCATTTTAGCTGATGTTTACTATACTGAATAAGCATGGAGAAATATTGTGTAAATTCGCAGTAAAACAGCTTTTATTATATTAAAAGTAGGTTGTGGCAGCCCTAGAGGCAGGTCTGAGCAGCGGCTCACCGCACAGATGTGGCACCGCCGCACCGCTGCGAGCGAATGCATGCGAATCGATCGCGCCCCTCACAACATTGTCTTTGTTGCTAACCTACTTCTGACGACCTTTGCTTTTATACAGTTTCTGACATGAGACAACCCTATTTATGCTGGCCGTTGAACTATTTGTTTTTTCCCGTTTTGTACACATTATAAATAGAACTCTATTTTGAGTTTTTTATAAAATTCTATGCCCTTAATGCTTTTATAAACATTATTTCGTCACAGATTCTGTAAATATTTCATTTACATTTTTCCGAGCAATGAATTTGTTTCTGTTTAACTTTTTAGGTATTATTAAGTTAAATGACATTTTGAATATGTCAAAACTCCTTTATAGTATGGTGCTTTCTTTTCGTTATTAATGCCTAATTTATGTTCATACAAATGGTTAAGTTTCTAAAACTTTATAACTTAATGTGCTTTATTGTTTCTTTTATAAATGCGAACTAAGCGCTCTAATAGTTTATAATTCCATACATTTTATAAATCCCATTTGTTTCATGAAAAGCGCAAAGGAGAATTGCACGTAATAAAGTTCGTCCAAACAATCGGCGCCCGTCCGCCCGAGCGCCCGACCGCGCGCCACCGCAACCGTCTCAGGTTACATTTCGTATTCTTGCCTCATTCCGCCCCAATGTTCCCAACTCGCGACGCTTCTACGACTATGTAGCCCACTCACTAAAGTAGCTATCAAATTTATCGCTTCTCTGCAATGTAAACGAAACATTCAAGAGAAACTACCTTCTAGTACAAACATCGTTAAAACAAAGTGCGTGTTAAACAAATTCTTCGATATTTTCTCAGCGAAACGAACGTTACTACTTGCATATTAAAGCCCACACTAATTACGCGCTTTCAGCCGGCGAGAAAGCTGCTTAAATTCCCACAAAATGTCTGGGATTACGACTGCCAATTTACACCGGCGCGAAATTGAGCAGCCGTCCCTCCAGCAGGCCTTCCCACAATTTCATTTGGGTAACATAATAACCGCGGATTTATTTCCGGCTCCCGCTCTTTCGCTGTCAAATCGTGCCTAATATTCAATTTAGCGCCAGAACCACACAAAAACTGTTGAGAGTCGGTTCATTACGCCGCGCCTCGCATCTTGCCTCTTCATCCTCCTTACCTTATCTAAGCCATTCTGAATAGCACCCTCGTCGCCTCCGACCTCACACCCCCCTACTACTCCTTTCGAGTGGAAAACTCGAGGGCGAGGGCCGCTCAACCTTGCTTAGCATTCAACACGACTTCTTTATTTAATAGATGCCAGAAAAGCCTGGTCAGAATAAATTTGCGTTTGTTCCCCGATATGGCTGGCGCGTTTCGTGTTCCGAGTACCTGCGTCTGTAATTAAGGTAGCGGTGACGCGTGTAAACGCGACTTATTTATAACGGCCGCGGCGTAGGCCGAACGGCGAACACTTTATTAAAGCATTAAAACAAACTTGTACAGCGTACAGAGGTGTTTTTGTAGAGACGGGTGTGTTCACGCGCGGTAGGTAGCCGGCAGCCGAGTGCTCGACGCGACAACCCTCGCAATTTATCGCCCGAGACTTTCCTTAATTGGAAAGAATGGCCACTTGTAATTATTAAGACGCCCTTAAGTGAAACAGATTGCGCGATGCTCGTGTATTCCTCGTTTCTTTTGAGGATATAAAATAAATAGACTTGAATTTCGCTCCTACCTTTTGATGTCGATTAAGTTAATTGTGCTTGACTTTTAATATAGTATGTAATCTGGATGTTGTTAGATGGTAGATTGATGATACTTAAGATTTTTGTTATCAAACAAGTATTTGAGTTATCTGTAGCTTCTGCTAAGCGATCTGTCTCTGTCAATGCTACTTATGTTCCGAGTTCGGTTGGACTCGAGCCAGTTGATAAGGCCAGGAAATTGATGTACGATTGCAAACTTTACTATCGAAAGATTTAAAGAAAATCTATTTTCAACAGAGATTTATAAGACCATATGCGAACCTTATATATAAAACCAAGAATATAGTATGCATTCAACTATATTATCACACGTAAGATACCCTACATTAAAATTACATAAGAAACATAACCGATACTTCGTACTCACTCCATAACTCGTAACCCCGAATTCGCGAAACTTCCACAACATCCAGCAGCGTTCCCGGTTACAATTTGCAATCGTTTCTTATTCAAATCTCAAGAATGTTCTAGAGCACTTGGGCGAGCGTCGCAATGCAATATTGCATACAATGCCTTGTGCCACCCGAGTCTGCCGACCCGACTGGCGACTGCCCGAAGACCTTCGTTATTACCCGGAGCTATTACATGCGCGTCACTTAACAAATAACCCATCGTATTTTACAACACGCCAATAAAGAGTATTGGCATGCCATACTTGAGTTAATGAGTTTTTGCGTATGAACGTATACGCAAAAATGTATGTTTTTTACAGGTTTATTGTTAGAAAGGTGTATAATCAGCAAACTGACTTATAATTCATTTAACTATAAGTGTGGCTCTAAGCATTATTCTTGATAGAATAGGTCTTTTTTTTAATATGATTTTTTGAACAAAAACAAAATCTTATGATTCAGGATGAGCATGCTCATATTAAGTAATATAAATTAATATAAAATAAGTTACTGTGAATTTTAAATATGTATTCTTAGTACGTATTATTTATTACTTTCTCACATTTCTATCACATTAAAAGCTCCAAATGAAGTTCACAAAATAAACAACCATTAAATAGTAAAATGATTGTACAATTTATGAGCTTATCGGTGGTATTGTATGAGCCGAGCGCAAGAACGGGGAGCGTATTAATTCGACTCCGTGCACGGAATAGTCAGACTTGCGGCTTTGTTCGCATCTTGGCGTATCGTATCGATTTATGCAGGCTTGATCGAATCCTCCTGCCGCATTATAACAATACCCCCCTGTTCTATACGTGAGAATATTGAATATTACATTCTTATGCAGGAAGTTCTTGCACGATATCGGTAATATACACGGCCGATCCGTGCGCCAAATAACCTGCCCGATGTAATTTTAATACTTAGTGCTGGATATGTTTGATGTCTACATTTCGTGAAGCGAATTTGGTTATTTATTTTTAAATTCGGCGTGATAACACTGTTTTTTGTTGTTATTAATATTGGTAACACGTCCGTTATGAATAGTTTTGGGCCATTACAATTATTATAAAAAAGAAAATGCTTTAAAGTTAAAAGCCTAATACAAAAACGTGCTCTTAACAGCAACATGATTAACAGCTTTGTAAAAGCAACAATTGATTTTAGGTACAAACGTTAGCAGAGGCAATAATAGTTTATAAATTCATTGTTTCGCATTTGATCGCCGATTGACGGATGCGATGAACTGGCGCGAACCGACCGTTCATATTTCACATAAAATACGAACTCTATGCGCTGCTTCTATAGTTTATGCAATTCAACTGAATGTTCTATGAACTATTTTGATTGCGTCATTTGTATTGTTGTATTGAATCGTGATGTTTTATGAACGTTACAGATTATAATATTTTTGCTCTATAAAATAAACGGAGACTTAACATAATCTTTTAAGCTAAACAAACGTTTGATAAAAGCGTTACAGTCGCTAAATAATATTCTCGAATCTCCTTTGTATTTGTCTTAATTAATTTGGCCTTTGCAAGTTGGTACGAATTTCACGTAATTACATAGACACAAGGTTAAAATTGTAATCGATTAGCCTTTAATATATTTAGCACAGTCTAATTGAAAATTTTCTTATCGTATATAATCTATAGTCAAATGTATAAGCCCATATTTTAAGTAGGTAGCTGCACAAACAATATCATATGTAAGTAACAAAAGGCTAGTAAAATTGAAGTGTTATATAACGGTTTGGTGTGACCGTGCGAGGAATATAGGTACAAGTGTAGTACACGTCGGTCGTACCGCATCAGTGGCGACCGCAGCTGACGTACCCTCTGCGGTCGGAGTCCGTCTGCGACGCGTGTGGCCCTCCCGCATACCGCAGACCATATGCACTATGCACTTAATATTACCCTTTGAGCGAATATCACGTCAACGGCGAAACTGCCTACATATATAAACTACCTACCTACATCGCAAATTTCATGTAAGCCTCACGACAACACCAGTAATTAATTCAAGCAATATAATTACATTGGCGAGAAATGTTTTATTCACTTAATACCGCGTCTCCTCACCTAATTGGTTAAACTCTACGTGGAACGAAATATGCTATGTAAATAAATAATCACATTATTCAAACTTCAACGGGAACATTAAAATATGAATGCGAATATAAAATAGTTATTAAATTTAATGAATGTGAATATATTTCCGAAATCGCAAACAAACTTTCACGACTTGGGAAAATGCCACGACTTTCTAAATTGACGTACCCACTCAATGGATATTGTTGTGCCTTACCTTATTAAAAGGTCTTCCGATCACGAGTTTATCATTAAACAACGCGAGAGAAATGCTCAGTCTCGGTTATAGTGTTTTGATTTACAATCATTCTGATATCGAGGAGATAGCGAATAAATTGTGAACGCAGATTACGATCTTAAGTGAGTATCAGCAAATGAAACAAAAGCATTACTCGTATTTAATGAAATTCAACAGAGTGCATCGAGATAATTGAAATCGGTGCATGTAATTAGCAGTTAGACGGCGCGGGCGATAGCTGGCGGCTCGGCGTCTTCATAATTTATCTCAATTAGTCGAGCGTAATGGGCGGAAGGGCGTCTTGCCGCGCTCTCGGGCCGGCGCTCGGCGCTCGGCGCTCGGTAGCAGTACGCATACATTGCGACCCTAATTACCGCTGTTTGCTGTTTCTGCTTCACTTGACATTTGAATTTACGGCTGGATATCAGCCCATCTACGTTCCGCACGCGCTCCACTGCTTTTAATTCTAAACTCTGTCATTATCTGCAATTAGGGTCCCCGCTGCTTTGAAAGTTATTATGACACTTTTACGTTTTCACATGTCAGCTTAACATAAAATATTCTAACGCTCAAACAACTATCTGAATTAAAGCTGAGATAAAATTCTTTTACCTGACTTAATTACGGAAGTAGTGTATAATGCAGCAGGAGAGATAGCGGGTCGTTTTATGCGTCGACTTGTTTGCGCTGAATGCAAAGTGCGCGGAGTGAACAATCGCAGTCGTGAGGTGTTAGAAGGCAGGCGAGTAAGTATCGTGTAGCGTGTAGCGTGTGTCGTGCTTATATCGGGTGGTGTGTGTGTAGTGTGCAGTGTGTAGTATGTAGGATGTAGCGCTCGGCGGCGGCGCGGGCGTGTTTAACAATGCGGTCGCCGCGGCCGGTTCCCATCCTGGCGGCCGACACGACTCGCCTCTACCACGAACACTCTCGCCCTTCGTGCTTATCGCACATTTACATATGCTCCGCCGCTTCACGCCGCCGTGTTCCAGCATTGAACGTGTTTCATGAATAAATTTATAATCTCCACCTTCCGACGCCGCTAATGAAAACTCGCAACGATCACCGGCTCCTATAAAGTGATTCATCATAAAGAGCGCGGGTCGCAGCCCTTTTTCGAGTTTCCTCGTTACGGGCTAAGACGAGAATCATTAGGAATTAAATTTCCCCTTTCATTAGTCCCTCAACCCTCGTATAATTCCGGACGCGGAGCAATAACAATATAAATCCCCCGTCGCGCCGAGCGGGGGATTAAGGCTTGTCTCGACCCTAATTTAGGGCTGCCCTCGCCCCGGATTAACGAAGTGGTGGAACTCGCTAGGGTTGTCGTTGCACATAAACTTGTTACGTGTTTAATGTTTTATTGCCGGTAGGGTAGCGCTCGTCGAAATAGACGCCGCGTGACTGACGGTGATCCGACCTTACGTTACCCTAATCCTTTTTTTAAAACAAGCATTGATTAAATCGGACAACAGATTTTAGGGTTGCGTCACCTTATTGTTTATTTGTTGTTTTAGGTAATGATCATTTAAACTACTTAATTAGGGTCACGTACGGAACTTCTTACGCTTTTGGCCGTTTACATTTACATTAGTGTTACGATAATAGTAATGACATTTTAACCATTTAAACTTAACAGATCGACATTAAATCTACAGGCTAGCTACATAAAGCAGTCCATTAACATTCAGAAGTCCTATTTCATAGTAATTAATAAATAAAATATCTCACGTGGAGTGAATTCTCGCAGCCGCGTCGAATCTCGGCGTAACGAATTGTTTATCCGGCTCGATGCGGCATATTGCACGGGGTCCTCCCCTCACGTCTGAGAACACTATTTAAGGCGCCTCAATTTGTCGACACTCACGATTTTATACACTTTCGTGTGAGTTTTATGAAGACGTTTTAGGGGCTTCAGTTTGATATTGAAGTATTACTCATTTTGGTTTCGAACTTATTCTTAAAATTCGCGTTTCAGGCTTAATATGTTTTAATATGTGATAACTGTGGTGCATATATAAAAAAATACAAAACTCTTTATTGACAAAAATAAACACATGGTTTTGACAATTTCATTAGTTGACAGCTTTATCGCCTGGTAGAGATATCTTCCAGGCATCCATGGCGATAATAGAAGAGTTGTATATATGTATAATACAATTTTAGATGTTTAATAATGGTATTTTTATTTTGCTTATGACATTCGCATATAAATACTTGATGTAAATGAGTAGCGTGGCGGATTCGCCAAGTCATAAAGTTAATTGAAACTAAGGCGTAACATCAAAGCTCCCTAAACAAGCAGAGCCAGCTGTTGTTCCCGCAGATTCAGATGATTTATTTGGTCGTGGCAATTTTCCGAACGAGTTGTCAGCCAACACGGCAACGTAACTCGATTCGAGGTAATTTATTTAAGTAATTCCACAAAGCCCGCGCACCGTATTAAAATGTGCCCTGCGACCGCAAAGTAGACGCTAACACAAAATTAAAGTCGTTCACACTCAAGGGCGCGTAGTTTCGAGGGGAGTTGCACGTTTCAAATTCCGAAATGGCGGATGAGTTTCGCAAGTCAACTCAATTATCGTTTTAATTAAGGCGCCACGTGACATTTGTTTGCGTGCGTGAAAGCGATCGCTCCCCACCCCTCGCCTCATCGCCCCCCGCACCCCCGGCCCTCTCGCCCCTCCCCGCCCCGCCGGCCGCTCCTGTTAATTGCGCTAATTACTGCTGTAATTGAGCAAGGGGTACGGCGAGATTGCTTATCGAGTGTTGTCCAAAATTTTACATCGTAGGTTTCTCATAATTATCTACCCGTGTTAGTTTAACACTGATAGAATCTTAATTGTGTTAATAATAACATTTTATTAATGAAAAGAATTTAAATAATGAACTCTAAACATTCGACATATTAAATTAAGTCAATAAAGATTGTAGCCTGTAGAGTACGGCGTGCAGTCGATGTTATCTATTTGACGCGGTTTAATGAATAGGCGGACGTGCGTACAAACGACATGAAAGCAGACAATTTGGATATTTGGGATCGGCTATAAACCGATGGCAGTAAACGCAATCCACCACTCGCGACCATAAACTTTACGAGTCACGTAAAAACGCGCTCGATACGACTCGCTACCATAAATTTATGCTAATGTATTCTTTATCGGACTTTAATGCGTATCCAGAAATTCCTCCATTATTTATGTATTCGAATGAATCGGCGAAGTTAATTTTAAAGTCGCGATGCGCCCCGTGGCTTACGCTCGCTGACGATTAATTTTTTGTAAAGTTTCTGGGCCATGATTTTGATTAAAGCCGGCGCTCGTTTCCAAGTGATTACACATCCGTTTATTTCAACAAACATTCAGGTAGCCGGTTTAATATCAATCTCTCGTTTACCTAAAACAGATATGCACTTTAAACGTAGCTACATTACATTCTATAAAACTGAAATACCAAAACGAAAACATAAACGGTGAAAGTTCGGTGACAAGGTTTCATAAAAGGAGTCGCGTTTGATAACCGGTAACCGCGATAAAAGTTGAATACGTCGCGTGTAAATCACACAAGTTTTCAGAACTATTATGGGTGAAATATAGTTGGAACTCAATCCGTACATTTTCGAGCGGGCGGGGTATTTATCTATATCCCCCTTCGGCCCCGGCGTCCGGTTAACCGGAAGGGGGGCGGTTAACCGGGCGGCTACGGCGCGCGCGGCTAAACGGCTCGTCGCGTGACCGCAGACAATAAGCCCGGCCGGCGTTAACAGCGCGCCTGTGTGTTGCCACTTTATACGTTACGTCTGAACCGCTCGCGCCGCTCCGCACCGCCGCCAGGGCTGCCCACCACATACATTTTAATAACAACTTTTTATAACAAACTAATGATTATTTCACAATAAAATGTACAATAAAGATAACATGTCCGTCATTATCTGAGGTGATACTTATTTGCCATAGTTTGGACTTATAGTATGAATTAGCATGAATCAACTATTTAAAAAACTTTGTAGAATATATCCTACCTGCTAAGTGCATTTTATTATTATTATTATTAAAAAGCAGGCCTTTAAGATAATATATCTGTATTCTAGTCAAAGTTACAAATCAATTCCCACGTACAATTACACTTAACTAGCCTTTGTTAATTTAAAACGTTCACAATGCAATTGACCCAATCAAACAACCCTTTTTGTTTATAAATGGAAGTATACGTAAAGTATGTGCGGGTAGCCCTAAGCGTAAAGCGGCGGCGACATGTGCTCGACCTCCGAGGCAAGCGGTAGCCGATAAGTCCCTGTTGTCGGATCTCATAGTCTCTACTTGTTTAGCGCCACCCTCTCCCGACCCTCGCCGCGCCTTACCCGACTCACTTGCCTTTTTCTTCAACTCGACCCACCTAATGGGATAAAGTACAGATTAGCTCTGTTCGCTTTTCCTCGAAAATGGAATAGGTTTCCACATATTACAATACAGTATTGATACGAGGTTGAGTGCTCGACCCGTATTACGTGCTTATTATTTTGTTGGCCGTGAACAAACGCTCTAGACTTAATCCCGACTTAACGCGCTCGTGTAAAAATGTACACGTTTTTATATAGAAATAACAAACAATAGGCTATTACAAAGAATTATAGGTACGCACGTAATGTACATTTATAGCACACTAATTCGAGCCGCGGACCGCAAATTCAATTTATTAATGACTAACCTCAAATGGCCTACTCTCACGCGAACATTTCAAACGAGCAACATAAAATCCAGCCAATCGAATTCGACACGTCACGTTATAGCTCGTTCCGTAGGTCTCTCGAAATAGCTGTACTTGAAATTCGATACCGAATGCTGTACATTGGGTGGCCGTAAAATTAGACCCGGAGCACACGCGCCCGCACAATAAATGCCAGCCGGAGTGTAGACAGCGCTTATCTCGCCTTAACGTCTTTTACGTCAATAACAAATCTTTATAGACGCGTCTTAACCATTAAAATATCAAAT
This sequence comes from Eurema hecabe, assembly GCA_026213755.1. Classification (NCBI taxonomy): domain Eukaryota; kingdom Metazoa; phylum Arthropoda; class Insecta; order Lepidoptera; family Pieridae; genus Terias; species Terias hecabe. The sequence continues at coordinate 6,647,159 of JADANM010007051.1, read as the reverse complement.
ATCACCGACCGTAATAAGCACCCTCATCCAATTTATAGTAATACATAACATTTTATCGGGTATTTTATCTGATCATCTAATCTGTCCGTCGTAAAACCTTTTGTATGTAGGTAAATACGAGCAAATAATCTATACAATGCCGGCGATGTAGCATGTAGCATGTAACGTGTAGCGTATTCAAATGAAGGTCTATTGTGACATAAGCCTGGCCGGAGTCGTGGAGGCGATAAATAGATGTGAATCTGGACATAAAGTGTTATTGTCTGCGTGAGAGGCGGGCGGCGGGCGGCGGGCAGGGCGGTAAGTCACAGCGGGCGGCGACAGGTCGGCGGCGTGGCGAGCAAATTAACAGCCGGTTGCCACTAGCCTCTAACTTAGTGCCTCGTAAAATTAGGCCCCGTTAGACCCCTCCAGGCGCTGCGATCCGAGCGACCGCGCTGCCGAGCGGACTGCGGCGTGCTCCCCTGAGGACGTCGGATTAAACCCGAGCCATTTCTCATTCAAGATCAGTTACGACATAAGCAATTTGGTTAGGGTGGCTCGGAGGAGAATCGACTCAATTGCGACGAAATTGCCTATAACTTTTGTTTTTCATTTATATAAGCCGGTCGTTTCGAGAGTTTACTTTTCACATAGCGCCGATTTAAAATGTAAAACAAAATAGTCGATACATTCAATAGCCACATACGCAGCAGGTACTAGGTTTCACTCGCTGTTCAAATAACATGTGCATACACAAATCACGGAGAGCACTCAACTGAATATTGATAAATACGCGTGGGGATATTTATGTCGTACAAACTTGGTGCTGCCAATGTTAGTGGTGGAGCTCGTCTAGCACTACTCACTTCTATATACATCGAGCAGTGGGCAGTGTCAACACGCAGAGCGCGGCGCGGGCGGCCGGCGGCTGGCGGTCGTTCGGCACGTATATGATTATTTCATTAGATCGTATTTGCGCGCTCGTCCAAATGTTGCTCCCCCGTTTCCCTTCCCACGCGAGGGGGCGATGACCACTATCGAAGCTAATCATGCGGTCAGTTTGTTCTGCCTCAGCGTGTTTTGATATTGATATTGACTGTAGCGTCCGCCTCGCTGCACGCCGATTTATTTGCGAACAATGATCGATTGATTGCTATACGTACGTACGTAAGCTGGCCCGTAAACTTTTTGATTATGTTTACTTACCTTCACTTATTTGTTCAGCCGATACGGCTCTGTATCATGGATTTTGAATGCTATCTATTTATTCATGGAATATCGTTTGTTACAGAGAAATTCAATATCGCCCGGTGAACGGGAAAAATATAGGACGAGAAGTCCAGCGGAACCTGACCACAAGAAACTAAAGAAAGAAGAAAAAGACATGGGCCATGTACGTCAATCTCGTTTTTGTCGATAAATTATGATGTAATTAAAACCCGCAACCACAAAGAGAAAGGTGTCATTAAAATAAAGAGGTGTCAACTTTTCCTTCTGTTCACATTAAAACGGTGTCTGTCATCACAAGATATCGCATAACTACGAACACGTTTAAAGAAATGTATACTTAATAGAGGTGATATTATTTTCAGGAATTAGTAGTAGACGATGCGAGTGAGGAGCCTACGTCACCGCACAATGGCGCCCCTTCCCCTAGGGAAAACGGTTTGGACAAACTGCAACCAAAAAAGGAACACCCACCTCACAGTCCTAGGTAAATACTCTTATACAATCGCTTATTAAAATAAAAAACCTTAAGCTCGAAATATATCAAATCTTTATTAGATTCGAAAACTACCTTCTATAATCACACACGACCCTAAAACTACAATCCGAGTCGATTCAATAAAACATTCCATTTAAAAGTTATATTCGGGCGCGGTTGAAGGGTGAATTGGCGGGTCTAAATTTAATAAACGTTACTGAGATTACCCTTTCATATTATCTACGGCAAGTTGATCGTTATTCCACATTCAACAGCGGTCTAATAACCCGGATTGGGGCCATTCGCTCGACTTCTGCCTAGCACGATAAATTCCTAATAATGACTTTATCCGTTTAAACGAAGCCGTATAGGGTAAATGATTCCGTGTGTATTATATGGACACTAATTGGCAAGCTTTCGCACAGTTAAGGCGATTTACCGAGAAACCATAGCGACAGATTATGCGTGCCGATTGACTGCTCACAACATTACAGCCTATTCGCTTTGCCTTTTTTTTTCAAGCCCATTTAATTAATATTTACCAAGTCAATTTATACTGAAATCTCGTTTCTGTCTTCTATAATATATTCATTATATTTCAATAAATCATATATCAATTTAAATATTTAATAGTCAATTAAATAATTGTAGCATTGTCAAATTGTACAACAGTCAGTAAAGTTCGTTCGGCGAAAGTTATCAGTTATCCGTCTCCACTCCAAATCAATTACGCAGTGCCGTTCGTCTGTTAGGACAAGGAGATTAGACACGCCTTGCCGGATAACCGATGATAATCTTTATCCGAACTTATGGCCTGCCCACTAAACTGAGATTTGTTTGGGCTTACCCGACTAAGCTGTAATCTTATTGTGAGTCACGTGTTTTGACATCATGTGTAGATATGTTATTTTTGAATTCGTTCTTTTTAGCTTGTTCAATTATTCAAATGTTTATTCCTTACCAGATTTATTTACATTATGTCAATACAGAAAGATCATATAAAAGAGAATGAAGTCGTATTACCTAAAAGCAAACAGAAATGTCTCTCAACGTCGATTAATCATACCACGTTTTTTGTCCACGTGTACGGTGTATGATATAATGTTGAACAATTAACGAGCAGTCGACCTAAAAACCAGTCGATACATGACATAACGACTCCCTTTAACTTCGTACTGACAACCTCAATACATTTTAATACCAGTAGGTATGCCGTAGTGATCGACATGCATAATTTCATTCGGAATACAAAGCGAACTGCAGTCTTGCTTTATCGAGTTCTCAGTATTGTAAAGTCGTCTTGACATTGTTTGAAGAATTTATTTAAGCGTTCTGTTAAAAAACCCCGAGCGTTCCACAGTTTTTTCAAATAGTAACGATACATTTCTTGTGAACTCATCAACTCTATTTCCTTTCCTACAATAAGCAAGTATTTATAAATTAAATTGAAACGTCTTTCTTATCATAGCCCTCACGTTACAGGTCAGGAACATCAAGTAACGCATCGACACCGTCAGCAAAAAAGTTAGATGAGAAGCCTAGTACGCCTATATCGAAGCCGGTGACCCCCACATCGGGTGCGAGTGGGGTTGCGGCGGGCGCCCCCCTGAAGGCTGCGGTCAAACCCCCGGCGCTGCAGTACCCCTATCTGGGCAACGGCGCGCACGATGCGTACGGTCTGGCAGGGTACTCTGCACGCGCGGCGCTGGCCTATGAACCCCTCCGGCCCCCGATCGGACCGGCTGCGCTTGCGCCGATACCTGGTGGTAAACCGTAAGTGTCCTTATATTATACATGTACTAGCGACCCGCCCCTGACTTCGCTCGCATATATTTGCATGTATTATAGGTACATATAAACCTTCCTCTTGAATCACTCTATTTTTGACTTGACTTTGTTTTATACTATGTAGTGATTTACAACTTAATTAAGTAAAGTTGATGTAATACTTTAATTTAGGTATCATTTGGCTATAAATAATTGTCAAATCAATATTAAATTAACACTCTCAAATGTACTCACTACTAGATCTACAAATTTTTGTAAAAGCACCTCTTAACATGATAAACTGCAATTGTCAGAGCGTACTCGTTCCACGTGTCGGCGGAGGGGCAGATGCAGCCGGTGCCGTTCCCGCCGGACGCGCTCATGGGCCCGGGCATCCCGCGGCACGCGCGCCAGGTGTCGGCGCTGGCGCACGGCGAGGTGGTGTGCGCGGTCACGGTGTCCTCGCCCACCAAGTACGTGTACACGGGCGGCAAGGGCTGCGTCAAGGTGTGGGACATCAGCCAGCCCAGCAAGGCGCCCGTCAGCCAGCTCGACTGCTTGGTGAGTGGTAACTGTCGCCAGTTCACCAAACGATTCGACATTCTCAATTTATCCGACTAAACGAACTGATACAACATTCTTAACTCGTTCTGAGTTTTTCACCTAATATAGATAATAGACAATGGCTTCAAGGCATAAAACTATTATACGTAGATATTGCTTTTTAGAACAAAGCAATGTATGCCTTTCTAATTTCACAAATTAAGCTTAACAATGTGTTACCAAATTAATAAAAAACTGTTCTTGTACAAGTCTTTATTTCGTTCAAGTTAGTTATCCATATCCCTAAATTAGGATAGACAAATTTTTTTTTTTAAACTATATTTTAAGCTTTTTAATTACCAATGCTTTTAACAATTCCAGCAAAGGGACAACTACATTAGATCAGTGAAGTTGCTCCCGGACGGGCGCACGCTGATCGTGGGCGGCGAGGCGTCCAACTTGTCGATATGGGACCTGGCGTCGCCCACGCCCCGGATCAAGGCGGAACTAACATCGTCTGCACCCGCTTGCTATGCGCTTGCTATTAGCCCTGATTCTAAGGTAAGTTCTTATAGTGAAACATTTGCAGCAGCATGCTTCATTATTTTATTAGGCTGAGATAAACAGAAAATCTCAATTTTGAAAGTCTCCTAGCGTATAACCCGTTTATAATTATTTTTTATATAGACAAATTCTTAACTAGTCAAATATTAAATAAAGAACTAAATAATGACTATCTAAGACAAGTAAAAACTTAATTATAATTTTTTTTACTTCAGGTGGACTTTTAATTACGCCAGACTGTAGGCTTAATATTCACTAAATCTCTCATTAAATTCACTCAAACTATCTTAAATGATAAATACCACTAGTGTACTAAATAAACGATTTTGTTCTATCAACTTGTACAATAGAATATTAACTTCATTAGCTACAATACTAACTTTATCTTGCAGGTATGCTTCAGCTGTTGTTCAGACGGCAACATAGCGGTGTGGGACCTCCACAACCAGACGCTCGTGAGACAGTTCCAGGGGCACACGGACGGGGCCTCCTGCATAGATATCTCTGCTGACGGAACTAAACTATGGACCGGGGGCCTTGATAATACCGTCAGGTATAAATTTTGCTGCTATAAATCTCGAAATTTAATCTTAAAAATGCGTGGTTTATATTTATTTAAGACTAAAATTGCCACCCCTTTAGAATTGTCGTAAAATTGTTTCAAAACAGATTCTTTATAATGAAGTCGATTTCTATTTAGTATACTTAAGAAGCAAAAAGTTTCTAAAAGAATAAATTTTCTAAAAAAGTTTCTAAAATAATAAATATTTTAAAGGACTTCAGCATGAATGAATTTTTAGTTTCTTTCTTGTTCGTACAAATTCGATTACTATAATAAAGGTTATAGAGAGTCAATCTTATAAGATAGACATATACAGCCGGGGTCTTTTTTTATTAAATTTTTTTTTCGATAATTAAAGACTAAAAATAGTGACATACAAGTTAATTGGAGTTTTTAACATGTTGATAGTTGAATTAATTAATATAAATAGTTGTAGTGCACATTGTACATTGTTCTCGTAATTAACAAACGACGTTATGTTGTCAACAGGTCGTGGGATCTAAGGGAAGGTCGGCAGTTACAGCAGCACGACTTCAGTTCACAGATATTCTCATTAGGCTATTGTCCAACCGGTAAGTTTTATACTGTTTATTATGTGGTCTACATAGATTATAAGTTTAAAGGTTTTTTAATACCTATGAAAAAAATCAGAATCTTTAACTAGTACTACTGAATATATTATAATAATAATACTCTATAGATTAAAATGACTCATTAATTCACAAATCAACAATCATAAAGATATTGTGTTGTAAGTAATAAATTAGGCAAGTAAGAGACATATTAAAGCAAAACAATGCTAACTATGAATTAGTACTTTAGTACTTTTAAGTCAAGTTTTGGTTATATCGTATTATCGCTCGATCATTAATAAAAAGTCATATAAAGTTCTGCCATATGTGTATGTTACCATTAATAATGTTCTGGTAATGCATCGTTACCAATATACTGGTGATGCTTGCAGTACTTTTAAGTAGTCTTTAGTTATATCGTATTATTCTAAATACGAAAACATTTAAAATGCATTTGTCATTACAATCGGTATTACATACGACTGTTTTGTTTTACGGAGAAATAATTAAAAAAAATCGTTTCATCGTTACTAATATCCTGGTAATGTTTGCAGGCGAGTGGCTAGCAGTGGGCATGGAGAACAGCAACGTGGAGGTGCTGCACGCGGTGAAGCCGGACAAGTACCAGCTGCACTTGCACGAGTCGTGCGTGCTGTCGCTGCGGTTCGCGTCGTGCGGCAAGTGGTTCGTGTCCACGGGCAAGGACAACCTGCTCAATGCCTGGCGCACGCCCTATGGAGCCAGCATCTTCCAGGTAACAGAAAGACATACTATAGTGGACTTGGCTTCAATGTTCAGGATCGCGACGAAACTATTAACGTGAAGTCGACAACGCATTCTAAAGCTGTCTATGAGAGTTTTCATGGGCGATGTCCATTTTCGATCAGGTGGCTCGCCTGCTCGTTTTGCACCTATGTTTAAAAAAAGGGGAAAACATAGGATACGTAAACTGATGTAGGCAACTTCTGTTTAGTGTGCTGAAATACAACAATATGTATGCTATGTTTCATTAATGGAGAAAATAAAACTTTTTTTGTCTTATATGTAATTCCATAATAAATGTGATTTTAGCCATGTTGTGTATACTTTTTTGTGTATACCAAATAACCATTGTCGCTTATTTGTAATGATGGCAATTTTTCCTAATTAAAAGGAAAATATGGTACATACTAGCATACAGTGATGTGCAAATATCACTGTGCTCTGGTCTGAAGGGCGCTGTAGCCAGCGAGATTACTGGGCTAATGAGTCTTAACATGTTATGACTCAAAGTGAGGAGCGTCAATGTAGTGCATCCCTGCTCGGAGCAAAGTTCTGGGTAGCATTACATTGGTTATGGACTGGCGTTTTTCTTACCATCAGGAGGGCGTCCAGCTCGTCTCACCACTTCATAAAATAGAAAAAATTAGATACATAAACTTGATTTAAAATAATTATTATTTTTATATTCCTTATTATTGCACAATTATTCAATTAAGTTCTCTAATTTAATATTGAACATAAAAAGAACAGAAAGTTCCATTCTAAGAAAAACAATGTTACAAGGTCGGAATTACTTTATTGATTAAGGCAATTATGGAAACGTTGTCTTTAGATACACTTTTATTATACAAATAAGGTCAAATGTGTTCGGTTACTGAACTTGCCAACTAGGTACTTACATAACTATATCAATATTTTCGTATTCACCTTTAATATATAAATTATGATCGTCTTTAGACTATTAATGCTTGCACTTGCAAAGAAATTGTATTCCTTAAATTATCTAGATATATATCTATTAACTATCTATACTTATAATAATGTGATGAAGAGTTTCTTTGTTCATGCTAATCTCAGTAACTACTGGTTCAAATTGATAAATTATTTTTGGGTAGAAATCGACGGGCACAAAGTCACAAGCAACAGCTGGTTGTTTAATATATTTATATATATTTTTGTTTAATAAAGTTTTCTATGTTATTAATAAGTGATTGTTATGTTTGTTACAGTCAAAGGAATCGTCGTCGGTGCTGAGCTGCGACATCTCGTCGGACGACAAGTACATCGTGACGGGCTCGGGCGACAAGAAGGCCACAGTGTACGAAGTGATCTATTAACGTGACGTGACAATGTCACTTACGGGACAGAACAAAACAGATCAACGAGTGAATGAGTGAACGTTCCGCGAACGACGAGTGACAAGTGGTGATATAGCTTTAGTGTATAGATATAATTTCGGAAGCCTGTATGTACTTATGCGTCTTGTTTATATAGATTTAGTGTGCGCGTTTATGTTTATTTGTTGAGCGCCCGTAGTGTATGTTGGCAGCAGATCTCAGAATGATGATTTCGTTTCATTATTGTTGTAAAATGCTCGTATTAAAAAGATATGCGCAAATTATTATTTTGTTTCCTTTTAACCTACCTTATACAAATTCACAAGATGTCGAATATTCAAATTGCTATTTCTATATATTAGCTGCTATTCACCGCTGCAAAAACCAGATCCCGTTTAAGTCCTGGATTTTGGTTTAACGAAAGAATTTGCATAATCCTATTCCAGTGCATCCAGATTACTATTACAATGTTGCAATCTTGACCTCTTAAAAATTTGTTTGAAAAACAAACATTTACATGAATAACATGCTAAAAAATAAAAAAACGCAACAATTACATAGTAGTATTTGTTGTGATTTTTAACGAGTAAATTTCCAAGAAATTTGTCTAATATTGTTATCAGACTGAGAAGTGTAATGATGCGTATAAAGAGGCTAGTACTTGTTCCTGTTAAATTTATCCGCTCTCAGTGAGCATTTCATTCGATCTGGTTCATTCATTAATTCGTTTCGGAATACTACATCTTGGAATTGACCTTCGATAATGGTATAATTACTTATCAATTTAAAAAAATTAAATTAGTTGCAAACTGCTTACACAAAAAATTTTATAGTAGTTCCATTAAACTAGACACCACAGATTTTATACATACTATTAAAATTTGTTAAAATTTACAAAATGTTGCTAACAATACCAAAACGACCCGACCACATATCGGAAATAATCTCCAATTTCACACTATCATTTGGGTTTCGTCAATCAATACCATGGGCTATGATTTATGTGTAATGGCCGAAATTTAACACCATTATCGGTCAAGCGATGCTGCAAATACCTCATCTGAAATACCATGTGCGTTGTAATGAACTAATGAGCATTTTATCTATACAATTTACGAACAATTTGATAAAAAAAGATGTCGTTGTGTATTTGTTAAGTTCAGACGTCATGCTGATTCAAAAAAGTTTAACTGTAAAAATAAATTGATTATAATACTTAGTTCTGGAAAAAATACGAGATAATGTATACGGGGAATATCCATTGACGTTCATTCATTAATTTACACGATTGTGGAGATAAAACTTTATTTGGGAGAATTGTTTCTATTTATTTCCTCCAAAATATACGGGAAAACTATTTAGTAATTTTGTTGATATTTTGATTCATAACGTAAAATATAAATAGACGACTATCACTTAGTAGGTGTATGGAGAACTGTAGATAACTAATCCTAGAACTTACAATTTTGACAACGAACCAAGTTAATCTGTAAACTGAACTTAATAATCATTACCATTAAAAGGATTTGCTCAGAATAATGTTAAGGCAGTTTCCTTAGGACGTTATTGTTTCAATCTTTTATTAAAGCAATAGGCGTATTATAAATCCTCTCTTCCTCCATATACAAATTCAAATACCAAACACACAAATTCAGAGAAGGCCTCTATCAGCTGACTTATTGTAGAGTCAATTACACAAATATATTTCGACAGATGTCTTGTTATGATGAATATATTAGAAAATAGTATAATCAACTATTCGACTACGTGTAATAAACACGCTTATAGTGTCCCAAAAAGTGGTTAATTTCTATTAGGGTGACTTTTTGTTAGGTAGAGCGCAGAACCGCCGAACCAATATAAAAGAAATTGAAAGACAGTTCACAATAAATTAGAAAATATGAAAGAATATTAAAATTTACTGCACCCGCGTAAAAATTTTAGTAGGTAGGTACTTGTAAGGTGCCCAATGAAAATAATTATTATACGAACTACAAAATTTCTTGCACTCAATTCAATCCGTTTATTAAATATAAATATTTTTTCCAAAATTAAAGTATATACTTACTTTAATTAACTATTTACGTTAATTTTTAAACATATTATAAGTTCTCTATTAAACCTTATAAAAATGTTGGCTATTATTTTCTCTCTCGTCTCTGAAGTTATTCTTACGCCTTACTCTACCTTCTAATAAGTACACTCTTATAATCATACGAGATAAATATGCTCACATTAATTCAGGGAATCATTACGTTTATACGTACTTATATTGCTAGGTATTTTCCACAAGTGTTATAGGAAAAAACTAATGATTACGAATAACGAGAGTACGGGTCCCGACAGACGCTGGCGGTGCCAGTCTCCGAGTGTTATCGCTAAATATATTACGAGTGTGCGTTTGTTACGTCGTGCCGTTTGAATATCGTGTAGTTACTATGACTAGTGACTATGAACTAGGTAATACGCATTACGTGCCGCGAACTGCGAGCATCGACGCCTTGTAATAACTAATGGGATGGAATTATATGAGTAGATATATATTGAGCCGTGTACGTGACACGTGTAACACCCAATTCAATTTTTAATGTTATACCTTTAAGTACGTCTTATATCTTTATATTCTATACAAGATGTTATCGCCGTCTGATTTACTTTTTTTTTTATTCCTTATAATATGTTTGCATTGATTTTAAGAGATCAGTCTTTAATGAAAAAATTGCCAGTTACTATTAGTGTGTCGAATTATACTTTAATGTACTATTTCCTAACGCAGTTTAAATAAATAAAAATAATAATAAAATACAAGGATTTACTTGCACTTAAATGAAGGAAGATTTGTCAATTGTACCTACACCCGAAAATATTAAATGAACATATCACTAATACGTTATTAATATACCTACTAATAAGATGTCAAGGTAGCTGGTTCCTAGTCGAGCTGAAGAATAGTTGGTTGGAGTAGAAATTCAAGTCACATCGAACGGAATTGAATCCGGATTCCTGACGAGCGAGACTTCAACTGCGAAACTAACTTACTTCCAATTTCGACATACCGGTATTACTCTAAGCAGACAGACTATTAAATAAGTATCTACTGAATATAACAGCCATTGCATAGGTTGGTTATTATTAACAATAAAGGCTTTTTAGCTAAAAACTTCAAAAACCTAAACCATTTTCGTATTTTCGTTTTATTACTAACTTAAGGCCACAATATAGGTACCAACATTTTTTTTGTTCCAAGAGTAGATATATGTATGAGAAAAAACTACTAATACGCAAAATTGCATAGGACATAGTACGTAAATAAAAATATACATGTAACGCGAGTGGATGACCAGATGCCGGTGGTGCCAGCCACTGTCGGCGATAGTCGCCCGGCTAGACGCACTATCACACGCCACTTAACTTAATCATAACATGTGTATGGCTAGAACTCGCCCTCACTGCGTAGTAAACGCTTATTAGATCTTCTAAACAGTTTCCCAGCGTACCTAATTACTTCACAAACGGGATAATTTACCTGACCATAATCTAATTACTTATAAAAAGTTGTTTGTGCATCTACACAATACGTATTGAAGCTGTGTTCGTTAAAATAAAATAATATACAGGTATTTGTTTAACTAGTTTTTATTAAATATACTATATATATACTCCTACCTATACTTAAGCAAGCTCAACACAAATTTAATCTGTATGTTAATAATAGGTACATTTTATATGACTTATTTTCATTCAGGCAATAAGATAATATATCTTCGACGATTTATCTACAGGTTTAATCTTACATGTTTATACCGACTTGTAATTAAAAAATTACTGCTGTAATGCAAAAAATACTCACAGCTCTAGAGGTCTAAAAAGGACAAGTCATATAGTTAGCGTCTAGTGTTTAATCATTTTCTATCTGCCGGAGTCTGAACTGATACCGACTTTCCAATTACAATAATTCATTCAATTCATTATACCTAAATAGAGTCCTGAAAGAGTTTATTATCTATACAACAGTAATAGCATTCTCAAATCCATACCTATATTCTTATCCTATCGCAATAAATAATAATGCAAATGATATTTAGGTACTGTCATGATGGTACTGACTGATTTGTCCAAGAAAATAGAGCTTTAAATCGAAATTTTACAACTTGTTATAAAAAATATAAAACTTTTATTTTAATTTTTGGGAAATAGTAAGTACTAGAAAAAAATACCCAATGTGAAAGTTGTAGAACATAAAATTTTGTGATGTAAAATTTCGAAATTTCAATTTAAAGGTCTATTTTCTTGGTCTAGATGTAAAACAACTGGTACTGAACTATCTTAGTACGTTTAGCGATATCCTCCGACTATAACATTATTTTTTTGCAAATTAAACAAGTGCATAAACAATATAATTAATAATTTCCTTACTCGTGGCTTAAGTGATTATATATGTATTATGTAATCAACATTCTCAAGTGTAGATATTATAGTTAGTGAGAATTAAGATTTCCAACCCTGCTGTTAATTATCTCAATTTAAACTTTCTTATGGTATCTTAAGATTGCAATTACCATGTGTAAAAAATTCACAATGTTTCATTTTCCAATAACTTTAAGTAACTTAATAATATAAGGGTCAGTCTCAGAAGGAACAAAAGATAATCAATAATTAAAAAATTTGGAATGGAATTTGTCTAAAACAGTTTAGGATGTGATAAAACACGTGTCATGGGTTTTTATTTACCGATTATTTTCCATAACTTCCGAAGAATTTTATCGCTTATCAGGGGAGGAAACAATGCAAAAATATTGATTCCGCTCTGTCCACTAGTCCCGTTTGAGCGTAGGTTTTGTCATTTCCAGTACAATCTATATTTAACAATTGAATAAAAACTTCTTTAATTATGAATCCAAAATGATTTCCATATAATCGGCACTTATATTATTTATAGCGTGATTAAAATTTGGACTAATCAAATTCACGTGATATTGAAAAATATTTACATTACGTGCATATAAAATGCATCATTGATAGGTAAAAGAACTGTCGGGTAGGTCGGGCAAACAATAGATAAGAGCGAAGAAAGTGAATGATCCATGTATCATAATGTTCAATAAACAGCTTTGTTAATTGATTAATATTTGCAAGCATTTATCTGCTTTAATGCGCAGTGAATAAACGTTAATGCGCCCGAGTGGAAAAAGTGTTTAATGGCAAATCTATGCAACTATGTAATTGGGTATCATCGTCTGTGATAGCGAGTGGTCGCCGTGGTGTTATTAATGTGTAGCGATGTTTAGCAGAACACGAGCGGCGCTGGCTGGTAGCGATAATCGCGATCGTCGTTATCGCGCGTCCGTCGCGCTGTCGCTCGGTCGCTCGGCCGCGCCGCGCGCTGCACGCTCGCTCGCTCACTCGAGCCACAACACGCGCCGTACGCGCCGGTCATCGGTTCATCCGGACACATTTCCTTTTTGAATTAAAACATAACTTGTTTTCTATGAATCTGCGCGGATAGACGCGTTATTGAACCTGTGCGTATCAATCGAGCCCACTTTTATTCATTACTTTTAAAATCTTCTATGTTTTCACTCATGTTTTATATGTTACAGTAAGAAAATGTATCTAGAAGACAACAGCTTACTTCTCGAAGACCCCTTGCTCAGCGATCAAGTTTTGTTTGAATATTCACCGGCGGAAAGTCTTATACACTTTGAATTACCGTCGCCGGTCAGCGCCGAAATTGAAGATTGGCCCTTCAATGATCTCAACTTTCGTTGCGATTCTTTTGTTAGCGGGATAAATGACACCAACAGGAATAATTACAGCTTCGAGGAGAGTTCTCCAGTGCTATTTGATTTTGAAGACTTGGATAGAGGTATCGACTTAGAAGAGTACCTCTTGGAAGCGTTAAGTAGTGACAAATCTTGTGACACACAACAAAGTGAGACGGACGCAAGCTTAGAACGGTTATCAGTGTTAGGCATCGACTTGGATACGACTCATACGGACGATATAGATCAATTACCTACAAGTGTAAGTAAAAGTCAAAGTGATAGTTGTGCCATTGAAGAAACAAAAGTGCGATCATGGGGAGAACCGACGTACTGCCCGGCGCTCGGTGCGTTCCGGTGTCCGGTCGAGGAGTGCGGCAAATTGTATGCGAAGGCGTCGCACGTCCGCGCACATTTGCGGAGACACAGCGGCGAGAAGCCGTACAAGTGCACATGGGGTGGTTGCAGTTGGCGTTTCGCGCGGTCAGACGAGCTCGCGCGCCACCGGCGAAGCCATTCGGGCGACAAGCCCTACAGGTGCAGTGAATGTGCGAAGAGATTTGCGCGCTCGGATCATCTCGCGAAGCACGGGCGCGTGCACGCTAGACGCGCGGCCGCCGCAGCCGCCGCCGCCAAGCGCTCCGCCGCACACACGCAGCGGCGACGTCTTATCTGACATTAATCCTAATATGAAGGAACATCGATGATTCAATTACGCACCGTGTGTATATCGTGCTTTAACAGACGAACATGAGAGTGTCTAATGTGCCAAATTAAATGTTACTTAAATTAATTTAAAGATAACGTAAATATAGATAATTAAGTTTATAATTAGTTGTAATAATTTATATATTTTGCTTGCGTATAGCAGCTTATCAAATGCCATATTAATATGAAATGGACCAGTACGTGAGCATTATAATGTGGTTACATGCCGACAGTATGTTGAACAACTAATATGAAACACGCATTGATCTATGAAGCGTAAGAGATGTCACTCGCTAATACTATTTTTATATAAAGCTGTTGTAAGACTGGTCACGACAGTCAATGCACTTACGTGGTGACCTCTCAAATCAAATCTCATTTATTGCCCCTGTGGCCAGCAATACTTTGTTATTGTTATGGACGTACTTGGAATACTCTTGATATCAATGTATAAGAGTAACATTAAGATATTACTGTTGCGTTATAATACTGTAATAACACACAGCTTGTTATATTTTTATACCTGATTATTGTTAAATCTCTCTAGTGGACCAAATACAATATTTAAGCAAACATTGTAGTTTTATTAACATTTGCGTTATGGTGCAATCATCATGTCGATTTAAAGAACTAATAAAATAATAGAACATGATGAAGACGAGATTAAAACCTATATTCAAAACCTACTTACAAAATTGTTATATTTTAAAATTTAAATATGTAAAATATCTCTATGGGTGAATAGGAATTAGGTAATTTTATTCAAAGTATTTACACTTTTAGTCTTACTAGTCTGTAATTCGGTTTAAGTAAATGTGAATTACTTATAGGTACCTAGTACCTACACATAGTTACCTACTTTCGCGGACTTTTTTTTAGATCACTTAAAAAAAGTACATAACAATTTCCATATTTTGGATTTCGTCACAGAACTTAGTCTTAAAAATCTTTCATTTTCTTCGTCTAGACAAGAGCGAAAGATTTGTATGGTTTCTTTGCAACAATATAGACAATACATATAAATTCCCATATAGATCTCACGAAACCTCGGGGACCCGCAGATATCGGATTAATAAATACTGAACTACGCTACATTATATTAAAGAGACACTTTTTTATTGTTACAAAACGTATTGTAATATAATTACAAAACAATAATGATGTATATGTCGCGTCATTTATGTTTAGCGCTGGACGAGAATAGCTGCGCATCGGTAGAATCGCGCTCATAATTGACGTATTGGTGCGAGAAAGACAACACGACTGGAACAACCAATCAACGCTCGCGCACCCGACGATCACGTGTCCCGCGCGCCGCGCCGTTACCTCGATACCTTATTTTTGACTTCTGCGCATCTTTCGTTCAGCGCTAAAGATTCGTGACGCGACCTATACCTGTCACCTGTTCGGTAAGTAGTTTCTGCATAGAACTGGCAGGTAATGAAAAATATTTAAAATTAAGTTGTTTCAGAAGACTGGTACAGCTATATACTAGAATTTGAGTGATATTATGTGGTCCCATCTGTAGTATATACAGCAAACATGAATTTTATTTAAGGTTTTACAAGTAAGACTAATTTTAATTTTGAATTTAAAGACGAACGAATATACCTACAATTTTTTGAAAATGAGTTATTGTATTGTATCCGAGAGTCTCGGTTTTGTCGATGCCTAATATATCTTAGATTAAGTTGTTTGAGTAGGTACAGATATAAAGGTTTCACTAATTGCAGTTACCATTAATCTGGACCACAATAAGAAATATTAACTGTGATGCGTAAGTATTTACAGGACATCTTATTTTATTTAGTAAAAGATAATAGAAATACAATAAAGCAACGTCATTCGTCAATAAATAATATAATAATTATTATAAATTTCTGCGCTGCATCTGGCAGCACCAAAACATTTGTGATATAGAAATGAAAACGATTTCTATTACAATAAACTCAAAGTGTGAAATTCCATGATTTAGATTTTTTTGTTAAATTGTTTATGCCACATTACATCTTAATTAAAAATGACATCCGATTAATAAAATAACAGATTATAAAAATAAGATTGTCTTTGATGATATAATTATAGTCTATGCTGGTACTCGGTATAAACCGACTTTATATATCGACACTAGAGCTGTAGGGGAACTATAACAGATCCACTTTAAGATGATGAGCTTGAAGTTTGACATGCGCATTAACACTTCATGGGCGAAAGAGACAAACATATGCTCGTAGGTCAGTTAGGAGTAAGAAGACGCCAATGTGTGACAGAGAAAATAAAGTTCATTTTCTAGCGCAATTGCGGTGCCGTCTGCGCGATGTTCAGGTTTGCCATTTTACAGCGGATCCGTTCCAACAACGATCATGTGTATTTAATTTAGCCGTGTTATATATAGATACACGATTAATTTCAACTTTACACACAAATAAAAATGGTGGTTCCATTTCTTTAAAACATTCTAATTAATGGATAAAAACTTATGTTGCATTTAAGTGTGTTTAACAAGTTACGAATAGTTTATTCCATTTTCATAAAATTTACTGTAATACAGGTGCGATTACGTGGTGCCTGACTGAGAGTAGTGTCTGACAAATAACAGGTTGTTGCAGAGACCGAAAGCTTTTCTATTTTGACTAAATAGTGCTTTTGTTTTTGTGAAATGTTTTAAATTATAATTGTAAATGAATTTCGTGCTTATGGATACTCGAAGAAAGAAGACATTGTATTAAGTATACTTTCATTTCGAGGTGCTATCTGGATGTATTCCATACAATCAGCATGTGACCCACATCTGCGATTTCTCTTCTTATTACTTCGCTTTATATTCATTTAAACATTGTAAACATAGATATTCATTCAACAAAAGTTTATCAATAAGTTTGATTGACGACCACGCACATAAATGACATTTTGCGTGATTGTTACGGTTGACTACAAACTGCAGATCTCCAACTGTTTTATTTAATTAATAGTTCTCAAAAACACAACAGGATTAGACGAGAACAATTGAACTGCTGGAAAAATTTAACTGCATAGTCAGTGATAAACTTTATTTACGTAGTACTACGAAGGAATGTAAATGATTGGAAAAATAGGAAAAATTCATGTGTAATAAATCATCTGCGCGCGGAAAATAATGGACACCATATACCAAATGAGATGAACACATCTGCACACTGCTACAATTTTATGAAGATAATACAATGAAGCAGGATGGCTCAAACTGAGAATCACAGATATATTGTGCAGGTCAGTGCCAAGTTTGACAAATTTTATGTCATACCTATGTAGAAACATCCTCCAAAACTCTATTCTAAGTAAACCAATACTCTTGAGTATATAAAATCTATTTATGAACTGTTATCATTTTGTTATTTATATTTTATGGACAAATTACTTTTATATTATGTTAATGAACTGTTGCTGATAGAACAACTTAATGTGACCTTTGAACAAATATTATCATTGAGTCTAAATTGTAATGGAAAGTGTCCTAAATTGTAGACAGAGTATATAAATATTAAGTATTGTCTCAATTATAAATTACAATTTTTAAGTAATTATACACTCAAATCAATTATACTACAGATCTAATGAAATTGACCAAAATTTTGAGCTCCCGAGCTATGCTTAGTCAGTAAATCAAAGCAACAATCTTCACAAATAAGGCTTTTAGAATTTATCGTATTAATAAGATTTAAGAAGCATAATAAAAGCATTTTGTAAAATTATCTGATATATATAATGCATCACATAGAATCTTTAAATATAATAATTAAGTAAGCATAGACACCAACACTTTATCGGTACGGTTTTTTTTAATATATTTTTTTTTTGATTAATGAACAGCCATTTCACACAATCACATCTGATCGAGCGATATGTGATATATGTTCTGGCGTGACTGCCTAAGAGCCTTTTCACCCTAACCTTGAAAAGTTTCAGGCCGTATTCTCTGGGAAAGGCGGAAGTCAGTAGAAGGTTCCACTCCTTAGCGCTTCTGGGAATAAATAAATTGGAGAACTAATTTCTGAGTTTGTCCCAATAACAACAGTAATATTAGTTGTAGATTTTAAATTAAAATGTAACAAACATCTTACATATATACATGGGACTACAATAGTGATATCATTATTACTTAATTATGATTTAAATCATCTAGGTATATTAGAATTAGTTTTAAGTTAACAATGTATTGGGTTGTCCACAGGTGTTTGTCGGAGCACTATCTGCCCAATATGAAGCCCTCTCTGTTGAAGCTTCAAAGCAAACAAGTTCAGAGGAGATTGTTTGTTGCATAGCTGATAAACTCAATTTAAATGATGGATCTGGAGGGCCATATGAACTTGCCGAGGTAAACAGCATTTTTATTATTTATAGGTAATTGTGATAAGATATAATAAATATCAACAATTACAATAAATAATTATCTGATAAGTTATTCATTATGTATGTCTTGCCAAAAATATAGCACTATTATTGCATTTTGCTTCTATATTGGCTTGATTTTATAATGGCATCTTCTTTTTCATACTAGCTGTATTCTCGGTTCATCATATAAAAAATTATTTCTTTCTTTCATGATTCTGTGATTGTACTAATTGTATTTCAATTGCCACTAAAATATGAAGGATGAAGAAAATGTAACAATGCCAAAATTATAGAAACCGGAACCTTTCTCAAGTTATAAGTGCCGTCGATTTGTTCGTATAATATTATATAGATTCACCCAATTTAAACATATTCTAGGGTAATCTAGGGTGACAAGATTAATCATGTCATGATTCACATATGAACACTTTTTTCTCCAATCTAATCTTAGTAGCTATAAACAATAAGGGTTAATAGCTTTGTGGGATATGAATGTTTAATTAAAAAAGTCACTTAGTTGTACAATCATAGTAAATGTTATGAGACATAGATTAGTCACAGATGATATTTATCATTCATTACTTTTTGCGGCATCGTCACTGGCCGCGTGTTCTGAGATTGCACTGGCTACTTAACTGTGTCTCTTGTGATGAATAATTATCACATAGACAAAGTTCATATTAAACGACATTGTTTTAGTCATGTGTAGTTTTTATAATGCTAAGATACCATTAAAGGCTTATAACACGTAATGTTATTTCGTAAGATATGATATCGTTCGCGAGGTAATTGCTCAAAGCATATTTTTTGCAGTTTTTTTTTTTATTTTATTTTGATTGGACGAGGCAACATAAAGAACTTATTTTATATTTGGAGCCACTTTTTCTGCATTAAACAAAAGTCTTTTGTAGCAGTCGTAGGTTATACGACTCTCATTTTGTCTATTTTGTATAAATAAAACGACATAGATGTTTCTTAGTACGAGACATACTCGAGCATCAATTTTGTAAGTATTATTATGATAGGGGAATAGGATTTTGGTCAAGCGCGCTCCAACGTAAACCGAAGCGTCGCTTACCATCAGGCGACCAGTTGACAAGTGCAAATCCATATATAATAAAAAAAAATATTGGTTGGTTAGGTGGTTGGGGATGTGGTCAGCGGTGAATGCAAGGAGAGGCGGCTGGGAGCCAACGAGTCGCCCGTCGCCGTCATGATGCTGTGGCCCAATAACCACTCGGGCCAGTACTATAGGTAAGAAAAATAAAAAAATAAATACTTTTTAATTCATTGCTATTCTTAAGTGCCAGTCTCTGTAAAGTAATAGATACACGATCAGATTTTTTTTTTTTAAATTACGTAGAAATATGAAAATATTTGTGATAATTTAAAAACCAGAACGCTTTGAAAGTTTTTTACTATTAATGCTAATTAAAAACATTTGTCCTTTTGATGAAAAATATAGGATTATTGTAATAAAAACAAATAATACTAACGCATAAAAGCAATACACGATCTATTAAAGTTTTAATTAGCAATACATAGTTATGTATTACGTAGACAGAGACTTCCTGCTCACCAGTACCAGTGCTAGTATTAATTTAATTATATAGATTAAGGTTGAATATGTTATACCTAAAAAGAATGCAGTGCCTTGTTTATCTACGAAGCAAAGCCTAGTTTGTAGAGACATAATTAATGATTAATCAGGTCTTTATTATTAAGTTATTACAAATTTAATAACATCTACTTTTCCTTAATTTTAAAGTGATACAAAATAGTTTACCTTGTAGATAGTCCCGAATATTGCAATACATTATAGTATAAAGTAATATCGTCGATATTTAGTTTAAACTAGGTTTATTGAAAGTAATTTTTCCGTGAGAGTCACTGGTATGCAATAAATTAATAAGTATATGAAACATATACTCCTAATATCCTCTATTAGAGGATGTCTTAAAAATGGAAATGACATAACATTTAATTTACTTTTATGTATTTACGTAATTTCAGACTAACGACACATGTTCATTTCTTTCATATGTACATACTTGCTTTATACCCTTACATAATATATGAAACATTTCAATATAATAAAAATATGATTAATAACCGTTCAGATGAAAAACAACGAAAGCTCTGCGTTTATATTTATAAGAGATTCCCTGAAAACAAACATAACTAGCCGGTGAGTGAGCGACCGCCTCCGCGTCGACTAATATTTCGACGAGCCAATAATTCACGGAAACAAAAACTATTACGACGGCTATTAATTTGGGGCAAAACTTCAAAATATCTTTGAAATATGACTCGCTTTTTTTGGTAGACTATCAGTCTGCACATTATCGAAACGTCTTTTATTTAACTTCCTTCCGAAAATGAATCGTTCGATTAGTCACCGCCGCAGAATGTAAAGAAATGGAATTAATTCGTGTCTGGGCCGGCGGTTAGCATTTAATACGCTTACTGTTTCACGTGTTGTTCCTGGACAATTTAATTAGTAGTAACAAGTTTTCAATATAATTACCGTGGTATTTACAACGTAGCTTCAACCTTGCCGACGTATTTACTTACATACAATATGTAAGCAGTTCTAAATACTAAAGTATCAGGTATTACGACTTACGAGGTGTTGCTTATAGTAACGGTCACGCTCGCCAATCATTGTTATATCTTTTATTTCCGACCCTGTATCCGATAAACAAACTCACTACAGAGTAGTATTAATTTCTTGGTATCTAAGTTATAGTGTTAGCAATAACCATTTTTTCTATTTATTTGTATAACTGATCGATTGTAATTTATTCGTTTTCAATATAAAATTATGCTAAGCTAACAGCGAGTACATAATTTGCATGTAATACGGCGTGTGGTATTGCTCTTGATATGCGCTGGTTCTATAAATTATCCTGTCATTGAATTGCTATTTGCAGACGATGGAGGTCTTTAAAACGTTTTTACAATGAATCATTTAATGATTTAGGTATATACAATTACGGTAGCGTGTCCTTATATGAACATAGACAATGCACTAGAAATGCGTGTAAAGGAGATGCTTCTATGCTTACGCGTTCTCGTAATGAGCGTACGGGCAATGAGTATATTCGGAACTTTGATTTAAATGAAGGGCTTACGACAGTCGCTGGGATATTGTTGGTGAGCGTGAGTCACTCTTCCTGCCAGCGCAGTGTGATAACAACCATCCTGCCAATCAAACACTAACTGAAAACCGACGCTCGCAGTAAACATGAGCGCTAAAATTATTATCCTAATTATTGTATAATAAATTATCATGACACAAAAGTAAACACATTAGTATATATTTTACATTTTATTTATCGTAATATAAACGTAAACTTGTCGATATCCACTAAGCTCTATTTTTGTTACCAGGTTTTATTTACGTGAGAAGATACCGGACGAACCATGGATGGAAAATTTCTCCGTAGACCCGCAGCTAATAAAGGATTACTTCCAAAGGTTTCTATATCAGCCGAAAGACCGAGAGTATCCAGATCTGTGCCAACTACCAGAGCTCAACGAACAGACCCTGTTAGATAATTTGAGAGCGAGGTTCGCGGCTGGATATATCTACACCTACGTGGGGTCCATACTGATAGCTCTCAACCCCTTCAAGTTCTACCCGATCTACAACCCGAAGTATGTGAAGCTGTACCAGAACAAGAGGATAGGGTCTAGTCTTCCACCTCATATTTTCGCCGTGGCCGACGCCGCGTATCATTGCATGCTACGGGAAAGAACAAATCAATGTATAGTGATCAGTGGTGAAAGTGGTTCTGGCAAGACTGAAAGTACAAATTTTCTTCTGCATCATCTGACGGCGCTCAGTCAGAAGGGCTCGCACGGCAGCGGCGTGGAGCAGACGATACTGAGCGCGGGTCCTGTACTAGAAGCGTTCGGAAACGCCAAAACCGCGCACAATAACAACTCCAGTCGATTCGGCAAATTCATACAGGTCAATTACAAGGAAAATGGAATGGTTCATGGTGCCGTCGTACAGAAATATCTTCTGGAAAAGTCTAGAATATGCAGTCAAGGGCGCAACGAGAGAAACTATCACGTGTTCTATTATCTGTTGGCTGGTGCTTCGGAGCAGGAGAAGGAGCAGCTGCATTTGTTGAGTGTCGACAAATATAACTATTTGTCAAAGACTGGTTGTAGTGTAGTACCCGGTGTCGATGAACAGTATGAGTTTTCGCGGTTGAAGCAGTCGATGGACATGGTGGGCTTCACCATGGATAAGCAGCGGAGACTCTTCGCCGTATTGTCTGCTGTTTTACTGTTAGGTAAGTGACGTCATTATACCACATTATTCTCGTATTATTTTTACCATTAATAATAATAACTCGAAAGATCCAACAGCAAAAGGTCGATGTAGATTGTGGACGAGATGTTACAGACCTTTGTAATATATAGTCTTATCTACTTAAATAATGTCTGTAAATATAAATCACAATATTATATTTGGCACACATTTATATAATGATAATAACATTATATATAATACAATTCCAGTTAGTGTGTGTCGTCATTAAACACAATTATAAATAGTGTAACGTTTTTCCTTCAGACCAAAACTGGAAGTGAAATGGTCAGTTTTCGCGCGAAACTGTTGCCGGTTAAGCGCAATAGAAACGGGAATGATGTATGTCAATTAGATAGACACATTTTTATTGATTTATCGATCGTAATGCAATTTTCTTTTTACATTTACGCTGAGAACTCTTATAATATATGAAATCTTAACCTATTTGGTTAAGACTTACTGTTGTAGTCATTATCATATAGGCAAATATATTTGAAAAAGTTGCTCACTAATGTAACGACAAAAACTGTTTGATGTTTCATTTAAAATAATTATGTTCTGTTAAATTCGTAGTGTCCATATCGAACATTGACAGCAAATAGAAATATCAATTGACGCAAATGCATCGCCTATTCTATTTCGGATTCATTGATTGTTTACCCAAGTTTATTGTTAGTTTATCTTTGATTTAACTACATACACATACAAATATATATGTATAGAAAAGTCATACGAAGTTTGGGGCTGATTTTATTTAAATTTAGTATTTGTTTCATGATGCATATAAGAGAGGAATGTCTGGTTTTTAGGGTTCCGTAGCCGAAATGGCAAAAACGGAACCCTTATAGTTTCGTCATGTCCGTCTGTCCGTCTGTCCGTCTGTCCGTCTGTCCGTCTGTCACAGCCGATTTACTCGGAAACTATAAGTACTACAGTGATGAAATTTGATGGGAATATGTGTTGTATGAACCGCTACAAAAATATGACACTAAATAGTAAAAAAAAGAATTGGGGGTGGGGCCCCCCATACATGTAACTGAGGGATGAAATTTTTTTTTTCGATGTACATACCCGTGTGGGGTATCAATGGAAAGGTCTTTTAAAATAATATAAAGTTTTCTAAAAAACATTTTTCTTAAAGTGAACGGTTTTTGAGATATCAGCTCTCAAAGTCGTAAAAAGTATGTCCCCCCCCCTCTATTTTTATAACTACGGGGTATAAAATTCTAAAAAAAATAGAGGTGATGCATGCTAATTAACTCTTTCAACGATTTTTGGTTTGATCAAAGTATCTCTTATAGTTTTTGAGATAGGTTGATTTAACTGTAATTATTATATTTGCTGCTACGGAACCCTTTGTGCGCGAGCCCGACTCGCACTTGGCCGGTTTTTATATTATTAATGGACCGTAGAATGAATCATAATAATATGTAAATAAACTAATCCTTTTAGAATTGTCACACATGATAGCGCAGTGTGAGACTTAGCCAGTGTAAGGTTTCTGTATTATGTGGTAGTAGGTCATAATGTCAAACCCTATACAAATATAACTAAAATGTGTTACACATTGTTCAACATACCATAGACTTTTTAAGTAATCTGTATTATTGCTGGTAATATGTATTACTCGATGGTAACTCCACAGTTTAGTCTTTTTTTCTATCGGTTAATGCATCTTAAAGTTACAAATAATGTAGCTCTTGATAAACAAAAAAACTTGAAAACTAGGAAAGCTTTTACCTTATACATGTATAAATATTAGAAGTACTAGGCGCACTCCGGAATTCAATTGAAATAAAAGGTTTTTTATGTCTCAATCTGGGTTCCAAACGATCTACCTAAATGACGAATTTCATTAAAAATCAATTTTGCAGTTTTTGCACAAAGGAGCATCAAACATACATTCTCGTAAACTTAGGCTTTTATTATATTAATGGGATATAGATAAAATACCAATTAGTCAAGTAACTAATAATGATTAGCAATATTTAACTTAAGCAAAATGTTACTCCCGAATGCATTACGAACTTATAAAATAGGTAACTAAGATATAATATGGATAATAACATTCCCAGGCAACGTGGAGTTCCAGCCGCAGCGCAAGTCGTACCACCACGACGAGGCGGTCGGCGTGCGCAACCCGGAGGTGGTGTCGCTCATATCGTCTCTGCTGCGCGTCAAGCAGGAGACCCTGCTGGCTGCCCTCACCTCCAAGAGGGCGAGAGCCTCGGGGGAAACTCTTGTTATTAATTACAGGTAGCTATGAAACTGATACTGTAATTCTTTTTAATGTTTATTTTTAGAAGATTACTCTTAACTCATGACTTATTAAATAAGAGAATCTAACATGTAATTATGTGGGTGAAAGCACAAACCACAATAGTGTATCTTCATATGATTTTTAATTATTGAATTTCTTACATTGAATAGCATATCATATTTTTATGATAATTTGAAGATGATTTTGATTTTCGTTTTATAAGTGATATATTATATCATTAAAAAACACTTTTAAATATTGGTGCCATAACTTCATAGTATAAAACAAAAGTTATTCGTCCCTATATCCATGTGTGCTTAAATCGTTAAACCTACGCGACCGATGCGGTTCTTTTAAGAGAAAGGTTATATATATATACATATAATACTTATACATATGACACATGCACAATATATGCGAGCGAAGCCGGCGGGTGGCTAGTATGTTTCTAAAGTATTAACGTGAATGTGCAGGCTCCCGGAGGCGATAGCGACGCGCGACGCGATGGCCAAGTGCCTGTACGGCGCGCTGTTCGACTGGATCGTGATGCAGGTCAACCACGCGCTGCTCTCCAAGAAGGACACGCTGCGCGACCACCAGGGGCACAGCATAGGTACCTACCTCCCGCTGTACAGATATTATCATACTAGCTGTGCCCGCGACTTCGTCCGCGTGGAAGTTATTTTGAGCATCATATTTAATTTTGCAAACCTTTCTGTCATCCATACTAATATTATAAAGAGAAAAGTACTGGACTATTTTAATAATTGTTTTTTCATTAGAAAGCTACATTGAAAATTAAATGAAAATGAAAAATGTTTTATTTCTGAGTAAATGTGAACCAAATATTTTCATACATGGTACCTACCACTACATTTCTGCCTAAATTATATTTTTTGTTTTATTATCTTGTGTTTGTTATTTTAAAATGCTAATATCTTTTACGTTTATTGAAATTGAGTGATGTCAAAGACAATTTTGTTTACAGTAAAGTACTCTGAATCAATAAGACATTGTAGCTGTACTAATGTTCTGGGTCCAAATTAAAACTTTAGTCAAGTTCAAGCAATATATTACGAATAGCGATACACAATAGTCGGCGGGCAAACGGACGTGCGTCTGCCGTCGAAGCAAGCGAGAAGTGATCGCAGCGGAGATAGCCGAGGAAGCGCTCGTGCGCCGCTGCTACCGAAGGTTCCCGACCGGACGCGATGTCTATAATATTGCGTTAATTTCGAACAAATTTGATTACCATAAAAACGATTCTAGTGACTTAACCTTAAAAGATAGACATATGCTGTCGCGGACTTTTTTTTAGATCTTTTAAAGAGGAATAATTCTTTCATATATATTTTTTTTGTATCTTGAACCGTTTTCGCAGCGCACGCACCGGAAGCCGTCAAGTATGAATAATTTCTCCCGTTTTTTCCACATTTTCCATTATATCTTCGCTCCTATTAGTCGCAGCGAGATGTTATGTAGCCTAAAGCCTTCCTCGATAAATTGTCTATGCAATAAAAAAAGAATTTTTAATTCGAACCAGTAGTTCCTGAGATTAGCGCGTTCAAACAAACAAACAAACAAACAAACAAACAAACAAACAAACTCTTCAGCTTTATATATTAGTATAGATTTATTGAGTCGTATGTATGATACCCAGTTATATTAATAGCAATATATTGATAAAAACAAAAACTCATTTGTAATATATACGTCATGTATACGTCTCCTTTCTTCATCGTATAAAAAAAGTCACAGTATATGAATACAAGGTTTTTGTACTTAGTGAAATATATCTAAAATTAAATCAAGCTAAAATTGACTGACTCTCTCTTGTTTAATTTTCTGTTTGATATTTATGAAGCGGTATATAGCTGGGTTCAATGGTAATATTTTCATTTTAAATATGGTTATATCACAATAATTAATCTATTCTATATTCTTTATATTCCAGGCGTACTCGATATATTCGGCTTCGAGGACTTCGGACCGAACAACAGCTTCGAACAACTCTGTATAAACTACGCCAACGAACACCTGCAGTACTACTTCAATCAGCACGTGTTCAAGTATGAACAAGAAGAGTATAGAAGAGAAGGCATTCGGTGGACGGATATAGGGTTCTCAGATAATACGGGATGCTTGCAGTTGATCGAGGGGAAGCCGGGTGGACTGCTGTGTCTTCTTGATGATCAGTGCAAGTAAGTAGTCCGTAGACTATATAATAATAATAATAATATAGCGTTTTACTTTCCTTATTTATTATTGTCTAAGATAGAATTATAAGATAGCCAATTACTAATATATGGAGGTTATTATAATTTAGTTGTTATATTGTAAGGTCTGGGATATGGATCTCTTTTTGGGTAAAGGCTTTCTCTACATCTTTTCCACACTCCAATATGGATAATATCATAAGACTAAGCTATGTGGTCTGCCGGCACTCCTATTGCCTATTAGCATGACCGTACGTGACCATAGTATTAAATAAATCTTACTTCTTACGATATTACAGCTTACTAGTGGTACTAACATTAATATTCACATTACAGTTTTCCCTGGGCAACAAATGAATCGCTCCTACAAAAGTTCAACTCTGTACACGAGGACAACCCGTTTTATGAAAAACCCACGAGAAGAGAACCCGCTTTTGTGGTGCGACATTACGCCGGCCGAGTCAAATATCAAGTAATATATACTT
>JADANM010007051.1:6601232-6612846 GCA_026213755.1 Eurema hecabe | reverse complement strand
GGGGCCTCTAGGGTACCCCGGGCGTCCATACAAGTTGCCAATGACAGCATCATTAGGTAAAATGCTTTATACAATTGTTTTGTCATGAAATTGCATTCGACAACAGTAAACATAGCTTTGACCAACTTGAACTAATTTTCTCAGAGTTATTTTAATGTTCGAAGCATGTATAAGACTCGGAATATACCACTGAAATTTTATTATATCCTTTATGATGCGATAAAATACGAATTAAATAAAAAATGTAAGGAAAATTAACATTTATAATTTAAACTTTATGTTTACAATCTAAACACATAGTTAAGCCATCAAAATATATTTTTATATACCAAATTAATCGTTACTAAAGGTTATTCCGATTCTTATGAATAAATGATACCTAGATCTCCAAATTCGTCATGACAATTGAAGTTAGGTCAATCTGTGAGCTTCCGCTAATAAAAGTTATGTGACGTAATGATATGTCTTGTTGCTCAGCCAACTGGTGACAGTATCGTCAATCAATCTCGCAATCAACAGAATTGCGTAAGTCACCGTTTATGGCATGCTTTACTTCTATGTGCACTTATCGCATGGATGTCGTTGTTGTACCACGGCTGTGATTAGTCGTCTTCCCGTAGTGTCAAACCCTATCTGTCTAACTTATGAATATCTCATTCGAATATCTACTATTAGATAGTCTTCTACTCTTTAGTGTTTAACGATGTGTACAGTGTTAGATTGTTATTATTAGTACTCGTCTCAACTTCACATCAACGACATAAACACAGCCCGACTCATCGAATCCTCCAGTAATTCATTTTAAGAATCTAGTTATGCACAACGTCAACGAGGCATGTACAATCACGCTCATAAACCGTTCCTGCCCTTTCACGTGTGCACGGCGCGATGATAATTAATATCGTGAATTACATGGCTACTCTATTCAAAACCGTGCACATGTGAAACAGAAACATACCTTTCGTCGCGAAAGGGACTCGAGTCGGTCCAAAATGTCCGTGCAATAAAATCGTTCGTAAGAACATTTCGCTTTTATTGCACGGTCACGTACACATTCCGTCCGGCTCGACACTCATTGCTCTGTTGCTCCGTGAAGACCGGCGAAGGTTCGAGAAGCGGGGCGCGGGCGAGGGGAGGCCGGGTGCGGGGCGGGCGCGGGGGGGCGCGGGCGCGGGGCCGGGGGGCGCGCGGGGCAAGGCGGCTAAGGGGTACAGGAGCGAGACGCGCACGCGCCGGCCCGAGCGCGAGCGCGAGCTCGACGACGCCGACGTGCTGCAGCGCGCCAGCCAGATCGTCATGTACGCTGCACACACTGCTGCGCCCCACTGCCGACGGACTGTTTTGCGTACTACGATCCGCTATATTTTCACGAGAACAGCCATATTTTCAAAATTAGCTATGTTTACCAGCACCGTGTACACAACTTGTTTTTTTTATATGACAATGTTTTTAATGAATATATGTATAGAAGAATAAAGTACAAATAATATAGTTAAAACGCAAAACTCTCTCGACGCACATGGGTGTTTACACGCACGCTGTCCTTCTTCCGTCTCAATCACTCATCGCTTGCGCTTGGCGGCGGTTGTTAGAACCTGTGCATGACGTTCAATGTTATGCACATGTCACTAGACACAAGCTTATTGTTGCGAGCAAAATGTATCTTAACGCTAATGAATAAGTTCTTCATTATTTGATTTTGTACTCTTTCGGGTCTCTTTTGGTATAAGGTTTATTTGTGTTTTTTTGTTTGTTGTTTATTTTTTTGGGTTTTGTTGCTAAATTATAATTTTACGATCTACGACACACCTTTTTTGTCACTAAGCTTTCGTAATTAAGGGTTTTAAGGTACAGCATGACGGGGACTTGGAGTTGGATTGATGGATTACAATACGCACAAACTAAGTGAGCATATTTTTACAGGAAAAATAAGTCATTCCGACCAAGAGAGCGCGCTAAGAAAGGTTTAAAAAATCTACAAAGTGTCAAAACTCTGGCGGGGCGGACGGCAGCGGCCGGCAAGAGGAAACAGCCGCTAACTGTGGCCGCACAATTCCAGCACTCTCTTGCCGCCCTCATGGAGACTTTGAATCAAGCTAACCCGTTTTTTATAAGGTATTTGGGGTTTTAATTCGCTTTAGTAATTAACTGGTAATGTTGTATGGCTTGGTGTTGGTAGTTATGAAAAAGAATGGTCACGCAAAAAGTAAATTATTTAAAAAAGTATACATATTTTTTAATTGTCTTATTGTGTTAAAGTATCATTTCAAATCACCATTATAATTTTAATTTTTCAATTTTTTTATCCTTACAGATGTATAAAATCAAACAGCGACAAGATACCAAATGTGTTCGATGAAGAGACAGTCCAACGGCAGCTCCGGTACACGGGCATGCTGGAAACTGTCCGCATCAGACAAGCCGGATACAACGTCCGACTGACCTACGACGAATTCATACAATTGTACAGGATATTGCTGCCCAAAGGCTTGCTTAGTTCGCAGTCTGACGTTCGCCATTTTCTCGCTACCCTCAATTTGGACAGGGATAATTATCAACTCGGTATGTTAATAGATTATTATTTTACTTAATTGATGATAATTAATAATTATTTTTTATAACATAACAAATAGATTTAAGTTTTTTGTCTTCAAACTACTTTTTAGGATTTAAATGTAGTTGATAAGTTTTTTTTAATACGGCTCTCCTAAACTGCGAAAAACTTGATATACACGTATGTGTACGTTTATGAACGTACGCCGGCACGTACGTTACTTATATGAACGGATTGTACGTATGTATAGGTGGCACGAAGATCTTCATGCGCGAGAGCGAGCAGACGAAGCTGGAGTACCGGCTGCACCAGCAGATCATGGCGTCCATCATCACCATCCAGCGCTGGTTCCGCGCGCTGCTCGAGCGGCGCCGCTTCCTCGCGCTGCGGAGAGCTTCGCACACCATACAGACCTACTGCAGGTATTGTATATTATTTTTTGTTTCTTGAAAAAGTCTTTCCATAATTAATTGGTTATATTACTTCATATATATATGATATTAAAGAAGTACCAATAGAAAAAGACAAAGCTTATATAAGCCTACAGTACCATAAATATATGATTCAGCTACAACAATATATGGTTAAAAAGAAAATTTACATTAACGATGGACATGATTTATACTGTTTAACTTTAATTAGAATGTTTAACTGCAACATATAGTTTGAGGGATATCCATTATTTTAACATCTTATCATTCATCATTCTTATTAACAAATATTATTTTCACATCCACCATAAATCTGTACTATCCCAAATCAACAAATACAAACAAACAGATGTGTGTGTGTTAGGTATAATATGCTAATTTATAAGAAAAATAATGTGAGCATAATAAATTATTTTTATATCTATACTAATGCTTTTTTCAAACAGGCAATGGCTAGCCAGTCGGCACGAAGCGGCCATAATGCTCCAAGCGTGTTTCCGCGGCAGCCGCGTGCGCCGCTGGTACTGCAAGCTGCGAGACTCCGTCGTTCTCTTCCAAGCTGCTGCCAGAGGGTTCCTTCTCCGCAGAACTTTACCAGAGCTTAGAAGAAGAATACCACCAGCCAAACATAAGACCGAGGTAACGTCTAAAAAAGCGTCTTGTAGACTGTTGTGATTAATTGGTTTGGATTTAATAGTCCCTAGTCTCCACATAATAAAGTATTTGTTGTTGATTTGTGAATACCGTTTTAACTCAATGTCTTAACCAAATAGTGGATACAGTAAAACTATACTTTGGGCTGATTTTCAATTACTTAAAAAAGTGTTTCATTTTCAATGTCAAAAAAATGTATTCCGAGCTCTTTAGCTTTTATTGGTATTCAATTTTTGTGTGATATAAGCTTAAATAAAAGTGATTAAGAAGCAGCCCGTACTGTGTATGTGTGTGTGTGCACCGGTGTGACGTCACGCTTGTCTACAGCTCGAGCGCGACACGGAGCACTTCAAGCGCCCGCCCAGCATCGAACAGCTTAAAAACATTATCGACAAACAACTGTAAGTGCACATACGTTTTATTTTCAGCCTTAAGATAATACACCAAGAAGTTCTTTGCAACTAGCATCCTGTATAATATAGCTAAAAATAGCATCCTGTTTAACTTAAAAAACGAAAATAATTATCAATGTGTAAAAAAATTGATTTATTAAAGAAGGAGAACAGGAAGACTTCAATATCTTTTGTTATTGCAAGAAACACTACTGGTTTGATTAATTTTTTTGAGTATAACGATAAACGCTTTATTAGTTTACATTTACTATATTTCATATAAATTTGTAGGAATATGCTTATACAAGAAGAGACGGAGAAAACGAGACAATTGCGAGCTACACAATCACTTCCACTTGTCAGGTATATACTAATATCGAACTTAATTCGAGTAAACTAAGCTGTAAAAAGAATGCAATTTAAAATATTATGTAATATTATGCTTTTAGTTTGGAGAAAAAGCGAGATAGTCCCATAATAGAGAGTGCCAACGCTCAGACCTACCACAAAAGGAAAATATCTAAAACGCAGAACATAACAGAATTACCAGCACACCAAGCCAGTCAGATGTATGTTTTAACTGTTATTTTTGGAATATATAATACAATTTTATTTTGATAAAATTACTAATAATTAATAAACTATTTGAAATACCTACAGAATATGATGGTATATTTTTTTCATAAGAGCAAATATAATTTTGTGTCCACTATCAATGAAAATAACTTTATCTCAAGTACATGTGTTTGTACTCGTTTAACCGGGGGTAGGTCTCTTTCGCAGGAGACCGACTGGGTGGGTACCCCCACAGTGCCAGACATTCTACCGCCTGAGCAGTGATATGTAAATGTCACTGTGCTCCGGTCTGAAGGGCACTGTAGCCAGCGTAATTACTGGGCCAATGAGTCTTAACATCTTGTGACTCAAAGTGGGGAGCGTCGGTGTAGTGCACCTCTGTCCGGAGTTACTTTAGCAAAGTTCCGGGTTGCGCTGCACTGGTTATGGGCTGGCGTTTCTCTTAACATCAGGAGTACGTCCAGCTCGTCTCCCTACTTCATCGCATTAAAAAAAAAAAAAAAACTCTACCAATCGATACTGACTCTATATCTTTATACACACACATATAAATTTTTTGCTTCAAAACAAATAAAATAGTATTCTAAGGCGTATGTCATGTAAAAACCAATAAAATGATTTTTTTAGTCTAATCAACAAAGAAACAAACGAATCGTCATCAGAAAACAACTGGAGTGTGAACTCTGGGAAGTATCCCCAAGGCATTGTGGCTTGGCCTAATAAGATCACGGCGGAGGATCTGGCCAACGAGCTGCTTTGGTTGAGGATAGACCAGAACTATCTTATGGCTGAGAAGAATAAAGTAATTTAATTAAGCATTGCTTTTACGACTTTTTCTAATTTCATTCTAAATGAAATTTAATTCACATATAGTTTTAGAACTTGGAAAAGGATGAATGTTTTTTTTTTCTTAAAAAAAATTATTAAAAAGGCTTTTAACAATTGTTTCCATTTTTTTCTAAGCGGATGAAACCGCAAAATAACCTTTTATTTTTTGTTAAGTAATTGTTCTAAAGCATACAAAAGAACAAGTAGAAAAAATGTTTTACTCCTCAGATACGGGAAAGAGAACTAGCAGAATCAATAGCGAGTAGTAGTGAAGACTACCTCCGGCAGGTGGGCGACTGGAGTCCCGCCAACAGCGCCGAGAGCAACACCACCTCCAGGTGAGTTTTTTGTATATATCCAATTTAAGTACTGTGGTGTTGGAACACTAGAAAGCCGAAGTGGATGGAAGAAATGTTATTTGACAGGATTTATCACGTATTGAGTGTTCACGGGTGGCAATGCCCACTTTCCATCAGGTGGGTCGCCTATGTTATAAAAAACCTAGGTCGCTGCGCCACGTTGTAACTGACATTGTTGTATGATACCAACTTTAAAAGAGCTATAGGCTATTCAACATAAACGATGACGAGGGTGTAGATTGTATTAATAAAGTGCGGTGACCTTGAACACTTGTTCCCCAGACGGACGTCCCCGCAAGTGTACCAGCGCAGTCTGTCGAGCACGACGCTGGAGCCGGCGCGCGCGCTGCACAGCCTGCCGCCCGTGCGCCGCGACGCGCGCGACGTGCGCGACTCGCGCGACTCCAGGGACTCCGCCCTTGACGACTGTGAGTACACACCTTAGCTGCACCCTTGGCTATGTAAGGTGTCCTAACTCCTAACATACGTGAGTACACACCTTAACTACACCTTCGGGATATAGGATGTCCTAAAATACAATCACGTCAGGACATGCGACTATACAGGGTGTGAAAGACTTTAATTTCAAAAACTGAATAGTATCCCCATGATCATAGCTTACTGCAACTGACTTTATATTTGATGTTTTAAATTTAATTCCTATATCTCGACCAGCTATGGACACCTACACGTCGATAACAACGCGGGTTGCATTAACCGCGACAAAATTTAAATTAAATAATTATATTCAAATCTTTTTCAGTGTTAGTCTTTTACATCCTGTAAAACGTGACCTTGTAAACGTGATGTTTTTTTTTAAAGAATGTATATTTTGTTTACAAAATAAATTTACACAATTCTCGGAATATTTTAAAACTGAACAAACAACACTATAATTAACATGTATATTGTGTAGGGTTAGACGCGCACGGTACTGATATACCGTTATGGCACCCTTAATGTGTTTACATTGATATTTTGTTTATTTCTCTATCTTTTGCTAATCACCTCATATAGTCAGTGGCGATTAGAATACTTATTCATTGTTAGTCTTGAAGATGTCCTTATCCTGTGTATTTCTAGAGAACACAAGTGCATCGGATATCAAAGAGAAGTGTTTCGTGTGTTTATTTTGGTCTTGTGTATATATGATAATTATGGGTCATCATATTCTGTTTGTTAAGTTAGCGTTTTATTACTATGGTGAGTTAAAGATAGTGCGCTTTTGAAATTTAATTGTGTATTTGATTATGTTGTAATATATGTTATAAAAAATAATAAGAGCATGTAGTTCTTTACATGTGATAATAAACCCAAATTAAACGTGTTAAAGTACGAAGCTTCTTCTTATACAACATGGGGTTTAATTTCATTATTTAACTTTAACATGTCTATTTTTAATTGTTAAGGCATAGGATTAAATATGTTGTTTTATACGTATAACACCAACTAAAATTACTATCACGATATATCCACATTATTTTTGATTATTACGCACGGTTTAATATTTATAATAATAATAATGTCTCACACAGCGTGTGCGTCGTTGGTGCACTCGGTGGAGGC
The DNA here is from genome assembly GCA_026213755.1 of Eurema hecabe. NCBI lineage: Eukaryota > Metazoa > Arthropoda > Insecta > Lepidoptera > Pieridae > Terias > Terias hecabe. Next base: position 6,605,486 of record JADANM010007051.1, on the reverse strand, counting down.
GCCGGCCCCGCCCGCGCGCTCCGCCCGCCGCGACACGCGCCGCACGCAGGACAAGCTCGACCGTCTTGACCGGGTCGACCGGGTCGAGCGCGCTGACCGGGTAGACCGGGTTGACCGGATCGACCGGGCCGGCGCGCCCGACCGGCCGGATCGGGTAGACACCGGCGTCGCTGATAAACGGTATGTATGATAATAGTAACTTATATTATTATTTACTACTCGCAACAATTATGTGGGCTCCTCAGATGAAATGCTATTGAAAATAAAAAAATAACTGTGTGTTTGGTTAAATCGTTATTGTATAAATTTTTGTAGCATTTACTTGGTACTAATTTCTAATAAATATATATTAAATCATTTCTATATACTGAATGAAAATATGTATTACTTTTACTATGAAGCTAAAAATAATGTTGCTTAAAATTGTATGAGTTATTTACATTTAATTAAAATCAAATTAAAAAAAATCCTTGTCAATACTAATATATTATATGTGTAATGTAACAGGCTAGCAGAACTGCAATTTACTTTAGCAGTTACCCAAACAGTTATTTTAGTCATTATAGACGGATAGATGTAACGATGCGTGTTTTGTGCAGGGTGACGGGAAAAGTAGTAGGCAAGGCGGGCGGAGCGTGTGGAGCGGGCGCGGCGGGCGGCGCGGACGCGCTGCGGCGCCGCAACTCGGACCCGGCGCCCGAGCCGCGCGCCGCCGACTACATCGGACACACCGCCAACGGGCTCTTCGGCATCGCCGGCCACCGGTACGCGTTCACCTACACCTTCTACGTTTATATTGCCACTCGCATACTAATATTGATAGAGAAATAAATACACAATGTTTATATTGTCACTTGCAAAGTAATATTGATAGATAAATAATCTGATTGTTATAGGAAATATGTAATTCGAGTTTATAATCTATTTAGCTGTTTGTTTCTTTTATGCTCTTGCGTTATTTAAATTATTTGTAAAGACCAAAACAAGGCATGGATTGAATGTGAAAGTAAGATTTTAATTACCCTATCCGTTTTCTTATTTGTAAATAAGAGTAGATCAATGAGGTAAATTATAAAACTTACATCCCCACAGGTTTCGAAAAGGCACGAGATTTGGTAAAGACGAGAAGTGCGTTTACTGCCACCAAGCCATCGACGCGTTCGTCACGCAAGGCCAGCGGTGCATCGACTGCAAGCAACTGTACCACACTAAGTGCATACAAAACAAAGGCGTCATCACCATGCCCTGTCCCAGCCCGGTGTCCGTAGCCACCAGAGGGAGACATAAAAACAGAAAACGAATCATGCTCAAGGAATCTCCGTACAATCTACTCATGGACCAGTCGAAAGTGAGCTCCAACTTCAGTCTCACCGGCACTTCGGAGTTTATGGACAGGACGGATAAGATCATATCGGATGCGACTGAATTACAAGCAATGCAAAATTTCATCACAAAAAAGATCTACCTCATGGAGTCGTCGGAAAACGCAAACGCTAAACAGTCTGAGGTATTTTGTTAACTTTACTTCTTTGATTTTATTTTTATTTAAAGACTTGTTTGTTTGAATTGAACATGATCCAAAAGTACGGGACAGATTTTTATAATTTACTGTGATAAAGTGGAAATAGAGAATGTAAGTTTATATGGGAATTCGTCATTGTGTTCTTGAAATGCATAGCTGTCTTACATTTAATGTTCAAAACAACTAAATATAATGGAATTGTAATTATTGACTTTCCCTTAAATACCCGTGCGAATACGGGGCAGATTGTAAGACATATATAATAATAACGATTTATTAAAATTTTTAAAGTATTTAAAAAATGTATATTTATATTCCAGGTGGACAGGGTATTCAAACACGCGCTCAGAGAGTTCAAAGACAATTTGGTGGCGACGTACAGTGTTGTAGAGACGCGCGGATCGGCGCTCAAGTACAAAGACTTGATAGGGAACTTTCTGCACGTCATGGAAACGGTTTGTGCGCGGGAGGGGTCCACGCTGTCCATCACGATGGGGGTTAACGCGTTCAGGGGGTTTATGGACGAGTTCATGAGCCAACACGAGACGGATAAGGCGCGCACCAAACGGAAAAAGGATAAGAAGAGAAAGGTAAGTTTAGTTTTATTTTGCTATCTTATATTTTAAATGGAAAATTAAAAATGTATTTAAAATTGTAGTTTATAATACTTAGTAGTTAAAAAGAAATATGATATTTTTATTACATATAGTAATACTGCAAAACTGTCACTAAATACACAATTACACGTATAATTCTTCAAAGTCAACACTACACACATGACTGTACCAACAATTAAAGATTTTCACAGTAAATCTATCTTACAAATCTAATCTAACTTCAAATGTAACTCACACATGTATACGACTCTTGCACACATACACACGCACACGTGTGTTTAGCTCACACACATGCATACGCACACAAGTAACCCGTGCATGCGCCACTTATCCGTTGCGTCAGTTGTCGGTCCGGTTGCAGGTGGACGACCCGATCCAGTACATGGGCCACACGTTCATCCTGTCCATGATCAACATCCCCACCGAGTGCGAGATCTGCAAGACCTTCTTCATGTGGCCCATCGAGCGCTCGCTCATCTGCCAGACCTGCAGGCTCGCCTCGCACAAGAAGTGCTTCATGAAGGTACCGAGTCCCGACCCTACCTATTGTGCAATGGATTAGTAATGGCTAGCCATTCCTAATTTTAAATAGAAGTTAATTTCTGATGTATATTATATAAATCATTGTGATTCGATCAAACAATTATCAAAAAATCATAAATCATCGAAACCTGCGGAAAACCTTTTTTTAATGTTTCTGGATGCACTCGCGTCAGGCTTTATTCGCGTCAAGTGTATAAGACGCGAATTTGATGTTACAATCATTTGGTAAAAAAAAACAGATTCGTTTTCTATTTTAGATCCACAGATTAAAGATATACGTACAGTAATAACATAAAATTTTTTGCCATTTTATAATATGAGTAAATACTCTTACGGTACTACTACACAGCATTTTAACAATCTTGTATTGATTACAAAAAATAATTTATTGTAATTATTAATTAATAAAGAATGCATTTAATCATAAATGTTCATCAGGTATCGACGCGTTGTCGAGCGGACATAGTGACGCCCACCGCAGCCATTGTCGGCGCCGTTGACGCGGGAGGGAGGGAACAAGTCGGTCTTAAGAGGGGAAAGGTAAATATTATTTCTACTTATTAACCGACTCCCAAATGAATCAATATTTTTAAAATATTACTTTCAAAGATTGAACTTAGAATTCTAATATGTAAGTTTAGAAATCCAAATAAAAAAGACTCTTATTTATTAACAGGTATTTGGGGTGCCATTATCCGAGTTGCCGACGGACGTGGGCAACATACCGAAGGTGATAGACAGACTGATCACATCCATAGAAATGATCGGACTCTACACTGAAGGACTGTATCGAAAAAGTGGACTCAGCTCTAAGGTGGCCTTTTAATTTTCTTGTCAAATCATTTTTAAATTATCTGTAATGTGCAAAAATGTTCTATATTTTTTGGTATAAGATTTTGTTATTATTGAAATTACGCAAATGTTATTTCAATTAACACTAGCTTTGTAACGCGAGCTTACAGTGTTTGTATTTCACTATATTTTTTTTATTTTCTTCTAAAGTACTTCACATCAATAGAATAAACATTACTTTGAGTTCTGAGCAAATTTTAAACACGTCCATTCAGAAGATTTTGTGGAAAAAACAATCAAATGTCACAAATGATATTCATAATTTTTTTTTAATTTAATTGCCTGGTAACAAAGACCTTTAGGTCATATCTTATTTATTATTTTTACACTTCACTTCATAAATTTTAGTCAAATCAGTCAGTCGTTTCTTTCTGCCCTTCGTAAAGTGATAGTGAACTTTACGAAGAACCTCGACGAATCTTGGAGCAATCGAATCGGCGCTACTATGCGCCCTCAAATGAATTCTTCATTTCCTGGACACTTTTTAGATAATTAACTGCATGATTTACTAACACAATCAAACATTAAATCACTTCATGCACCAAAAAACGAATTTTCAATTGAGATTACAAACAGACGCCGCCAGATTCCCGCCAAAACTCCATGTTCATAAATTATCGTTATATCTTCCAGGTGCGCGAGCTGCGGCGGCTGCTGGACGAGCAGCCGGAGGAGGGCGTGGCGCGCGTGGAGGCGTACGCGGTGCACGTGCGCGCGTCC
>JADANM010007051.1:6574374-6592339 GCA_026213755.1 Eurema hecabe | reverse complement strand
AGGATCTTGCCATCAGGCGCCAAGCCATCTTTGTAAGTACCTGAAATATTATAATAAAACCAAATTTAAAATTAACAGATAAATTCAAAAACAGTTCATTCTTATTTTTTTATTATTATACTTAGGCTAATCTTACCTTATCTTAAGCTTTAGGTATATTTCGGTTATCGCTTCAAACAATATTCCTAAACCGGTGGCATAGTTAATGGTGGTTGTGATGCGAGTGTGACGCGTAATAAAGTGGCATGGCATATTATCAGATAGCATAGTATTGGCTAACATGGCATGGTAAGGTATTGGATGGCATGTTATGGCATGGCATAATATGATATGGCATGGCACAGCATGGCACGAGTGAATGGCATGGCTACCGTAGTACGCACCGTAGGGAATGAGGAAAAGCACGAGCGAGGTGAAGCAGCCGTGCAGCGTGGACTTGATGAACTCGGTCTTGTTGAAGAGCTCGCTGGTGTGTCCGGGCGCGTAGAGCTTGGGGAACTGCAGCGAAGTGGCGTCCGACACGTCCTGCTCGAACACGCCCAGCGCCAGCACCGGCAGCGACGTGTAGAACAGGTTGTACACCGATATGAACATCTCGTCGAACACCGTCTGCACCGAACATTACACTTGTACTTCATGCATACCGTTAACACTATTTACTGCTTAACTCGCTAGGTTCCTATTTTGACAAATTAAATTAAGTTTAATGATGAATAAACAAAATAGATAGATAGATAGATTTTAAAAAGGACCACGTTTATCATATTACATATAACATTAATTTATTTTGTAGAGAAAACTTGAGACCAGTAAAAAAATCAACCATTTCTATCCTATAATAAGGTATTAAAATTACAAATAAACATATAATTTTCTTACCTGAGCGCTGAATCCACAGAAGAACGCGAACCAAAAGTGGCACACGGTGAAGGCGAAGTTCTTATAGAAGAAGTATCTGAGGAACTTGCACATTCTGTAGTAGGACCACCGGCCGTGCACCAGCAGCAGTCGCTGCAGGAAGCGGAACTGCGCTATGGAGTAGTCCGACGCGAGCACCGCTTGCATGCCCTCTTGTCCCGAGATACCGACACCGATGTGGGCAGCTGTAATCGTTATTTATAGAGCTATTTATCAAACCAGTATTTAGTTGTATTACTTCTATATAATTGCAATATTTTGTTAACGAATTATAATGGATAAATTTACATAATGTTCACTTTAATTTGCATATTTATTTTTAAGCACCTTTTTTGCAGTACAAACAAATTGAATCTTTAATCTTTTTAATAAATAAATTTAGTATTTTCGTAATGTTACATGTTACACTTTTCGTAATGTTAAATGGATAAAACTTGAATATAGTAGTTCTACTTCTATATATTCTATCTATTTCTCCTGCTTTATTTTATGTCTATAAGTTGGTTAAACGTAATATTAACTATTATGTAGTAGCCCTCAAGAATTTGCTAATTTTTAAAATCCAGTTCGTAGTGCCGAAGCGTTGGGCATTCAAACAATCAATCTCTTCGGCTTCACAATATAATATAAGTAAATAAATAATAATAGATATTGTAGGCGAGTGTACCTTTGATCATGGAGACGTCGTTGGCGCCGTCGCCGATGGCGAGCGTGACGGCGCGCCGCGACTTCTTGATGAGCTCCACCACCATCGCCTTCTGCAGCGGCGTCACGCGGCAGCAGATCACCGACCGGCACTGCAGCACCACGTCTAGGAACCTGGGCATTTCTCACTCCGTTAATATATATGACAGCTTTGTGTTAGCCCAGGAGAGAGTCACGAGTGGGGAGAGTGTTTCCACTCGTGCTGAAAGGTTGTGTGCAATTTAGGTGTTATATTTAAAATAGTATAACACAAACATTTAATAATCGATTCTCTGTTTTAGATAAATTACATTGTGTTGCGCTTTCAAGAAAATAACCTATTTAGATCTTATATTATGTATAAAGTCAAAGTCAAATATATTTTTAATCAACTAGCCTAGATAAACTAGATAGTAACATTTTTTAATCGTCATAGTATATAAAAAATAAAAAAAACATAAGATAAATATTAATCGATTGCTTTGTTAGCCATTGGCGAGACGCAGTTCGTAGATATGTTTATACTTATTATGTGATCCAATTTATAAAAATAATACTTTTCATTCAATGTTTCAGTATTATAGCAGTGAAAATATAAGCAAAACTTAAACGCCACGATTCTTTCAACAATTTTTTTATGAACCTAGTGCGTATTTATTTACAAAACACTTATATAGCGGTAGCTGGTAAGTACATTATTTTTATTTAATAATAACAATAAAACGGTTTCGTGTACTAACTTCTCCTCGAGCTTGGGGTGCAGGCAGTGCACGAGCGAGTGCCCGTTGACGACGATCGCGAACCCGTTGGAGTCATCGTTCGCGTGCTCGTGCGTCTCCGCGCTGTGCCCGCTGCTCGTGTATTCGTTGCTGAAATTACATATTATATTCAATTGTATGTATTTTTATAACATAGGGAACAAACAAGTAGGGCGAACCACCTGGTGGAAAGTGTTCATCGCACCCCATGAACAGTCAGGAGTGGGTGGGTGGAATTGTATGCATTTTTAATATAATTAAATTTATGTATATAACAGAATTGATTATGCCTTTATAATTAATACATTCTTTTATCGACACAATGAAATGTACATGTGTACAAAGTAAAATTCTATAGATGTTTGTCTTTAATTATTTTACTTAAAATATTAACAAGAACAAGTATTCTTTGGACAAATAAAGACAGCAATTCGACAATTTTGAAAAACAGTAAGCAAACAACAACGTTTGACGCTCACATTAAAAGCATTATGCATTATATGCAATTACATTTGTTGTGTTATTATAAATCAACATAGAAATACACATAACACTGAATGTAAATTTTATTGACTGTATTATTTTTGTACAACAATTAATGTGCAAAAAAATTGATTAAAACTATAAATATTAAAACAGTTTGTATGATGAAGAAAATGTGTTAAATGTGACCAGTATGTAATGTACTTTTGAAATGTTTAGTAGCGAAAATAGCAATAATTAGAGTTAGTTTTTAATAGAAAACTAATCATAGTTTTTAAAGTGTAATACTAAATGTACTAATGAGTCTGTCTAAATTAATTTTGTGATGGGGTGATGACTCTATTGGACCGTCTTCTATATGATAACACTTTTTTGATTTGGGCTAGTACACGCTTGTACCATTTATCAAGCGAGACTTCAGCTGCCAGGATTGACAGGCGGAAGTCTGCGTGCTTTGGTGCAATTTGGGAGAGCCCTATGTCCAGTTGTGGACAGCCATGGGCTGATATAATTGATTGATTGAATAAGCCAGTAGATGGACAGTCGGTGGCAGTAGATGTCAGTGAGACAAGCGAAGGCGTGGCAAGCGCGACACAGAGAGCGCGTGCGTGCGTGCGTACAAGTGTAGACTACCTGTGGCGCAGAGATTCCCACCTAAATGTGACGACGGACACGGCGGGCGCGTTCAGCTTGACGTTGGCGGCGCGACCGGGCGACGGCCGCGCCACCACGCCGCCGCCGTTCGCCGTGTCGCGGCTGCTCTTGGCCTCCGCCTCCACGCTCGTGCTGCCTGCAACCATACGCAATACACATTACTCAATACTTTATAGATTAAAAAGTGGTATAGACAGACACAGGGAAATAGAATCGTTTATTAAAACTGTAACCAAGTTTCATAATAGGATATTATTTATTTTGATGTTATTTGGTATAATTACATTCATACAAACTATACTACATTATTAATCTTTCAATTTAAACACATTAGAATGTACTTCGGCAGCTATTTTTTTTAGGTTGGAAAGAAATTAATTGCGGCTCTATACCGGTAACAATGTGAGAAATGGCCATGCCATGTATTTAATGTTGTGTCGACCAGAGTGGCAGTATAGCCATCATAACCGTAAGCACTCAGCAGACGCGTACCGTGCGGCAGGAAGGTGTTGACGACGCGGATGGAGTCGCGGCACTTGGCGAGCTGGCGCGCCACGTCGTCGTGCGCGAGCCCGTCCACCACGAACACCTCCGCCATGTCGTCCGTCAGCAGCTGGCACGAGTAGCCGATGTTTATCGCCGTCTCTGTACGCATATACAAGTACATCATCGAGACGTATAATATTTGTACATACATACGTATAATATTTTTCATAATAAAGCAAAATTTTAAATATAATATAAGTTACACTAATTCAATATAATTATTTAATGTTCCTTACATCTTATATATATAAAAGAAAGTCGTTTATAACTCGATAACGGCTCAACTGATTTGGCTGAAAATTGGTGGGGATGTAGTTTAGAACCACGAGAAGGACATAGGATACTTTTTATCCAGTTTCCGGGGAAATAATTTTTTTATAAAAGTAAACGCGAACGGAATCGCGGGCAACAGCTAGTTGTTTATAAATGAACATAATTATGACAATGAAAAACACAACTTCTGTGTGGATAGTTTTCACATCTTTGTTTGCAGAAAAATAAAACAGTGTAACTTTTTCATTTCATAAAAAATACCTTAAGTTGATTTTATTTAATTAGAAGGACATTAGGTATTTAATGTGTCATTCTAACCTTGTTTATCGCCTGTAAGCACCCATACTTTAATTCCAGCCATACTGAGGTTCGCTATCGTCTCTGGCACACCGTCTTGTAACTTGTCTTCTATAGCTGTAACTCCTGTAACACATTCAAACAAAATGTACATTACTATTACTTTTTCAGAAGGGATTTATTTATCTGTCATTATTAATCGAAAGTATAAAATTTTTAAATATGTAATGTTTCTATCCTGAATAAATAGCTTGAAATGAAATGAAAATTAATCGAAATTACTAATTATACAATCTCTAATGTAATTCGATGTTTAAGTTCACTTCCATTTAGTAAGCTTTAATTGTTATAAGGCTTTGAAAAAAGTGTGGAAATAAAACAAACTGCAGGTATAGTACGCGTCATTTATGTTTAGCGATTGACGAGAATAGCTGCGCATCGGTAGAATCGCGCTCGTAATTGTCGTATTGGTGCGAGAAAAGCAACACGACTGGGACAACCAATCAACGCTCGCGCACCCGACGATCACACGCCCCGCGCGCCTGGCCGCTACCTCGATACCTTATTTTTGACTTCTGCGCAGGTTTCGTTCAGCGCTAAAGATTCGTGAAGCGTACTATACAACAATAAGTTATAGTATGTATAGGTGGTGTCGGTGTGGGGGGTGCGGGGCGACTGACCCATGAGCACGAGGTCGGTCTCGATCTCCTCGTAGATGGCGTCGAGGCGCTCGTCGCGGTCGCGCAGCGCGAGCGCGGCGGCCTGGTGGCGGCGCTTCCACTCCGCGAAGCCGCGCTCCTCCAGCCGCCGCCACGCCAGCGCCAGCGTGCGCAGCCCCTCGCCCGCGAACTTCTGCGCGCAGCAATTACACACATGTTATGGATAGTTCATTAATGCAGCCTTTACACTAAAGGTATAACATCACGGTGCGACCAAGAGGAGCAGTTGAACCAAAAAAAGATATTTATGGGGTCTGTTACTTCATAGATGACGATTTTAATAACCTCAATTAAAAATTAAGCGTACACGGCTAGTTCTACTAATATTAGTTTCTTTAGGTACCTATTAATATTTTTATAACAACTTTGAGAAACAAAAAAAATAATAATTCATTTAATGTGACTATTTCATTTGCTACATTAAATAAAACTTAAAGAAAAATTATAAATTTATACTTACATTTAAATGCTCTTGCGTTTTCGACTTGACTTCTTCTTGACAATTACTTTTTAACCTGTCGTAGATAACATTATCAGCACCTTTAGTATATAACCTAATTTCACCATCCTTCTTCAATATCACTGACATTCTCTTCCTAACATTATTAAAATCTAATATACACAACAACTCGTACACCTGGAACAAAGACCATAAGTATAAGTATACCATATTAACATCAATAATATATAATTGCATTATATGTATTATTGAATTTATAAAATATACATATCGATATTCTATACTCGAACAGAAGAACTATGAATAAACAATAACTTAAAAAACTTTATATACCACAATATTTAAAGTCGAATTAAACCAGTATTCCTACCAAAAAAAAAATGAATTTACTCTTTAATAAACTCTTCATTTACAAACAGTATTTTAAAGCATCGTATAATTTACTATTTCCTAATCTAACAGTGTTTATTATACAAATAAATAATAAATCAATGCTCACTTCTGTTTTCCCCATAACTTCTATAGTGATAGTATTAGGCGAGCGCTCCCTGAACACAAAACCGAAGTTCCTCGCCGCAGACACCAGCGCCGCCTCGTCCGGTGATTGCGCCTTGAAAATTACATTTTATTTATTAAACATTTCTAACTAAATTAAAATAATCACTTAAATCGGTGTATATGAACATATAACGTAGTTCAAAGTTCAAACGTATGTTAGTAACCAAGATTCATTTATTGTAATATTTGTAATTGTATATATGTTAAAGCCCATCCATTATTCTTTTAAAAAGATTAAGTAGGTAATTCATAAAATTTTTTTTCTCTGTATTCTCTTATTCAATTCTTCAATAGTTAAGCTGCTAGCTGATTTAAATGAGAAACACAGACTTAACACTCAACCAAATTGCTTACCTGATATTCTAACCGCCCATTCTTCTGTTCAGGCATCACGGTGTGGCACAGCGCGAGGAGGCGAAAAAAATCATATACATTCGAGTCACCCTGCTTCACTGCCTTCAGCAGCTTGGAATCGAAGAACTTAAACTCCGGCTCATACTCCGGATTGTCAGAGAAATCTAGCGGTTCCGTGCTCTGCAAATGTTTTAAAATAATTATTATTAATCCTCTTAATGACAACACCATGCCTTATGCTTCTTAATATCTTGCTACAAGCCTAATTTTTACTATTAATGATGTATTAAAAAAATGATAGAATGAAACATAAAACATGGTTGAACATTGAAACTCATGATGCAAGAGTATAATCTTCATCTAATGCAACAAAAGTACGATGATTAGGTATTTAAGATGATCGCCTACGATCAAAAAAAATTACATAAATGAAAGCATTATACTATTGCATTCTAGTTCTACAGAAAAGCTATAGATTCCAGAAAGAAGTATTGCAAATAGTCAATTCTTTGTCAATATGTTATTAAACTAAAGTATTAGTTAACCGGAAAGCATTGCATGCAAACACCAAACAATACAAATATATATACAAAGCATTTGTGAGAAACAACAAGCACCATTACGTACACATAATGAATGTATTATACAAGAGTAAGATGTATGGAGTATTGTAGGTAACTATATAAAATGTTATGTGTAATACATTCCGTTAAAGAGAATTAAAGTAATTGCGTTTATTATGTAGTGGTCTGATAGTACCAGTGATAGAAGAGGATGTAGAAAAATTGTACTGTTATTAGTCATATTAATAGCAAAGTCGTACCATACGCTTAGTTCTCATACATATTTAATTATTAGTAAAGACCGAATAGACCTTGGATTTTGGAAGAGAGATGTTATATTTCGTTACTCATCGCTTTCGATTTACTCGTAACTTCGTAAGTCGTAACAAAACATTTGTGTACTTATAAAAAAGGAAATTTATTAAAATTGAGTTTCAGAAAAACACGAGTAAGTCGAAAGGAGTTTTTAAAGGGCTCAGCCACGACTTTGTCGATTTCAGTAACCTTTCAACAAATGGTAATCTCGTCTTAGATATTATTTCACTTGAAAACGCCAAGAGTACGTTTGTTAATAAATTAATTATCCGTATATAACTTAGACTATAGAGTCATCAGAACGACTCCGTCCTAATGATTAGCGAATAATTTCTAATCTTGAAACTATTCTGTACTGTAAGAAAGATCTAACAACGCGCGGGAGGGCTAGTAGGCTAGATGACAAAGTCGTGTCGGAGCGTGTGTCGTGGTCGGGTCGGGGCGGGACGGGGCGGGGCGGGGCGGGTGCGTACGTGTGCGTGGCGGTGCGCGGGCGTGCTGCGGCCCTGCTCGTGCTCCAGCTCCAGCAGGCGCGCGCGCGGCGTGCCGGCGCCGCCCGCCGCGCGCCGCTACACCAGGCATTACGTTACGGTTAGCGGCCGACAGCGGCGCGACCCGGTACTGTCTCGCTTCGTTTATGAACTTAAGGCTCGCGAGTGGCGAATTTACCGAAACATTTCAATTAGGCCGTCAAATTGAGTCCATTATTTAAGGTTGTAAGCAAAGAGTGAATTACACTTTCTCGATTTAAAAGAAGTAATGTAAATCCGCCACTGCGTTTTTACATACAATCCCTTGTCACTCGGCAACTTATCACACACATTCGCTCGTTCTAAAAGGTAATTGAATAAAATATGTATGTAAGAATATCACGCAAAATGAATGTGATCTGTTCGTTGTGCACAAATTTAAGTAACTGTAGTGATCGGAGTGTGTCATATGGTGTTATGTTTGGTAAATCGTGATCGATAAAACTGTAGTAACAGATGCGATCCAACATGCCAAAAATTTTAAACATTCGAATGACACACAAGGTGGATACACAATTATCAATGAATGAATCGTAACATTGACGTCGTCTCACCAAAACAATTCAAAATAAACGCTAATGTAAACTATGAATATTGTATGTGAAGTGCAAAAACTATAAAATGTAAAGGTAATTCACAAAACATGGCTCACACAATAACATTATTGACTCGAAAAACACTTCCACGGAGTGAACTTACAAAACAATCAATATGGCGCCCTGGGCGTGGACAAACACAAACAGTTTCAAAGTCACTCCGCTGTAAAACATCACTAATGGTATATCGGCACATGCAAATCAAGAGATAATTACTAAATCGTGCTATCGTATAGATGACTCGTAAACAAAACTATGGTGCTCGGTCGCATCGAGTCTACATGCTGTATGCAGTGACTTCTAGGATAATATGTGGCTATCTACCGAGTGAATAATTGGATAATTTAATATATATGTATAAGTTAGTACGTACGTCGGTGAGGTCGAGCGCCTCGCCGGTGCTCTCGTCGACGAGGTCGCCGTAGCACACGCCGGCGATGGAGCACTTGTTGAACGTCATTATGTTCTGCGTCAGCGTGCCCGTCTTGTCGGAGAATATGTACTGTATCTGACCTGCAAGTGCACGATCCTTCCGAGTGATTTTTTTTTTAATATGAAGCGAATTGACCCTTTTAGTGTTATCGTTCTTGGCTTGATGAATAATTAGAATAAGCAGAATTTCTTGAATGAAAAGAGGAAGCATTCAATTCAAAATGATGATTAATGAACTTAATATGTACCTATTATTATTTCTTTATCTCTACAACATAACTAATCTAATAATTAAACTAAAAATGTGTACTGGATTTTAGGTTTTTACGTTAATTAATTAGCACCACACAATATAAAACGTGCCAACATTCGCATGTCATCCTTTGCAGAAAACAGAATTTAATTATAAAATTATCTTTTAATGGATTAGCATTATATTACTACTATTCATGATGATAAATAAAGTTGGAATTTGTAATTTTCCACAAACAGTATCATATGAAATGTATTAAACAATTAAATATGAATATTTTCAAAAGTGATTCTTCGACCGTCTTTTTACGTGTCCAACTCTGTTCTGACTCTCGTCTGTGTGAACCAATATTGAAAATGTTTTTTTTATTACAAAACTGGTAGTCCTTTAAATTCTGTCGAATTCTGCTAATAGCATCATCATAAAATTGAATTTAGTCTTTCAAAATAATTCGGTTGATCTTTGTTTCATAACAATACGTTTGTAGTAGTATCAAGCGAGAACACAAAGCCTCTAAAGCAAAGCACTTCTATACTATTTAGTATTTACCTAATTCTTCATTGAGCGTCGTAGTCCGCGCTTTGGCGGCCGTCCCAGTCTTCTCATAATACATCTTTTCATCCCAATTTATTAGAAAGCTCTGCGCGAATCTTATCACCTGCAAAGACAAATTTAAAAGTCAGTATTTTTAGTGATACGAAAATATCTTTAGTTTACACATCAAAGCATTGTGAATCACCGTTAGAATTAGATTTTTCGGCATATTTTTTTAGTTGATGGATACACATAGACATAAATATTAAATATATCCATACCTATTATAACAAACTGCGCGGCTTTATAATATAATAATTTTCGAGGTAATGTATTGCTGATGGCAAAATTAAATAATGTGACTTTCCAATGTTCAAAATCACATCAAAAGTTCCTTCAACAATGTCACAATTTCTTAAAACGTCGCATCTTTTAAATACTGCCTTATAAAATATTGACAACACAACACAACACTGTTTATATTTAGCATTCAATACATTAGTTTTTTGCGCGAACGTTCAAGGTTGAACCTGATTAAAAAGACGTTCTACATTTTAATGGCAATTTATATGACGTGTCAAGGCCACTCCACCTATCACGTTAAATTGTTGCTTTTTATTTACGTTTTCATTTGCTATCGCTATCGATTCTGCGGAAGTAATTGACTCGAGGTATTTTTATTCTCATTTCTGATACAGAAATGTTAATACGAAAGTAAATCGAGATGTGTGTCTGTGTGTATGTGTTTCTGAAACGCTTTCACTTGTCAACCACTAAACTTATACTGATGATATTTGTTACAGATTATAGCTTGCTGGAAGGCATAGAATAATATCCTTTATCGCAATTAAGGGGCGACAAGATGTAATGCATTAATTAAGAAACAAATATATATTAAAATAATAAAAAAGTTCCGTTAGTATCTTCCCCAATCCGAGAACGGCTGTACCAATTAGATATAATAAAATAAATCAAGAATATTAAAATTCGGATGAAACCGCGAGTCACAGCTAGTATTTTATATAATGCCTGTTTGCATAGCTAATAAGTAGAACGAGATAAACGCGTTGCGTATTTTATTAAAGGGATTTCCTTAATACGCTGTTGTGTCGTCATAAATCAACACATTTTATTGTATTTTACATAATCGCATTCTTACATTTATTTCTGTACACAATTTTAGCCGTTATTTAGTATCCATTAAAATTACGAAATTTAATGCAAAAGTCTGAAATCTTGCAAAGAATCAATCCAAAAAGTTTAGCAAAGTAAATATTGCTTCAGATTGCAAAAAATATCTAAAATAACCTTTTCTGAATCTAACATTTTTAAGTATTATTAAGTAGGATGCAACCGAATATTGCAGGCGGTTGCCAATATTTTTTATTGATATTGAGTCTAACATTCATTAATTGCGTAATTCACTTTAACGAACAATTTATATGCATAAATAAAAATCCTATCAGTTTATTTAAACAATAAATATTTTTTCTGCAATTAAATAACTGCAGACATTGTCTTCTTCTTAAACTTCTTTCTACTTCGGCTTGAACTACTTAGTACTTTTGATAGCGTCCGATATATGAATAAAAAACGATGTAGTTGAAACATTCAACGTTAAGCATTATGCCGCATAATGCGTTCTATTGCTTCAATTGGAAAACGCTTTTTTTTACGTCAGATAAGCAGACATTTGGCCACGATCCTGCCTGATGGTAAGCTTATAAGTTAGTAAGTAGTAAGAGTAGTAAGTAGTAGGTATTAGGCGTAAGGTCACTCACCTCGACGGACACGTAGAGCGAGATGGGCACGACGGTGTTCATGACGATGGCGTAGGAGAAGAACACGAGGATGGCGATGACGGCGGCGCCCGACGCGGGCTCGGCCGGCACCAGCGTGTCCCACGGCAGGTACACCTGGAAGTAGCGCCCCACCAGCCACTCCCAGATGCCGCACGCCACCGTGCAGAACACGCACATCGACAGCAGGAACAGCACTATCTGGTGGCCGGGCAGAGCGCACATCACTATACTGACAGGTTTCCGAACTCGTGACAATAGTGAGATAAAAACTATCCCACATGTCAATTCGGAATCTAACCTATCTGCATATAAAAATCAGCTAAATCCATTCATTCAGAATTTTTGCGTGGAAGAGTTATATATGTTACTGGCAAAACGCGATTTCAGACCAAACTAGTTTTGCCTAGGCTAAATTGACCTCCTATACGTGATAGGATGAACTAGTGCGAAAGAGTGTGCGTTAAATGCACACATAAGAATCAACTAGCTTCGCCTAGGCAAATAATTAACACTTAATAAATCTATAAAGAATTCTCATTATCTTTAGTTAAAGGAAAATGATTTTCTTACCACAATCTATTTTAAGTAATACCTATTTAATGTTTTATACAAATTTACCAAGTCCTGAATCACAACATCTATGACTCACACATTAGCCGACGCATTCGGGATCCCCTTATCTATATTTGTAAGCGCCGATAATGTATGAATAATCAAATTACAAATTTAAACAACGTTACCCCTCTATTGTAAATTATTAAAAGAAGGAACTATTTATGTTATCTGAATTATCTATATAAATATACCTGTATATCTGATGTTAAGTTCATTGGATTAGAGCAAATGAGTATCGATAATTCTCGCTACGTAATGCGCTCGCAATGTGCGATATATTTAAAATCAATAAGCAAAGAAGGCCATTGAGAAAGCCGTGACTCGAATGAGGCAGTTCGAGCCGCAAACACTACCACCATTCTGAGCACGTTCTACTAATAACTGTCGCCTGACAGGACTCGAACAAATTGACATTTAAATATAAGGCGGTAAATACAGTTAGATGTCGACGGCCGTAGGTAGATAATGGTAGAAATAGGGTATCATTATTACACAGACAGACAAGAAAACAAACACTCTATTAACTAACCATCAATCTATCGTAACCATGGTACAAAGCTCCCCAACGATTGGTTGTCGTTCCTAGCTAAGTTAAAAGAAGTTAAGAGGTAACTTTTATGATGAAAAAAATATTTGTACGTAGTAGTAACGTGCACTGGATAGTTTATTATCATTTCACCATTTACAGCGGCGGCAAATCGATAAGATTCAAGGCGATTGCGCTGCGGCATGAATGACCCATTCACGAATTGAAGTAAAGCCGGTTTTTTAAATGGCCAATGTGGTTCTACGTCACGCTCCTTTAAAACAATGTTATTGTAAAAGTGATATATGTATCTTATGATAAGTCGACCGAGTTAAATAGTTTGAGCCTTTACACAAGATGAGCAATATTTACAAAGATAAATTTGAACGTAAGGTGAAATGTATACTACTGAGTACTGGGGCAATATAAGACTATATTTCAGATATTGTTTTGAGAAATGAAAGCTATAGTTTTAGAAGGAAATATAACATTAACCTTAACATAAAGCGGTATCAAAGATCAAACGCTGTATTAGTTATTAAAATACACCCCTCTTGAGGAAAGAGAATCGATGTTACTCCGCGCACCCTTACGGGACTTGCGAGGACGCATGAAGCATTCGTACACATACACTACTTACCCCTATAATAAGAAAATTAAGTAGCCTATCTATGCTGGTGCGCTTGAACTTGGTCTTGCCGGAGTTCTGCATGAGCTTGGTGTCCTTGCCCGCGAACACCACCACGCCGTAGCACCACGACGTGTTGCGCAGCACGCACCCGCGCAGCAGGATCTTGTCGTTGTCCAGCGAGAAGTGCTGCTCGCGCCAGCTCAGCGTACCTATTACGTGTAAACGTTTATTTATTTATAAACTCTTTATTATATGTAGTAACATAACACAGACATCGACCAAAGAGAAATGCAGTGGAATACAAAGTTATGACAATAAGTCATTTCTTCCACGAAACGTATAGGATAAAATGGAGAACTAAACCGAATTCACGAGTACAAGAAACGATAGGTACCTGAGTGATTTATACAGTTATAGTAAACACATTCTATTCAATTAAGTATTAGTACGATAAAATATTCTTTTTATATTTATAGTAATTGGCTAGTAAGGACGATACAAATGCTTATGTAATGACGATACAAATGCTTATTGAAAATTAGTTAAACACAAAACGCATCTTAGTTTATTCGCAAAATCCAAAACATTGTTACTACTTACCTTTTACAAAAAAATAACAACTGAAATTGTATTCCTACATTTTAAATTTTACTCATACAAAAAAAGTTTACAATCGAATGTTCAATTTATTGCATCGCATTGTTCAAATATGTATCTGCTTATTTTTTGCCTCGATCGCATAATTATCTTCATTAACGTTTCATTCATGTTATTTTTAGAACTTACACGATGTACAAGTACTATTCCTCTCTACAAGCTTATAATTGATTTGAAGTTATACCGTCATTCAGATTTACTTTCATGCATGAGCAAACACAATTAAAAGACTAAAGAAAAACAAAACGGCCCTTCAAATAAAATATTTGAAACAAAAGCAATGAAGAGTCCATCTAGAGAATGGAACGAAATGCTTTTCGTTTAAAATACCGTTCAAACTTAACTTTGTTATATTCACAGCGATTTGTATTCATAATAATTTACTGAAATTCCACTTCGTATATTTCGTATTACAAAACTCATCCATGAAATGTAGTGAATTTAAAACATGTTTATTTTTCTTCATATATATTCTATAATAATCGAGTCATATCTAATGCCGTCAATTTTAAATTGAATCACATAAAACTGTGAAAACGAGACATTATGGTACTTATAGGAAATTTCCCTTGTATTTTTACGACCATTTCCACGCCAATAGTCTTTCAACCATTATTTACATTACAAAATGCACGATCGCTACACTGCACATTGCAACATAATTACATCTAGGTATTCAATATTGCCAGCAAAAACTCAACACAGCGCGTGAGAGTCAGTCTACTGCTGCTATTATATAGAAGACAAGCAACCTTGTTACTTCTACAACACTTGCGGAAAAATCGTCAAACACTTCGACTACTAAAATCATGACATACTTATGATATCTGCTACGTACCTAATTATATTTAAAGTGAATTTTTGTAAGACCGTTTGGACATTTTTAATTACGACAATTATATTAATTTTAATTGTAAAAGTTGTTATTTAATAACTGCTTTTTATCTTTCCTTTAGACGTTTACAGACAAAAATACGTATAAAAAATAAATTGTAAGAAAATAAAAAAGAGTTAAAAAAAGTTATGACTTTCAAGAATACAGCATAGTTTTTCCAAAGTTAGCTTGAAAAAAATGACTCATTAATAAGGCCGTCATTTACATATGAGAACAATGAAGCCTTATTAAAATAAAAACATAGTTGTCTTACCATCAAACTTATTAAGTAGATTGTTGGGCGTCTCGCAGACGATCTCGCCGTCGAAGGCGCCCAGTTGTGCATCATCCTGCCCCATCGCCGCAGTCTCCAGAAGGCACTGACGACATTTCAGATTTGTCTCCCTAACGACAACACGCTTTGTATTAATCTCTTGGTAAAAAATAAACTAAAGAACATATATTGATCTTTTTGAATATCTATACATTAAGTATGGTAAAAGATTTAAGCATGATATACATTTTTAAAAAGTTCTCCATGCGAGTCGCTTTTTAATGTATAACAAGGTAAGTAAAAGTCGTGTTTGGCTATATGTATTATACTTAAGCTATTCTAACATTTAACAATATTATTCCGCTGGATTCAGACCGCTTGAAACATGATAAAACTGTGGTCCATTTTATTGAATGCGATTTATTAATCCTTTTTTTCTATGCATAGGTAGCCCTATTGAGTATTTATATTTAAAGTTAAGTTTAGTCAAAACAAGAGGAAAATAGACGCATATTAGCTTAAATATAATTTTCTTTGTAACAGAGGAAAAAAGGAAAAACGTACGACCTTGATATTATCTTAACGTTTACTCCCTTGACCTAAAGTACATAAAAGTAAATTACCTACTTCAAATACCCTAACAAGAAATATTCTACACTCAT
The DNA here is from genome assembly GCA_026213755.1 of Eurema hecabe. Classification (NCBI taxonomy): domain Eukaryota; kingdom Metazoa; phylum Arthropoda; class Insecta; order Lepidoptera; family Pieridae; genus Terias; species Terias hecabe. Next base: position 6,576,371 of record JADANM010007051.1, on the reverse strand, counting down.
CATTATAATAATATAATTAATTAAATAATTATACATGACAAACAAATAATGTTACACCTACTATATTAAAAAAAGCTTAAAATTGTACATGCAAAAATTATTTTATAATTAATGTTTTCACGTAACTACCTAAACATCTAATAATTTTATTATTACAAGCCTTTTGCTTATAGATAGATAAGAAAAACCTTTCTATAACCTCGATAAAGAATAAACTATGAATTTCAAAATATAATAATAATACATTATATATTTGATAGCGGGCTACAATGATAGTTGAAGATAACTAAATTAATAACAATGAGCGATAAACGATTGCAAAATTTTCGCGAATGTCAGGATCTACCGTTCGCAAATAAATCCAAATATAAGCAAAACGTGAAAGTACATATAACAAGATCAAGACCCGTAGAAGATATTCCGAAGTAATGTACTAGTTTAACTGGACTATTCATAAGTTCCCTTTGCGCTATACACAAAGGCTTTCATTAACCTCCTGTATGTAAAGAATCTCATCCGGGCGCTACCGAAGCACGTGCATTGTAAAGGATATCCTATCAACTAATAAAAGCAACTAACAACAAGGGACAAATATCTTTTAAGAGGTCGTTTGAAAGAAAGGTTTGTTAATAAATCTATACTAGAGACTCTCAATGCATTACGTAATCTTTAGCCGATAAAATATAATGTAATAAGAAGTTATAAAAGAAACTATGCACAACAAAGTAACAACAGAATAATTATAGCATCGTCTTGCCAACTATATTTTTTCTATATTATTGGATAATCTGGACTTTCGTAGTTTATCGTAATAAGTTCAATTCGATGGTGTAAATTATTATATTTATTATTATTTAGAATTATTCTATTCAGTAATTTCTAGAAATTAAAGTCTTTCGCGACGTTATAAGTCTTATTAAAATTGAACCCATTTTAGTGATTGTAGTTAAAAGCAATGAATGGGGCTATTCAATATTATTTATTATTATAAAATGCAAACGTAAAAGAAAGTTGGTTGCTTAGCAACGTAATGTTTTGACCACGTCACAAACAACGAACACCCTTTAGACAAGGTAGGTACTCACCCATCGAGCTCAGCGGTCTCTATGTAGCAGAGGCCGTTGGGCTCCGAGCTGCTGAGCAGGAGGATGTCAGCGGCGACGAACTGGTCGTTCTCCAGCCGGATGACGTCTCCCACCTGAACAGACGCCCACTTCTCCTCCACGAGCTTCCCATTTCTGAGGGTTTTCGCCCGCCTGTGGTTCACTTGCGAATCGTTTTGGTGACGTTGCTGCAACAAGATGGTTTATTTAGTATCCCATTTTACGAGGACAACAATATTTTTTTCCTTTTTGAAATAACTTATATAGTTTACATAGGATAGTTACATAGATAGGACGACGAGATAAGATCATGTGATCTATAATAAGTATTAGTGGATTCTTAAGAATGAATGTAGGGATATCTTTCAGACAGCTCCTTTTAATGAAATTCTCTTAATACGCAGCAACAAATGTACTTTATTACATAATAGAGAATAAGAAAAATATTACAATCTTTATGGTATCGTTAATCAAGATAGATGTAAATCTCTAATTATAATTACGTGAGCAAAAGAAAATCCTTAAGTTACGCGTCATCAGTTGCTAGGTCCATTAAAGTTGTTTGTGGTCTGAGCATTTTAAAGCGAGTACGACTTCCTTATCGATGTTATTACATCAAATATCATTGTATACAAACTATAGAGCGCTTGTAAACAAATTATTGCGAAACGTGACTACCGAGTTATTCGACGCGACCAACGTCACACTCTATTTTCATATCGAGAAATACTTGACGATTGATTTTTCAACTTTGATATTTTCTTATAATTGTTTGAAACCTTCCTAATACGATTCATTTGTTTTCATTGAACTACTTAATTGAACTTTACCTTATTTATTTAGAAATTAATACGAAACCTATGCGATATATTTTGCTGTTATATTATTGATAAA
>JADANM010007051.1:6530656-6574274 GCA_026213755.1 Eurema hecabe | reverse complement strand
GTAAAATTTAATTAAAGATATTGTGGCATATTTAATTCGAGTTAAGGCATGCGTAATAATTACTCATCAGTATGGACCATAAATGAACTTTTCTAGAAGTTTCTTAATATTGCTATCACAAGTAAATGCAACGATATTCTTTTACACTTTTTACTCGTACATAATCAGATCAATTATAATGATAATATTACTTACAAAGTCGTCGTAGGCGTCCTTAACTGCTGTCAGCGCAAGCACACCAATGAGGGGTATGGCTGTGGTGATGGGCGTGAGTGAAGAGATCGCGGGGATCAGTTGCAGCACCAGCAAACATAGGAAATAGAAGTTCGCCAACCGCTGAAACTGCTCCAGCAAGTTGAGGGGCAGGAACGTTATTATCGAGTACTTCGACGTCTTGATGTAATTGTTCTGGAACAAAGCTTGCCGTGGGAAAAAACGTCAAGGCGAAAGAACAACACGTACTGTGTTGTAAGAATGCTAAGTGGGTAATGATTGCACAATTTCTATGAAATACTACTATTTGCGTTTACGACAAAATTTTATTGTTTTAAGCTGAAGGCCCGAAGAGTTTCAAATGTTTTCATAACTCACAGGCCTTTTTTTACTTTTTAAATGAATATACCATCTTTACAACTTTACGAAATGTGGCTGGTATGACATGCTAACTATGGAAGTTTTCAAATCACTGAAGTATCGCCATATATGTGTTGTAGTGTTTGTAAAAGCTGCACTTAAAGTCACTGCGACCCCTCTGTGTAGAGTTTTCTGTTTAGGTAGGTAGGTAGGTACCTACGTATTATGCTTTTGTGGCTTGTACTCAAAGCCGAACTTCAAAAAACCAACGATACGACAACGCAAATAGCAACTTCATAAATGAAGCGAATTGAACCATTGCCACTTTCAAGCGCAGTTTCATTAAGAAATAGTACCGAATAGAATAGAATTGTCTATGTTTGATGAAGTTTAGGTATATTTAAGTGGTAATTTTAATATGTATGCAATAAAACATATAAACTTACGGCATAGCGGAACTGCGCGTTGTACTCTCGGTTATTCGCTTTAATTCTTCGTTCATTCTCTGTAACAAAAGACATTGAGATTTAATTTCATAAATATATAAATACAAAAATATAAAAGCCCTCGTGTTTGTGTACTAACACTATTAATTATAATAATAAAAATCATCGTAATCGGTTAATCATACAAGTGTTTACGATTATTTCACGATGCAATGGAGCTTCGTTAAGAAAATATTTAAGGTCTTGGAAAATATGTAATTGATAAATTATTTCTCTATCCAGCGGCACAAGTAGTTACTATTATTTTAAATGGACGTAACCTCGCATTATGTCTAGTGTTTTATGATACGCCAAAACGATAACAAAAATGTATATGCAAACAATTCAATAGTTTAAAAAGCTATTCTATTGAAAACAGTTGATTTAAAACAACAAAGTATTACTTCTATCATGGGCCATAAAATGTAGTTGATCGATAACACTAGAATGTTATAACGTGTCGTAAACCTGGTTCGGCAAATTTCAATACAGGCATTCGATACTTTACCCCGGCTCTGCTAGTTTTGTGGCTTCCCTACAATAACATAGTGCATTATGCTTTATGACCTACTGTTATAGGTTAACTATACCGTTATAGGTTTGATGCGATCGCTAATATCTTGGTCTACTGAATGGGCTTTTATTTTTATATTCCCTGTGGATAAGTACCTACTTAGATAGAGTACACTATAGTTTGTTTATTACACAGGTTTAAGGTGACATTTTTTATCTTAAAAGATTCTATTTAAAAAAAGAAAATGTCTTAAACGAAAGCAATAAAAAGTATTTCAGCAAATATTTAAAAACCTAAGATGTATATTTTGGCACGCTTATTAAAAATGTAAATTTCAATAGCAAAACCATTTGTCTGGCAATGTTAGTTTGTATTCAAAAATATTATAGTCTAGGCACGTTTAGAAACTACAATGGACGAAAAATAGCCGCCAAACGACATCCGTCACGATAAAGTACGTACTATTATTTTACGAGCGGTTATTTTTATTCAAGAAAAAACTATATTCGCGAAACGTTGAGGAAACATTTTACGTTCTATATAGAATACTAGTATATACTAGTTATATATTTTGCATAATTAGACTTATTTTAATCACTGGGTTAATTAATTATTCGAGACGAGGTCGTCATTCTTTTTATATTAAACCTTACGTGGTTAATTTACACGTATGCTTACGAACTCACATATATAATACATCTATCAAATCCTAAGCCCAATACGACTTAGGGAAAAATTTCAATAACCGCTCTTATGAGAGATTTAATATTTTATGTCGTGATTCATAAAAATATTAAAACCTTCTTTCAACAGAAATATATTTTTATTCCAAGAAACGTCTGTGACTAACAGAACAAAGTATTAATAACGAATTTCTTCAAACATTTAAGTTATTACCAAGTTGAAACTCTTTGTTTTACATACAATCTTTTAGTTGAACGCAATGTGGGAAGAAATATGATAATATGCTTATTTTCCAATCTCCTCAATGTAAAACGAATGTCTCAGTTGTTCATTTAATCTCTTCCAGTTAAAGCTCGCTTCGTTCTCACAATATCATTTTACACTCTAGACTTAAACATTAGCATAACGTACATTGATATTGAGGTAAATCTTACTAACTGTGCTGATTCAGAATCATCCACGTTTCCAAATTGCAACTGTTCTACGTGGTAACTCTAATAGGTAAATACAAAATCAGATACCTAGTGACAGATGAGGGAGAGGAGGCGCCTGGGTGTCGGCGATCGATCTTTACATTTATTTACAGTTAATAGCACTTTCAGGGACGTCACACCCCATGTACACCCTCGTTTACTCACAATACGGCTGTCATAAATGCGCCCTAAGGTCACACGAATTAACGTTTTATTTTCATTGACACTCGTGTATACGGCTCCAAAGTTATGCTAATCTTAGGAATAATTCCAAAAACTTCCGTCAGGAAGTTAATTACGACTAGTTATTTCACGTTACGTTATTTTAAAGCATAGTATACGTCGCCATAGGATGTAGTTCAAAACGTTAATTTAATGTAGTCATCAGGGTCAGTGATGAAACTATGTCAGTGCCAAAAAAAGATGTCCTTGTGCAAAACAGAACACAATGTCTAACATGTTCCTACATACACATGTGTCTGATGTCATTACATACAAATGTTAAGTGTCAGACATATAAATTTTGTTAGAGGAACTTCAAGAGCCACTTGATACTTCCATATTTAATTTTACGCACTACTTCCATAGCAACTGAAGATTATATATTCTCATATTATTTATTTCGATATTAAACAAAAGGGGAGACTTTTGTCTAATGTTGATATAAATAATATGACAAAGACTTTCCTTATTAATTTAACGAATCGAAAAGAAAAGTTATAATAAACGGGCTATCGTTATTACGTGATATAATTTTCAATAATTATAGTTATGTCATAGCATTTAAATATAAGCAGATTTATAATTCAATACACTTATATCATACAAATGTGGTTCGATATAATCCTGCATCATACGTCCGCATAATATAATTTATTGAATAAGGTGCGCCTATCCTGCGTCTTATTTGGATTATTTGGACGAATACGACAATTATTATATGATACTTTTTAATATTCATGCGTTAAAAGTAATTTTCTTAAAATTTTGGCATTTTTTTGAAATATAATTTGCAATGAGTGTATATTCGGATAAGTAATAACTGATTATGTCATTTATTTGTATATTTCTTCAGGGAGGATTGTCATTATTGCCATTATTGTCTGTATAGACAACCAACAAACGTTATACGTATGTATAACGTTTGTTTTTTAATACTTTTTAGGTACTTAAATCTATTTTTAACGCAATTGATTTTTTTCCGTTAATTTCTATACGTGATTGATAACTGATACATTGTGTGTGTGTGTGTATCGTGCCACTGCGCATTGGAAAAATTCTATTGTATTATCAGATAATTGTAGTACTTAAAACATTTGTATGACATGGAATTATCACCTGCGTATATACTCATAACCAGGAACGTTAAACGTTATATTAATAAGGGTAAGGGACTCCTCAGCACTCATTAATAAATGTATTATGATAACTTATTATATCCTAAAATAAATTTTAAATCCCGATAGGTAGATTCAGATATTAGCGCTTTTCAATTAACAAACAAAAGTTAATTTTATATATGAGAATAGATTTAAAATTAGCGGGTGTCACGAATTGTCTTGTAGTCATGAATAAAGACAAGTACAACGTGAATGAAAGATTAAATCGATATCGTGTTATCTGCGATGGACTGAAATGTTTTGACACAGATTTCAAACCCAGTTAGATAGTTTAACAATTTTATTAGGTTTAAAATTCTAATATTTTATTTAAACTAGCAACTCGAGACAACATCGGCTGCGCACGGATATATTATACTAGCTAGTGCTCGCGACTTCGTCCCCGTCGGTTTCTATTTCTATAATTATATACATATGATAGACATATTATATTGCCGCGGACTTTTTTTTAGATCATTTAAAGAGGAATAATTGTCTCAAACATATACTTTAGAAGAATAATTTTCCCCGTCTTTTCCACATTTTCCATTATTTATATCGTCCTATTAGTCGCAGCCTTTCTCGATCAATGGTCCATTCAATAAAAAAATAATTTTTGAATTCCAACCAGGAGTTCCTGAGATTAGCGCGTTTACACAAACAAAAAAACAAACAAACTCTTCAGCTTTATAATGTTATAAGTAGATTATGAATGTTTTTAAGTTTATGTGTGTATAGTGATCCATACATATACACTTGAAAATATTTTTCTTGTACTTCTTTAAAAATATCGCATAATAAAGTTCTAAGGGTACATAAGGACAGATAAGACATCGGGAAGCGAGTTTGCTTTATACCATATAGTGATTATTTTAAGTAGAAAGTGAATTATTCACTCAATAAATGTACTGATATATTTATAGCAACAAAATGACGTTGATCACCAACAAAAATGGTAGAATACAAAGGTTTATATAAATCCGAAATCAATCGCGTTCGCGTTAACACATAACGAGGGAAAACCTAGATTTGTACTAATAATAGTTACCCATGAATTCAACTAGATATGTGGGCGAAAGGTTAGGAGTTCACTGAGTATTCGTCAAGTTATAAATGAATATTAAGGCGTGAGGTAATATCTATTACGAGTTGATGTCCCATTTCGTAATTGTACGCTTAGTGCATAATTTTATTAATTTTCCTTGTTATTACTGTCGATTAACTACTGCAGGTACTTTATTCCTTTGTATCGTTCCGCTTGCTTGAAATACGTGTCATTAATTAAGACAGCAAATCGAAGTCAGCAAATCCATATTATCATTAGGATTAGCAAAATATACAGATAAAATCAATAGAATGTAAGTGGGGTCATATGCGAAGCGCGAAGGCGCCGCCGCCCCGGCCGTTGACCGTGCGGGGGCGCGACGCCTCCGACCTTGGCAATTGTGTAATATCAATCTTTCAGTAAAATACAACAATCACAGCTGAATCATACATCGGCCCGGCCATCGCTAAAACCCAAAACAAACTCGACCCGCAGCGTTCCGTCCTACCTGGTTACACAATTGCTCAATGTCATACTTGGCGGTATTTTCGTGCATCGAGCGACCGTACACAATGACGCAGGGCACCATCGATGTCGATCACAATACATCAACACGTACGCTATTATGGCCGAGTGTTTTGAATGCGCAGCGGTCGGTTCGGTGGTGAGTTAGCGAAATACAGACCGCATGAGACGAACGTGCGGAATCTGTGGTTATGCCTGGTGCGACGGCGCGGCGCAGTGGGCTGGTCTCGACGGACCAGCTTGCCCAGCAGCTCGAGGAGGGAGAGGCGCAGCGGGCGCGGCGGCAGGCGGGCTTCGCCACCCTCCGCGCCCAGCACCTCCAGCTCGACGGCCTCCGAGCGCGTACACATCCGCGCCGCTACCGCCGCGCCATGTCGCGCCTCCCGGGTGGCCACGCCGCACACGCGACACTAGCACTGCTGCAGAGTGCAGCCACGCGCGCCTCGCTCGCTCGCACCGCACGCGCGCTCCGGCCTGCCGCGGGACCGATACTCGCAGACGTCGCTCACTAGCGCCCCCACATCAGCGCGCGCACCCACTTGCTCACTGCCTCACTGCCTGCGTTCAGTGTTGCCCTCAGTATTTTGTGCCGTTGCGTATTTTATGTTAACTGTGCCACTCTCTGTGATGTTTAGATACAATTTGCCATTCTGTTTAATCTGAATGTGAAAACTGGGTCTCCTTTCTTTGTTTAATGTCAGGATAAGTTTTTTATCTCTCAAAACACAAGTTTTACAAACTGAATTAACATAGAAAATACATTAATCCGGATTTAGCCTTTTTTCAATATCAATATTTGTATTGATATACATAATATCATATAAGTATGTGACTAACATTTTATACGATATGATATTTATTAACTGTGTCCTAACTCCCGGGGAATTCACTCACGTAAAACTTTTTTATAGGTTAAAGACTCAGAATCGAATATAAAAGGAAAATATAGAAAAAGAGCATTAAATAATATTGTTATATTATAAAATAACTACACATTAAATGTGTAGTTCGTTATCACTTAAATAACCGTAGTTTATTAGGGATAATAAATTGTGTATTTTCCCGCAGTAAAACGTAGTAAACGTAAACCTAACCTACGCGATAATCCAGGGTGTCACACCAAATTTTATTAAAATCGCTAAAACCATTTAGACATGAAGAAGCAACAAACATACGCACTTACAAATTTTAATCTTATAATATTAAGGTAGATTAGAGATTTAATTGATTATTCTTTCGAGAAAGACATTATATAATGTCTAGACTGGATAAAATTGAACGTCCTAGAGGTTTTGAGAAATCGTTAACGTTTTTCTCTTTAGATGTCTTAAGAAACTTTACATATTTAGTATTACATTTCTGTACTGTTTATTGAATCACCAATAAAATATTCTACGATTCACAGTATAACACAAAAATACACAACATTGTTTACTTTTAAAATCGCTACCATTTTTATCAGTCTACTAAACACACACAAACTATAAAACACAGTACTGAACTTTAAACATTTATTTTTATCCGGTAATATTATATTATATTTTTGAAATTAACTTTTACTTAATAATATTAAAGTAATTTCTTATAGGTCCATTGAAATATTTCAATTTCAGGACCGAATATTGCATTTCTTACAGTACACTAAGCTCATTTCAATGAACTATGTAATTTATTTTCTTTTTGTGATCACTCAAATCATCTAATGAGGTCTCCAGTAGAAAAAGTTTCTTCTATATACTTTTTTTTGCATCGACGCGATGTATATCATTGTGTTAATCATTTAAATTAGGACAGGTATTTTTTATTCTCGTGTTTCACTTTCCAAAAATTGCTTACTCAAAATAAAATATTTAGAACCAAAAAATTCTAATTTATTAAGTAAAAAAACTTCATATTAAATAGTTTACCATCTAATCAATTTCATTCCAATACCCACGAGTCAACAAGTCCACAAAGTCAACTTCATTGAATGATACAACACATATTTGGTTCAACTCTAGCCTCCATTATAAGTCGATCGGCACATTTGATTCATGTCACCACAAAAAATATAATATTTATAATCACTGCTATGGGTTCTTCAAGGTGTCGTATAAAAATCAATAATTAAATTAACGAAAGAAGCATATACTTTTAGATGCACACGACGCGTTTTACGTTAAAACAAATTGTTCAATGTTCATTTTGTTCTACATTGTAAATAGGATCAATAAAGATTACATGCAAATCGTTTTTAAATTAAACGTTTAATCCATACTAATATTATAAATGCGAAAGTAACTCTGTCTGTCTGTCTGTCCTTCCATCACACTAAAACTACTAAACCGATTAGATCAAAATTTGGTATCAAGATAGCCTGGGGAAGGACATAGGCTACTTTTAGGGGGAAGGGGGCGTTGAAACTTTTCATAATTTTACGCTTTCACGGCCAAACCGCTGAACCGATTGTAATGAAATTTGATACACAGATGGTCTCAGATAAAACATAGGCTACTTTTAACGGGAAAAAAATGGTTATAAGGGGGGAAGGGTCAAAGTATATATGAAAGTCCACGCGAACGGAGTCGCGGGCAACAGCTAGTATTTAATACAAGGTTTGAATGACTTCTTGTGTTCAGCATTATGTGAAAAATTTCTCATAAATGATAGAAAATCTAATTTCTGTGTATATCTATATTTACACTTTCCTACTTTAGAATCGACTCGCGCCGGTCGCCACCGCAATACTCCATTCTTCAATTGATTGAGTTATGCCAAATTCAATTGTAGAATGGAGAACATAACAGCAAGAATGTCTTTTCCCACGTTACGGGGCGACCTCCAACTTCGTTAGTACTGAATGTCATTGACAAAATGGGATCGACCTTCGAAGACGTAGTCCCTCGGGCCGGGCCCGTATCAACCTTACGTTGGGCAATCGACTCACCTTGGCCATGTGTTCTCGCCGAGGATTTTCCCATGTCGGCCGCACCATCGACACACATATACACACTCGCGCGCGATAAACACTTACACTTTTAACTACTTATATATAAATTAGGTCGGTGTAAAAGAGGCGTACAAAATTTACACTTTACAATAACTAAGGACACTTGAGGGTTAAGATAGGTCTCTTATGGGCTCGTTGGCGGTGAGGCGGTATTGAGGAGGGCGGAGGGCCGCGCGGTGCGATCGGCATCCTGCGGTCCCAACTCGCACTGCACCTTCCTGAAACAATACAAAACATTGTATAACATCTTACATAACTCTGTAGCATATTTTGAGTTCCTTAGATGGTCTACATAAGATTAATAACATATCAAAGTATATGAAATCAGGGCAAATGGAGCGTAACATTTTCTTTGAAACGAAATTAATTAATTATTTACCTGTAAGAAGTTATAATCTAGGTAACCAGATCAACTTATTTATTAAGTTGTATTCCGAAAAAAACATAAAAGTACATGACTAATGTTTTCTTTTCTAGGAAAACTGAATATTGAAAACGTGATAAACAGTCATAAAATATAATATACCTACTACTGACCTACCTACCTACCCACTGACCCGTGCCAACTTTGTTGGGCATAATGTTAATTATCCTTTTCGGTTATTTATATAGCCTATGACACTCAGCAATAATGTGGCTTTCTATTGGTGAAAGAAATTTTAAAATCGGTTCATTTAATCCAGAGATAACTCCTTACAATTTAACAAACACACAGGCTTTACTTCTTTATAATATTAAGTATAGATATTTATCCTAAGCATATCCTTATGTAATTGATATATTCATAATTCGTTTAAATAAAAACAATGAATCTTAAAATTCGCTACGTTTGCGAATACATATTTAGGTAAGTTTCTGCATGATTCGATAACTTCCTTCTATTAGCAATTAATAACTGTGCTCTGACGGAGCTGCGAAATCACCAATTAGAGTGGCGAGTTGTGTAAAACGAGATTTACGAGGGGCGAAGGTAAATAGATCTATAAAGTTGGGCACACAATGTGTGTGTCGTCGGCCCACTGACTGTACTCCGTCAAGCTGCGCACGTAATGAGACAATTAAACTTGATTGGAGGAATTGAGATGCGCCTCTAGATATTACCCGTAGTTATCGCTAGTATTTTTATATCAACCAAACAATATTCACGTGATTTATTGTCTCTATAAATATATCAAAAGCTCTTTGTGGTAAGTATTGAAAGTAATAATATGAGTAGGTACTTAAACTTGAAAAGATTAACACATTAAAAAAAATCCCACAGATAATTTTTATATTATATCAGATTGACTAATTTTGGTTCGATATCAATGTTTTATTTTTTTATCGGTTTTTTAAAGCCTAATCTTATAACGAATTAATAAATCCATCACTTCTTAGAAAAAACATATTCTTGTGTTTATGAGTAGATAAGTCATCGGAGTTTTAAAACCTATCACATTGACATGAATGTTTTATCTATTTTCAGTTTTTATCACCATTATCGAATACTATAATATGTAGGTACCTATTTATGAAAACTATAATACATAATATTTTTATACAAGTAAATAAAAAATCTAATAACTAAGTACTATCAAGTAGGTACATATCACAATATACCTATTCTTACAAAAGAGCCTAGCTCTTAGCTCTTTAGCTTTGCGTCCAATCACAGTACATACTAGCGTTACTATTCTTTACCAACAAACGAAGCCGTCTTCTCATAAAGAACAGGAATTACCTACATACGAGTTTAATACCGAGATTATAAATTCAAACAATACATTCCCTGTATTCGCAAGCTATTAAATTTATGAAACATAAACAGGAAAAAACTTCTACTATTATAATACTACGAATCGTTGTTATGAACAGGAAAGTGAAGTAATATTACTTTAACTTGTGTGTCATCCGCTATGTATTTTTATTTTGCATTAATTTGTACATATTATGTTAATGTCGCACAGTAAAATGTATATTCTTGAACTTTCTCAAGCTTAGGTTGAACTTTCAAGACGTTATGGGGGAACGTTACTCGAGATATAATATCGCGTTAAAGATCATATTATGCTCCCCACATAGACTCTTTACTTAACTATGACCCATCATAAAATTCGCTTAGAAACAACCGATGAAAATTCTTTAAAATAAGCTTGAGCTTGAAGTTTCGCTGCAAGTTAGTAAAAGAAAGGGTGAATGCTGACATTTTCGGTTACATAACCCTATCAATTAATTAAAGCTTATTGGATAGACTATTTATTAGATATGAAGACCGCTAGGTCAAGTTCATATAATTTATGAACTTGATAATTAAGATACTAAATGGATGATGATATGAAACAAGGAATCTATGTAGAGCACGGCGGACTGAGTGACATCATGACTCGAGGCAGCCTTGAGCCGCAATCTGTACCAATACGCTGGCAATACTCCTTCATAATTAATCTTTGTATTGCCTAAATTTTGCAGTTTTGTATTTCAAACCGAAGTCAGACCACGAAAGCATATTCAATTAGGTTACGTGTAAATAAATTTTAAACCAGATTTTTTCTTGTTCTATACTAACTCACATAAAGTATGGTAATCGCTATAAAATGTTTATATTTTAAGTTAATCACTAACTAATCGCACTTAGGTCTATAAATCTTTAGTTATATGTAAAGATGAATGCTTTTTTTTAACGCGCTGATATGAGGGGACTGACTGGATTTTTTTATGATAGCTACATTCCAAAGTACTGGCAATTTAATACAGGGTAAAGTACCTGGTTACAAATACGCAGACGAAATGGTGAGCCGCGGCAAAATTTATCTTTTCTAGCACTTGTTACATGTTACGTATATTGTTTCATAGACAGAATTAAACTAGCATAAACATATTGCTTGTGATCAGTGTTGATTGGCATCCATTTGACCTTACTTACCGCCACTTCTTATGCAATACGCGATTGATTGTGTTCAATAGCCATGATATTGACCCATCACTGCTTCTACAGTAAGTACAGTGGCCTACAGAAGTATAATACCATATTCGATATTACAAATCCTCGTAACGCAAAAATTAAAATTTCTTATTTGTAGGATAATTTAAAACATTATACGTAAATATATTTGTATTGTTTAATTGCATAGGTAAAGTAGACAGGTAAGACAGTGTGTCCTGAGATCGAGTCTTAAAATGTTCTTATTATAAATGTTTTTGAGCTGACTGCCAGGTAAATAATTGTTATGGAAGTACAATAACAGTGAAATAGTAACACATAACATAGAAAAAATTTAATTTAATTTCAAATGTATTCCAATGAGTCGTCTCAAAATTGCTGGAAAAAATGTTGTACCGACAGCAATTTCAATTGTGTATTTATAATAATTAATATAATATCTACAAGAAATATAATAATACCTGAATTTACCGCCGACGCCGAGTGACGCCGCAGCTTATTTCGATAACAAAATTTAAATTTAATTTGATTCAAATGTGAAGATATTATGATTTTACTTATTGTTATCTGTTTAAATGGGTATTGTCCTAAACTTCGTACATTTAATTTTTCTATTAACCTCAGACACTAATTCAAGAAATTAAACCCAAGCATTTCCAATGAATCTTTTTTAAATACAAATTTAGCAATACTTACAGATAAATAAAGAACACACTGTCCCAATTTTAAAAAGTTCATCTTAAAGAAAACAACAAGTTTACTAAATTAAAGATCACACTAATAAAATAAAACCTACCGAAATACATAAACGGTTACCGAAAGGAAACATTATGAAGGATGGTTATTTATTGTTTGAGTCACACTTGTGTCTTGTGGTAATACTTCATCATTAAATACACACTACTCACACCAGAAGAACAGTCACTTACAAATTATCCTAACAATATTAATTAATTAATTATCGTTAGATATTAAATACGGAAATGCAAAATTTCACTAATGAAATATTTTAGTGTTATGCATGTATTCGATTATACAAATACAAATCTTATTAGTTAATACCCTTACAATCAAGTGTACTATATTATGTAGCCAAGTTTAAAATTAACATAAATTTAAAGTTGAATGTATACAAATTTCACTATTAATGCAAAAAATTACTCCTTATTTTAGTTTTAATGAGGCGAGGTTGCATGGCGATACCCACAGAAGCTTAACGTGCTATTGGATGATAAAATGCTGATTAATAGGTAACTTGAAACAGCTTATTTGTATATTGGATTAATAATATAACCTCCCAGAAAATAAATCCTTTACGGTATAATTGGTGTACCGTTTGAATTTTATTTTATTTTCAAACCGGCAAAGCTTATTTCATCCACTACATATCGTTTTTACTCGTTATATGTATATATTACCGGCCACACGTCCTGACTTCACACGCGTACCTATATAATGTTTGAATATATAATGAACTTTTCACTTCAATCATCTATCTAACAACAAGGATGAATCCGTTGCAGTTTTAAAGATCTATCTCTATCTACATACCTACACACTACACAGGGACTATATAGAGACTGTCTTAAACTTAGTCTACTGTGTATATGTATTTGCAAAAACTACAAGTTATGTAGGCGTAAGAGATTCTTTCAAAATAAATTCTTATGAATAAGAACGTATAATTATAACAGTTTTAATACTAAGCTTGCAACGATTTTTGCAACAAACAGGTTAGTACAATACAAGAATCTGCATTTAAGTATACCAGGTCACTAGTCAAGGCTAACCAGTGTTTAAGATAAAACTTTAAAAGCTCTACATGTTTAAGTTTGAAAAAAAAAACATTTCTTTATAGAAATTATAAACATTTTTCATATTCTATATTGACTATTATAATTAACTCAATGTTGTTTTAAAGTAACTTTTTTATTGGCGTATTAAGATTTATATTTTTAATTTTCTAATATTATGGTTCTGAATATGGTGTGATTAAATATTTAAATAAAATCAAAACAATACAAAGAAACTATAAAAACGTACTTAAATGCAATTAATTTTAATGGGTTAATCGTATTATTACATTATATCCATTTAAATCTGTTGAAGTTAATCGATTTTTGATCGTTTTTCTACTCACATTAGCCTGGAACCTTCGAAGTTTTCCAACAAGAGGCACTAAGACAGCGTTGGTTTATGATAAGGCACTAATCACTGTAGGAATATTCGTGATATGTTCGATTTGTAAGTAAAATCACGGCGCGGGGAACGTGCGACCGGCAGCGTTCGGCTTGACGCACTGTTGTGATAGTGTAGTATACTTTAGCGTAGTACGTAACTATCGGCAAGGTGAGTGGGTGTTGTTATGGCGGATACTATGTTCATTTTTCTTTCTTTATTCGGTGTAATGGGGAAAGCTTTCGCGTATCGGAAATAACACATATAATGCTAAAAATTAGGCTCGAAATGTACGCGAGGGCTAAATATCAATGGAACTAATATCAGTGTTCTATAAAGGCGATTATTTGAATTATACAATTTCCATATTGATTATATGTAGGTATATATAGTTATATTATAGTGTCATGTCGTAAGTACTCGAATAGATTTTATGACCTGCAATATACGTGAACGTCATAATAAGTTAGTTAATCTTATAATTTTTTGCGTGTGCGCGTTTAAATCGCTTTACAAGGTGGATTAGTATAAGAACATTGATAATTATCAAACTGGCTAACAGTCTCTTTAATTTACGATAGTTAAAGAAAATATTAAAACTAGTAGGTTCCTATATAAATTATAAAGTATTATTTTTATATTTAATTGACTACATCTTTATTCTATAGTATTTCTCTATCTATCCCATACACGGAGTCGAAATCTGTCTGAAAAAAAAACAAAAAATGTCTTACATTATTTTTATGATGTAAGGACCGGGTTCACTGGTTCGTTCTACTTCCAATTTACTTTCGATTTTTAATTAATTTCAACTGAGTTTTGCATTTTGAGTGGCCGAACTGGTTGCTATATTTAAAAATCTATATTTAAAAAGCGACTTTCCCGATTTCGCACGCGTGTAAGAGAAGTTTCCCCCGAATATTTACATCCCGTGCGGAAAACTTAAAACTTAACTCTTTCTGAATCTTCGACGTTCTATTAATTTGAAATTGTATGTATAAGTATACGAATATTTCAAATTAATTTGATCAAGCAAAAATGTACTTAAATATAAGTGCAATTTAAATCACTTTTAATGTTTTATATTAAAAAGGACAAAAAATAAATACGCATATAATATTTTTTCACTTTTTTAACTGCGACATACACCTATAAATGCAGTTATGTAACATTAAATTAATAAGTTATGTGGCAAAATGAGTTTTTTTTTATCAAATACAATAATAAAAACAACTCATAAATAATACTTTACGCACCTTCACGGATATTAATACATCTGAAGAATGTTTATGTATTATAAATAGCTATACATATTTTATATGATGAATACATAAAGAACGTGAGCCGTACATGGAAATCGAATTTGCGTACGTAAGGGCGCTAGGTACAATCTTAGTGCAAGTGTACCTACTTATGTTGCATATTGCAAGGGCTGAATGGCTGTATCGGCCAGTAAAAAAAAACAGATTTTTGGAAGACAAAACCCACAAATTAGAATAGGAATATAGTCCGTTATTATATTATTTTTATATACGCAGAGTTGATAAGGACTTACGCTGTGCCTAGTAGGTGTAGGAAATTGACACTTTAAACTCACATTTTAATTAGCTACTTAATTATCCTACAATACCAGGATATGCTTCCGGGTAAAATATTGTCGTTATAATTGATGTTTTTTCCAGTTACTATAAGACTAACTTTTAAGACCTCACCCAAAGTATATACTATGATATTTGCCCGACTACTTATGAAAATCTATAATCACATTAAAAAAAACTGTTGATCATTAGGTAATTAAATTTTATACAAAGCTTTTATGAGCTCTATGATAGTTTTAAGATAATATTTATCGTAGTTTTCTAGCGTTTGATGTAGCTATTAAATTTTTTTACATACAGTATGACATAGCCCAATAATTTAAGGACCGTTACAAGATAAGATATTTTAGTTTGATCTAGGTAGAACAAAAATACTTTATACATGTCATTCATAACAAAGATTTGTCTATATTTCTTTAGTTTTGTTATTTATATTAGGACAGCATAAAAATGCAGATTTTAAAATTGAAAATTTCTCAGATATTAGCCGTGTGCCTCGGTTTAACATACGTCGTTCACGTTCCTGTAGTACTACCGAAATAAAAAGTATCTATCCTATTAGTTAACTAATTGCAAGCTAAACCTCCCTTTTTATATACAAAAATAACTAACAATATAAGTTTGAAAATTGCTGGTGGTCAGTCTTAATTAATCGATGTATCTGTAAGATATCCATTGTAGTAGCAATTATAAAAGCAAATAAAATCCGTAACGCAAAGAACATTGACACGATGAGGTCAGCGCAAAAGCTTCGACATCCGCCCGGTAGGCAAAAATATTCCACTAGCAAACTCATAAAAACGCTCGCATCATTTGTCAAATCCAAAAACAAAGACTAAACAAAGTTATAACAAAAGGTGACGATGACCTGTTTACACAATTCCACGCTCCACTTTCAGGAACATTAGACGTTTAACCCAGGTTCGTGATTGACTTAGGTGCGGCCATACGTCCATGCCGTCATCCCACCGATATAGTCCGCCCATAACCCCGCTCTTTCTAACCGATTGCCTATACGGTAATAGGATTTGGTTTATCTATCCATTATAATTATTAGATTTCCTATAGGCTGCCTAACAAAAGGATCAATATTTCTTCGTAACGTTATCAGGTTTAAGTCACGATTCAGATACATTAATAGAAACCTTATGAAAAAAGAAAACATAATACCCTAAGTACGGCTAGATGCTAACACTTACAGTGTTGTAAATACGACTTACCCATCATAATAAATCTTAATACCTACCTACCCATATAAACGATCACAAAGTCGTTGATAATAATTATATTTCATTGCTTTAGGTACTCTACATGCACGTAAATGATATGGAATTATGAATATGTAATATTTTATACCATGCTCAATGTTTGCTCAAGTGTTTATTATTGACGTGTTCAGCTGTGATTCATGTTGTGGTATGTTATCGGTACTTTATTAGTGCCGATAATTATGACAATAACTTTTATATTTCCGCTACATAACTCCTTTTCTGGACCTGGTTTTCACCGACACGGGCAAACGTTTGGCAAATCGCCAATAACCCCGACTTTTCACGACTAAGCTACGTAAGAGATTTTGAAAATGCTGACGTCAGTAGGATAAAAGTAAAAAATTACTGAACTGTGTCATTTTTAGGGTTTCTTTAAGTTATCAAGAATGTAGCGGCTAATTGAACTGAGGGAGCAATAATTAAGACTATTTCACCTTTGACCGCCAACCTTCCTATATTTTCAATTATTACATAAGTTTAAGTAAATGTCAGAGGACTGGCTCGCAATCCATTTAAAGGCGCATTTCACTTCTTTCATAATTTATAATAGCGTTATACTTAACGATTGACTACCCACAGCTTGTGCTATGAGCCATGGTGTCGCACTGAGTTTATCTTTTTAGTGCTGAATAAATTAGATTATATTTTACAGTGTGTGCATTTTATTTTCTATGCGAGCGATGATAATAGTTCGTACGATTTCTTATATTTTAATGTAACATCTAAATATATTGCTCAAGAATCTCATAAAAAGATGTGGCAAATGTATATATGTATACGTGTTAAATATTTGCTGTGTATATACATATAAATTTATTATAATAATTAAACCAACAAGAACGAAAACATATTTAATGTAAAAGTTAAACACGTATATATCCGTCGCTTCTTAAATTACTTCTATTTTTTATAGAGTTCTCATAATACTTCTTCTTTGCCTCAATTTGTTATAAATAGATGTAAAAATAAAACTTAAAATTATTGAATAACTTATTTAATATTTACTTACAGAGCTGAAGTCAGTCGATATTTGCTGGACTGGTGTGAAGCCAGCAAATCGGAATTGCCATTATTACCTGTTAACAATTATGGATACAATTAAACCATTAATAGAAAATTTTAATAGAAAATTATATTAATCTAGTAGAGCTCACTTTTAAGACTTAATAAGCCTATTAGGTCTTAGCTTTTAATTTATAATGTAGTTTGTATTTTTAATGAAGTAATTAAATGTAAAAAGATTAACAAATTATTAAATTTTACAGACGAAATTATCTAATTGGAAAATTTCTCTTTCATAAACCTCGTACTGACTAGCTTTATCTAAATTTTAAGCTTAGTTTAATATTATAAAAAGGAGAGCAGTACATATTGAACGAATTGTTTAGAATTAGAATCATCAACTTTTGTTATTTAAACTTCTGCCTTTGCTTTAGTTAGATAAAAAAGCACTTGTACTGAATTGTACTGGAAAATTTTGTTTGCAGAAAAATGTATAAGGAGATTAAGAGTTTATGGCTTAACATTAACTCTTCACTAAGGATTGAAATGTTCTCGTCATATGAGATTAGGGGAATTAGGGTGTGGCAGCACCATGAAATGTCGCGATATTTCCCGCGAGGTGACGTCACGAGCCACTCCTGACATTTCGGGGAAGGCTGCGCTGCCCTACCTATCCCGCGATAACTGAAAAACCTTAATAACGTCGTAGTTCCTACCTACCTTGCTTTATTTTTATTTGCACAGGGGCGCTCACATTTCTGCCAATAGCCACCTTGTTTTTACCTTGGCATTTATTTACTTTCACATTTACGACGAATGGATGTTATGAATGTTGTGACAGTGTTTGTATAAGGATCCTTACTAGATAGATATAATAACATACATATAGACAATACATTTAATATGGGTTTTTCAAACGTATAAAGACGATATAGTTAAAGAGGATAATACAGTCTACGTTTGCCCTGAAAAAATGAGGCTACTTTGAACGCTATAAGTCAAAGGCTTTACTTAGTTCATGAAATATAGGAATTAAGAAATAACAGCGGAGAGTCACAGAGAGGAGACACTTTGGTGTGTAAAAGTACGCTAAGGGTACTACTGATTAGAATATTTTTATTACTAGTTTAAAGTAGGTATTTTTAAAAGGAGCTAAAGCAATAGCGATTAATCTTCTTATTGCGTATAACATTTAGTTAAAACAAAGCTGACCTCAATAGCGTTGCGTGCAGCTTTTTGGGGTTGGAATTTCATGTTCATTACATATAGTAGGCCAAAAGGCTTACAAGTTACAGGTAAGTATACAAATATTGAAATGATCACGAGTACAGAAGCTTTGCGTATTGAGTAAAATGTGTTTGAATGCGCGACATGAAAAAAATAATAACGGTAGAAGATAGAATTTCAAGAACAGTCGCAGTCATTTATGATTGTATTTTACAAAGAAGATAATAAAATAAAAAACGAAACATATTTTTGTTTAATAAATAGCATTATACTTATCAGTCTATTTCATCAAAGGCTTATAATATTAATTATTACCTATATGAAGTCAATACGAGGAATTTCAATAATTAAACTAACAGGAAATGAGTTTTATTACCTCGATGGCCAAAATTTTAGGGAAAACGAAGCTTTGCTTTAACAAATTTAAAGCAAACGTTTCACACAAAGAACAAAAACTGCGAAAGGAAAGTTCAAGGTCGCCGATGGTACGACATTCGTTAGAGTTCATTTGTAAATAATTCATAACGTAATTGATCCACCCGCGTGAGATTGTAAGCAGCTGGTCGTGTTATTCCATATAATAGTAAATAGAAACCGAGACATACTAGAACAATCACTTCCCACGCTATATTTGTCAAGTCACAACAATCATTAAAGTGCAATTTTTATTTAGATCCCTACGCAATCCTATCTGTGAAGTAGTTTAGAGGATTATATGATAGAATTGAATTGGAATATTTTCATGAAGACTGCAAATTTTTGACAGTTTCAGTGACTGGGTTTAAAAAAAGTCTTTTCAGAGAAAAACTAACACATAATATGTGACGTATATTATGTAATGGCATATACTTGTTAAATTATCTAGATAAAACCACTGTACTTTTTATTTAGAGTATTGATACAAGAAAGTCGAATTTTTTATCATTTAAGTAGATAAACATTCAGAAAGATTCTTTAGGGGTATGGTTTGTGGATAGTATTTTCTGATCACGTCACCTAGCATCATGGCAACAGGCAGCTGCTGACGGGGGTACGGAAGAGACTGAAAAGATACTTGATACGTGACCGTCATAAAGATGCATGAGGCTTTAGTTGGTTGGAGTCCAACTTAATGTGCAGGTATGCATGCACATTTCCTAAAAATAGGGGATATGTTCTGTAAGTATAATGCTAATATGCATTTGTAATTTATGTGGAGTTAAGAAGATATTATGTTGCTAGGTAACAAAACAAAAACATAAAACCTATGCTTTCTAGTTTCATACAAAGGTTTGAAGATCTTCATTATTTTTCTTGCTACAATGTTTAAAAGCTTTATTTATTCAAACTTTACAAATATCACCATCAAGAAGTTACAAATACCATGAGGCAGGATGATTCTTACATTTAACTGGCTTGGGTAAAATAAATCTTAAATTTTAATATTTATCTCTAGTGAAAACATAATAGTGTGACAGGAACATAAGTGGTGCCATTTACTCAATTTTTTTGTACTTTTTTGAAAATATAAGACCTTAAGTGCCTTCCAAATGTTTTATTTATACATAATTTTTCTTATAAAAACAATACAATAATCACAACACATAAAAATATGTTCATAGTAATACATACATACTTAAAGATTTTGATTACTGATACAGCCTAATAAGCACATTGTTATTTTTAGTATGATAAAACAATTATATTCAACAAACACTCTTATTTTGTTTTATTGATGATTTAGACTTATAAGATCAAAACAAATTATGTACTAGTTTTAGAACTATTTTAGCTCTGAGTAGTGCTTATTAAATCAATTACATTAAACATCAAAATTACATACAAGAATCCTTTAAGATATGGCTAAATACAATTCTTTTACATGAAAATATAATTTTGAATTATTATTTCAACATTTGCTAATATAACTTTTAATTTTTATATTCAGTAGTTAAAATATTATTTTTCTAATTATTTTTTAATATTAACATTATTATTAGGAGGAATATTTTTTGCTATTTTTAAACTAAGTTCATCATCAACATAATTTGAATAAATCTGTTTTCCTCTTATTTTGTGTCTTTGGAAAATATATTGGTGGCTATGGGTTAACTTATAGTAATAACTAATATTGTACTAGAATTTTGGAGCATACTAATAAACTGATAGGAAATTTATACAGATATAGTGCTGTAAATCTAGGACTGTTGTTTACTTCAAATTTATAAACAAGCAGGTTTACTTTTTAACCCATTATATGCGTCGGTGACATATATATATAATCAAGTCACTATGTAAAGAAACGTGATCTTCATCGCTAGGTCTCTCATAATAATATAAATCCGACAATTCACCGTTTACAAGTTGATGGCTGAATTTTGGCGATCTAAAAATAGACCTGGCAGATTACGTTGCAAACATACTCCAAATGTAAGATGTCCTTTAAAGAATCTTATAGAGTTTATGAATTATTTAAACAATCAATTCAAAAATATAAAAGTGAAAGTATATCAAAAAGTTGACGAGTAACAGTTTCTCTGTATGATGAACAAACCTAAATGAATAAATTAATTACTTACTGTTCAATCATATATCTAAGATCCTTTTAATAAAATTCACTTAACACTAATGATTAATTAGAGTTCTTTGCCAAAAAATTATAAAAATTTCAGTACTTGATATGAACAATTCACATTTCGCATACGGATACAAATTATAAACTGACGGTGACGGGTGACGTTATGACGTACATGGACGAAGTGTTTACATACTCATACTAAAATAAACCCCCAAAAAATTACTGTAGTTTGATTAACGTCAATTTTATTAATGTACTACTTTAATTTCTTTTTTAAGCTAGATATATATTATAACACATTGTGTTTGGAGTACACACTGTAATATGCTTTCAAAAATATATCGTGTTTAATACAGAAAAGTTTAGTATTGTATTCCATAATTTTAAACACATATATTAAAATTAATATAAATACAGTTTTTATATATTTTTGATAAACAAAAAGAGGAATTAAAATAAACAAGTATTATTTGCTTCATTATTTTTTGTATATTATACCATTGACTTTTAATTAAATTCTCATAATATCCATTTACTATTGCTATTAGGCTTTAGCATCTGTATTCTGTACTCCATAAAAACATAGTCTATACTCTATAGCCTTTGCCAAAGCTCTTTAATCTTTAGTCGCGACTTTTGTCTAACACTGAAATTCTAATAATTGCTCAAACTTGTGAGTTGGTGAATAAAAATAAATAAAAAAATCTGCATTTTCAGGTGTTGAGAATTACATACACATATAAAATGAACATATCAATAGAAAAGAAAAGAATGGATTGTTCTGCGCTCCCTAAAGGATGGCAAAGAGAAGAAGTCATACGCAAAAGTGGACTCTCGGCCGGAAAAGTCGATGTTTATTATTACAGGTAATATCGCCTAATACTTTTAATTCCATTTCTTAGTGTATAAATTTAGATAGTGTTTCAACTAATTCTCGGATTTAGTTTTATTTATGAAATATACATAAGACATCTTTTTTATGAGGCGTGATTAATAAATAATAAACCAATGTGTTCTACAATTATTTAACAATTATGACCTAAATAATGGCTCTCTACAGAATAGTAATAACCGAATTTCATGATTGTGAATTACAATAACATGATAGGAGCACCAAATATCACCCATTTTCACCTCCACTCTGTAAAGATTAACCAAACTAACGATATGCTTTCCGAATTATAGCAGAATTTGGTGACAATAAGTTTGTTATAGCCCAACAGGTAAAAAGTTTCGCAGTAAGCCAGAACTAGTTCGTTATCTTGGTGATAGTATGGACCTGTCGTGTTTCGACTTTCAGCAGGGTCAAATAAACACCATGCTGCTGTGCAAGGCCAAGAAAGCTCGTGCGCAGTTTGATTACAGGTTGAACCATCAGTGTCCTAACTTCTATCACCTGTGTTGTGTTCACTAGTGCAGTTCTGCTTTATGTTACATCTGTTTTATGCTATGTACCTATTACATATACTTGGCTTCGATTATTTATGTTTTCTTTATAAAAGATATTAATCTTTTATGATGTTTAAAATAGTTTAATCACTGTTGATTTGCTTAGTTTAGTGTAGTTGTGTGTTTATTTGTGTATTTTAATTATGGCACAGCTTCCAATACAATGCAATTTGTTATATAAAACAGATGTTTTTGTTAAGTTGTAGAAAGTTTCACGTTTGACATTAATCATATACTTATAATTCTTGTGTTATTTTTGGTTACACTATAGAAATTAAGATTTATATATGTTAAAACACATACACATATACAATATGCTAACAAATTTAAGGGGTTTTTGTTAATTATGTTATGTAAAATTAAAATAAACTTAAATGTAATAATAAGCATTTACTCAACTTTTACCCTCAGAAATGTCTTGTTTGTTTTGGTTTGGTTTTGCGTTTAATCTTATTCTTTTAAAGATGGTATGATAGTCACATGTCAAATATACACTTGCAGTATATATTCTTTCAGAAAATTTAAACTCAACCATTACAAAATCTGTTATATATATAAATGAAATAAATTTATGAGATTCAACATTTCTCTACTGGTTAAAAATAGTTAATAACTAGCTGTTGCCCTCGACTCCATCCACTTATAAAGTTTTCAATTTTGAAGATGTATTCTGCTATTCAGGGTAGGAACAAATCAAATAAACCAAAAACCATGAAAATTGGTCTAGCCCATCTCAAGTTATAAGTGTTGTAACAAACCCGTTTGTTTTATATGTATAGAATATAGATATATAATAAAATCAATTCCATATTTTAAAAATATTGACTTATTTTAATCTTTAGTCTAAATCTTGCTTATAATTTATTGGTATCATCTAATCATTGCATGATAAACTTCACACAACATTGCATGCTTACTTATATGGTTTTATTAAGTAATTACTATTTTATTTTTGTTTCATTGGGTTTGTGGTGTGATCGTTTAGTAAATAAGTGACTAATGTAAGTTAGATAAATGATACACTAAGTTCTATATTTTATATGACTTTAATTCTGTTGCCTTTTTCTTACACAGTATAAATACTTTAATACAACAGTGTAAAAAAGAAATA
Source organism: Eurema hecabe (assembly GCA_026213755.1). Classification (NCBI taxonomy): domain Eukaryota; kingdom Metazoa; phylum Arthropoda; class Insecta; order Lepidoptera; family Pieridae; genus Terias; species Terias hecabe. The sequence goes on along the minus strand of JADANM010007051.1, from coordinate 6,550,294 downwards.
ATTCTCTTACAGAGGAGTCCGATCCGATGCATCTCTAGTACCCCCAATACGTCAAACTGCATCTATTTTCAAACAACCAGTAACTGTTTATAAAACTCAAGGAAGTAAAGTGAAAACTGATTTAAAACATGGTACCCAAGAAAAACCTAAACAATTATTTTGGGAAAAGAGACTTGAGGTATTTAGAATATTATTATTTTTGTAATTTCATACTTTCAAAATAATTTTAAACCTTACCTCACCAGTAATTTTTTCCAACAAAATAATCTACTATTGCATATCAATAATTTAAAGTTCAAAATTTTAGGGCTTAACTGCTTGTGATGCTAATGGAGTCATCGGCACAACTACTCTGCCTAAATATATAAAACCACTTGGACCCTACATATCTGATGCTACAACAATACAATCACTCGCCACTGCTCTGCATGTTTCATCTCAACCTATTACTGGTAAGAATATTTAAAGAGTTGTTTGTATTAGAATATAAAAAAAATAATCATTTTCAAATGTAAATCTATGTTAAATGTTCTTCCAGGTCAAACAGGGGCAAAGCAATCTATCTTGGAGAACCCAGGTGTTTTTTTAAACCCTGAACAGCCCTTGATTGCAGCTGTTACTATAACTAAAGAGGATGTGAAACGTCAAGAAGAGCGGGTGAAGCGGGCGCGCCTAAAGCTGCAGGAGGCTCTGGTTGCCGCATAGGGTTCAGCCGACGACGGGGAAAGGCCAAGCTCCGTCGTCGATGCACAGGAAGCTGATCCCGTCGACATGGTACTACCTGACTCCACAGCTGATTCTCCTAAACCCTGTGCCTCGGAATGCCTTCCAGATAGCACAGAGGGTAGCATGTAATATGACTATAAGAATCTATCTCTAGGTATTTTTTTCAATTGTAAATACATTAGTGGTACAATTTTTTATATTAATATATAATTGTGAGGATTGTGAGAGGTTGCGATTTATTTGTTTGATATGAATAGAATGGATTTTTCAGAACATGTATCATAGATTTTATACAAATAAAACATGCCACAAAAATTAAGTAAATATTAACTAAGTTAATAATATAGCCTAATACTTTTATATGGAAACATAACATACAAGAGATAACATCTGGATCATTAATGGTAATTATATGGTTGTGCTATGTATTATAATTAAAGATTAATCTTAGATTGTAACTCATTCATGTACTTGTATTTAAATAATAAATTTCAATAAAACAATAAGTAAATGTTTAACTTCATTTATTTAAAGATAGGAATAGGAATTTGTGTAAGCAGAATTTGTGCAATTTAGTCTATCATTTAAAAATAGAATCACAACCACCAAATTTGTTGAATAAATAAAATGATAATATTGACAATAACTTTATCGTTGATAAATTTTCAAAGATAGCTTATTGCAATTCCTAAATTACCAATTATACATTTTAAAAAACTCTTATCAGAATTTTTTTTTTTCATTTATCCATATGGACGGTTGCTTTAAAAAGCTGAACAGAAAATACAGAATGAAGGTGTGCTAGTGGTCGACATTATTATACAAGTTTAGTTCGACTAACAAACATTAGTTTCTTGTAGTATTGCAACAAATATTGCAAGTTTCTAAACATGGGCTAATGAAAGATCGTTTTGATTTCATGACTAGATTTTTAGTTTCGGCTATACATATATAATACCAAAGTTCAGGTTGTTGAATGTACTGCTAGAATCAAGACAGGAAAAAATTTTTTTCAACTTTTTTACACTTATTTTTATAACCAACTTGCAATTATGAGATCAAGAAATCTTTATCTTAAATGGATTATAAGTTATATTTATTAAACATACATGAACCCGCGTCACATGTTACCACACAGTTAATCTGTGCTACATTATTTTCCGTTTTTAAAGCTTTCAAAAGTTTTGCCACATCTTATGCTTCTTAATCCATTTAAAACTTACCATATTGAATTCTTACCTACTTAAAATATATTTATAAATAAAGTCTAATAACAATATAATAATTATTGACTAGAATGTAAAAGGCTCCATTGTGTTATTCTATTTAACTACAATAAGTATATTTTATCTCATTACAATGGACTATTTAAAAGGCCCCATGCATATATATTATCTGAATCAAGCCAAGAACTTACTTAAATAACATTCTACTATTGAAAGTTTTTAAAAATGATATGTTAAATGATTGAATGTTTTCTAACTTTGATATGTACTATCAAAAATAATTGCTACTTTTAAATACAGACTAGATTTAGTATCTATAGGTACTAAAAAATCAAGTCCATGGGAAGAAGTTAGAAAATAATATTGTTCCTATAACAAAATAGCCTAAAAAATAACACTGAATTAATCGCGATTGTAAGTCTGGCATTCTCCTGGAGATTATAAAAGTTTTCCACTTACTATACATATTATCAACTCCCTCTAAATTTGCAATAGATAAATGATGACAGGGTATTCTCTTTCCAATACCAATACGTCGAAAATGCTCATTAATTGTATTTTGGTCAGAGGTTGGAGTTGGACCAACATTCATTTTACTGGAGCAAATCCAATATAAAATGGGGCTTGCAGATGCTAAAAGTCTAGTCGAAACTTGTATATGCACAAACATGATACAGAAAAATGTCAAAAACATTATATGTACAACATACACAAAATATATTGGATCATTGGCCCCAAAACCTTTAGAATATTGCTTTGGCTTATAACACATTTTACTTGCATATCCAAAATTCATTATATTGTCCTTTAATCCAAGTCTTACAAATAATCTTACATTATTTTTTAGATATGATAAACAATTGAACAAGATTATTATAAGTATAGGAAGTGCCAACATAAAGTTTGGTAGTTGCTTTACTTTATAATATTGAAGAAACCCAACATCCCAATATTGACTTTGAATATAAGAATAAGATAATGGCAATGAATTATTACACCATGGGCTTTCTGCTCTTCCTGGTAAAACAAATTCAGTGTTTGATAAAAATTCTGGAAGATTATGGTCACTATGTATGCAAAACTTGAAATAATTATATGTTTGTACTAACAAAAATGGAATGATAGCCATTATTAAAGTCATGAGTAAAGCAAGACCAGATGTAAACAATGGTAATAATAATGCTGGAACAATTATTTTGTTCTTTAAAGTCCTATATTTATACATTATCTCTGGTATAGTCTTCTCAATTGTATTTTTAAAACTTGTATAGAGTATAAAGCCAACATTAACTAAACCATTCGATCGAGTGATCATAGAGAATCCAGCTGGTAAAGCACTTAACATATCTATATTTGCAAATCTAAGTGTCTCAGGCTCTGTGCATTTCAGCATTGTGTAAAAGGTCATAAATGCAAAAAGTGTTTCAGAGTAGGGTGCTAGAAAAAATATACTTGCCGGATTAACACAGTACAAAATTGCAGACTTATATGCTTTGCTTTCACTACGAAGGACTCTTAAACTTAACCTATGTAGTACATCAGCTGATTTTATAAAAAATATTAGATTAACAAATGAAGCAGATATGAGCAAATTACTATGAAAGTTTAAGTAACCATTTGTAACACCATTTAGTAAATATGCAACATATCTAACCAATAGTGGAAACAATGGAAAAAACGCTAAACAGTTCTCATAAGTGTAGCCGTATTGAGCTATATGGATGAAATATTGGCCGTCCCATCTTTTAAAGCCACCGAAGACTTTTTCGATAAAAACATCGCCAGTGGTTTTACGTAATATTGGATCTTCAGGACTGATAAAAACGTTTGCATCGTGGTCGGGAATGATGTTATTAAATACTGCTTGTATGATTATTATAAATATCCTTGTACTAAATGCGAACCAAAGTATTTTTTGCCTTGGTGAATACATATTATGCCTGAAATAATAAACCAAAATCATCGAGAATTCCAACGATTTGAAAAATAATGTTTAAAAGATATATTTACCTTAAACTTAGTGACTGCTACAGAAAAAGGGATCTTTTAATACTGCAATTACATTAAAAAATTTGAAATAATATGAATTGACACAGTTTGATAATATAAATTTGTTATTTTAATGTTTTAAGTGTATGTATACGGTAAATGAAAACTGTTAACTGACATTTGATTGACAAATGACAATTGACAATTGAGTTTTTGTTTTTTTTCTTCAGCTATGGCAAGACAATTGAGTTTTTAGAGCACCGTATTGACATCTGATATTTAAGCAGGTTTTACAAAATAGGCCTGTGTAGATATTCGTATTTCATTTAAGTAAATTAATTATTTAAGTTTACGTATGTAAACTATTAAAATAATTTCTAGTCTAGTTGACATGATTTTTCTTCATATCTTTTTCTTACGTCTTTGGTATATGAAATAATTCCAATGTCCACTACTCAATGTTATAATATCCTCTTCAATTCTCATAGTCTTTAACTTCCACTTCTAGCGGACTTAATTTTAGTAGACTAGTTGTGGCCTGTGGTTTCGGCAAAGGGAAACATTTTGTAAATCGGCTTCAAAGAAATTCTCTTTATTATTTTGGCTTAGATATACTAGAAATAAAAGAACAGTTTCATTTCATTCATTTATATATTTGCAATTGTATTTCGTCACAAATAATTACACATAAATCACTTGATATCTCAAGATGTGCCCGAAAAAATATTAAAAGAAAAGCATGAGCTTATTTTCTTAATACTTTAGAAATCCTCGACATAAAAGGATTTTACGTAGAGCTACTACCAACTCATATGCTCATTAAAATATGTGTATAAATATAAAACTAAGACTTTATTTCACTAAATGAATTTAAGAATACAATAACAAAAGTTCTTTTTTATAATAAACTTTAATGATACAGTATTAGTATTCTTATATTAGAATTATTCTATAAAATTCCAGGCAAATCAACAAAATCCCCAATACAACAGAGCAACTGTTTGTTTTTATTTATTTTAAACCTTAAATTTATTAGAATTTACTACAATTCTATAAATTAGAGCACGCAGCTGAATAATATTTCTACCACCATAAGACAAATAATTAAAGCAAAACAGCATCCCAAATAGACGCGTTTTATTTAGAAATATACTGTACAACACACCATTTTAAAAACGCCATAGAAACACACTTGTATGAAAATTTCATAGATATAACATTCACCTTTGTTAAAGCTACTAATCAAAAATAATATTTCTAACTGCTATAACATGAATTTTACATAGATTAGGACATAGTCATTTGAAGCATAACAGTCAATAAATCAAAAATGAAGAGAAGTGCAAACTGTAAAAAGCACAAAGTATTTAATGTACATTACGGGAAAATTTTAAACACTTCAAAGCGAATTTTACATTTAAAACTGTACATAAGCAATAGAATATTTAAGTGTAGTTATTGCATGGCTTTACCTAGTCGCACCCAAAACAAGCTATTTACACAACTTTTACTGCTTATGGAAACAATTGAACAATAAATTAAAAAAGAGGAAACATTGTTTTAGAATTTTAACTATGTTACTAAACTAACTTTTAACGAAAAAATATTTTCCAGGATTTCTAGTAACTAGAATGAAAAGGAATGGATTTCGATAATAATATTTACGATAACTCAATAACTATTTTAATAGTAGTCATAGTGAAAAATTATCTCCACACTAGCCAGTGTTACCATACACCATGGATTGGATTACTTATTACTCTGATAGTATCTGTTTGTGAGTGATCTAAGCCATGGAGTATGTTATCTGCTGTTGTTACTGAAGATGCGAGTATGTTAACTCATGGAAAGTTGCCCCAGTGCTAGTAGCCTTTCCACTGCTGCATTCACGTCACCAAACGTCGCGATCAGTGCTGTAAAAAAGTTTAAGTAAGTCACAAAAATATCCAATGTCTACATAATATGTTATTTATAAAAATAATAAATATATTACTTCATGTTCAATCAACATCTTAACAGACCTTGCAAATTAGCGTCACGGTTAAGGAAACCCATTGCTGCAAGTTGTTCCAGCTGCTGTGAGTAGCGTTGCTCTGGTGGCTGCTGAGCACTGTTTTGGTCATTACCCATTGCTGCTACCATCCTTTGCATAAACTGAAAATGACAAAGGTATTTAAAGATCATATTTATAGGGCCATAAAAAACAAAATTTTCATATGAACGTGAAGTCAATGATTATATTGTTCTATTATTGTTATACAGTATACTTTATAAAGTTAACTTGACCCACAGATATTTCGCCCAGCAAAATGTTCATTTACTTTGCCGTTAAACTTTAATGCATGTAGTGGCCACTGAAGTTGATAAAAAAATAGTAAAAGATGATCACCTGTGTGAAGAGCTCAGTATTCTGTTGTTGGCGGGCCTGTGGGGGGGTGGCGCCGGGCGCGGGGGGAGCGGGGGGCGTGGCAGCAGCACCGGCTGCACCGAAACCCAGGTTATTTACCAGGCTCGGTGCTGCCGAGCGCAACTGCTCCATGCCTTGCTGGATCTGGAGTAGCGCGTTCAAAGCCTGTTGTAGACATGAGTAATTATTTTTCATCATAGTAAATCACAACTCCAGTTGCTAAATTACAATTTTGATATGTGATGAAATGTTAAGATAGTTTTTAACAATAAATTTGTACGTATAATGGCAAAGTATAATTAAAACCTTTTAAATGATACTTATGTACTTAATATTACAGTTTTATTATATTACAAACCTGAGGATTGGACATCATTTGTTGCATTTCTGGATTTTGTAACTGTTGAAGCATCTGTGGCATCATAGTGCGAATTTGATCTTGCAGTTGTGGGTTATTCGCAAACATTGGATTCTGAAGCATTAAAAAAACAAATACATTCTTTAACATATTTTTAACTTATTGCCTCTTAAAATCTCACTAATAATGGTCAATGATTTTTCTAATCAAACATATGTTTTAGTAACAAGGGGTAACAAAGCCTATAATAGATTTAACAAAAATGCTTATTTTATAGAGCTTACCTGATTAATAAGCTGTGCAGCCATATCAGGATCAGCTGACAATGCTTGCAACATGTTATTAGTGTACGGAGCAGACAACATGGATTGTACAAGGCGAGGGTTCTCAGACATCTGCTGGAGCAGCGATTGCATTCCCGGGGTATTCATGAGACCTGGTCCACCACTCCCACCCCCTGAGCCGGTGGTGGACCCGGTTCCACTACCACCACGTTGCCAAGGGTTTGGTAATGGCTGGCGGTTCTCTGCTCCTTGTTGAGGGTTAGTCCCATCTGAAATCGCAATATTGTATTAATTCTTTTACAGTGTTATACAGGTTTCCCTTAATTTATTTTTAACTGCAGAGTTTTACTATACTTATTGATTATCAAGACCACCAAAAAAGTATAGAAATATTTTACTCATTTTCCTTTTTTAAATATAGATATTTAAACCACAACTATGTCATACCAGAGTTATCCACAAGTCCTGAAAAGGGATTTCCTGCCATACTACTAGCCACATTCAACATAGGTTCTTGAATATCACGATACATTCTTTGCAAGGCATTGTAGCCACCTGAAAATAGGGCAAAAATGAACAATTGTTCCGCAATACAAATTATTAAAAAAAGGAATGGCAATTAGTTTTGTTACCTGGTATGCTCTCAAGATTTGAAAGTGCTCTATCGTGAGAGCGCATTAATTCCTGTAACATAGCTGGGTTTCGGGCCAACTCCATTGTTTGTCTGAGTAAATCTGGATTATTTAACATGTGACTGATCTCTGGATTGCGCTAAAAATATATTTTCTAATTAAAAACTGCATTATAATTTGACCTACATCATTTTTATAATTTATTACAACATGCTTTACTGCTTTGATATAATCAGGAGTTGTTTCAATTGAAACATCATAACAATGTTGATATATCCTGATCTTTAGGTAATACAGTAGTGTTACCACACCACACATTTTATATAATATTTGTCTATATTTTTTTTATATTTTATTAAATGTAAAACTATTAACTTACACTCATTAAATCTTGCATTTGTGGATTAGATGTAATCAGAGTTCTCATATTTTCTGGATCATTCATCATTTGTTGAACAAGTGGGTTATCTAATACTTGTCTCAACATTTCTGGATTGGATAGAAGCTCCTGCTGCATTCGGGCCTAAAATACGAAGAATATACAATACAGATTTAATAATATTAAAATTTTCTAACTTGTATTATATAGTTATGGTTGTTTAATAGTTATCACCTAATTCCTAAATTTAACATTTACAAGTTTTCTTATATTTTACACAAAAATTATAAATAATTAAAATGCTTAATTATAATAATTATAAATTAACCTGTAAGTCCATAAATGTGCTTTGGCCCATTCCAAGGCTTTCTAATCCAGCTAGTCCACCAAGAGAATTAAGGCCAAAAGGTGTAGCACTAACATCGGCTGAAAACATTGAATAAATTAAGATTAAATCCTATATTAATTAGTTTGTTCATAAGTTCAGAATAATGTTGTAAATAAAAGAATTCTTTTGACATGTTTGAGTCTATAATATTAATCATAATCTGTAATAGATATATTATATATATATTAAATGCTCTTTTCTGCTTATCAAAGATCATTCAAAACAAGACACCCTGATCACAAACCTGGTGGACGGCGGGTTGCACCTTCAGGCTCCGGTCTTGGGGGAGTCTTGATTACAAGATGAACTGTTAAGCCATCCTTAATGTTATGCTGCTTAAGGGTGTCGACATCATTCATAATTTTGCCAGCAAAAATTAAACACAACTGCTCCGGCTCCGCGTTGAATTTTGGGGATAGTACTTCTTTAAGCTAAAAACAAGATAGATTGGATAAATGTTGCCGAATGATTAAATAAATGTCATCACTGATTGCGTATGCAATAACTATGTTATTACGCCATGAATGCTCGATTTTCAGACGCTGTGCTTACTTTTTTGATATCCGCATCTTCCTCGATTTCAACTTGCTGTTTTTCTTTAGGCGTTTTTACTGTGATTGTAATCTTTTTTGGTTCTTCTTGGCCTTCTGCCATTTTATCAAATCTAGATGACTCTGTACTTTGGCGGAACTGCAAAATTGTATAGGACTAGAATTTGACGACTGGTTCAACCACAGATGTCATATCGGTCATCATTTCATGTATAATGCGTTCATAAACGTTTCAATTTATGAAAAATCGGTTCGTCAGATTAGTTTTGTGATAATCATAATATTCAATACAAAAAATATATTATTAGTTTGTAATTAGTCGTTATGGCGAATTATTAAAATAGCAACGAGTGATCGCAATAAAGCATATACACATACTCACAAAAGCGCGTAATTCATTGACTATATTTTTTATGCAATTCAAGTAAATATGAAAATTTTTGTCTGGATGTAGATATGTTTATCTTTATATTTTCATTTATTTTCATTTTCATTTTCATTTTCATTTTCATTTTCAGTCACGTGACATTACTAGTGCTACAATATTTTTCTGCGTTAGTCCTTGACTTAAACTTAACTTATTGACTTTCACCACCTTCAACGAATATTTAAATAGTTAAAAAATGTACAACAGCCAACAATAAATTACATAACCAATGTCTTAAAATGCCTATGATATTATTTATGCCAAGTTTATTATAGAACGACAAACATACTTTTACTTTTAAATTTATTTTTGGCTTTAAATAACGACATCTTAAGCTCTGAAACCGGCGATAAAAATTCATTGACTATACTGGCAGCTCTTGACATTTCACAAAAACAAAAAACAGTGTCCAATAATGTTTGCAAAATTTATCGAAATTTGATTAAGCAGAGTTTGTGAGTATTTAATGTTTATAAAAACACATTTGTGTGACCAAAAAAGTATATTTTTTATAGTAACACCCATGTATTTCAGGTCGGGTTGTGATTTAGGCCAATCTTTTCATTTTTTAGTTTTTTAAGTTTCAAATACAAACTGAAGAATGTCCAATTCAAACTATGACATGTTGTGAATTTTTACTTCATATTTTATTTACATAGATGGAGGTAAGATTTTGTGTAATTATTTCACTAGCTAGGGTTTAATTTTAACGTTTAACATATATTTCTCTGTGTGTAAGCCCAGAAAAAATAGAGCATTATATAAAAAAATGTACTTGCCCATAGACAACTGAATAGCTGATCATGGAACCGGTGGCTCCCATGATCAGCGGTTATTCGCAAAACAGGCATATGATAGGTTATACATCTTATTCTTACCACTAGATGGCGATTTTAGTTCAGTACTGAAAAATATACTTTTGCGAATTTATTTATTTTATTTTTAATTTGTAATTTTAACTTCTTGATCGGGATTGATTTCCTACAATATTGTATTGTTTTCCGATTTGCTCCGCGCTACTATGTGTTTTATCTCATTATGGCTGGCAATCTTTCTTGTATTCTTGTAATGTTGAATTACCGCCGAAAATACTGCAGCCGACTATGATATATCACGTTTAAGCAACTGCAGGTTTTCTTACATCTAAATGTAGAAAGCAAAATTTTGCCTACTGAGTTTTTTGCAATGCTTTCTTGTAGTTATAGATTTGAAAGTCGGCCATAGCTTGATGGCCGAACTTCGTTTTTGATTGATTAGGTTAATTGAACTCAGGTTTCCAAGGTCGCTTTAAATCAGCATATCACAGTTATAAGAAGTTGTAACTATGAGGCGAGCTCGAAGCTCAACGATATATAAATATATTATATATAGTAAGTCGACGAGAGGTCCACTTCCACCATCTAGACATTTAGCTGTAGTAAATCTGGAATCATTATCTAACTTGTAAGAATTAAAACCAGAAATAAAAACAAATACTGCTTAAACCCATGTTCTATATGGTCTGCTGTCGAAGTAGTCTCGTTCATACATACAAATTTATAAAAGAACGCTATAGAGGTAGATTTACAAAATTTCTATCGCTTTAGTTGGAGTTACAAGACTGTTTTTTAAACGATGAAGATCATCATGTTCCACCAGCAAAAAATTCTAAAAAGAAAGCTGAAAAAGTTCATGGTAAATCCTTTTTTTCGTAAATCCTATGATTCAAAGTGTAAAAAATTATTTGCGTATTTTTATATAGAAAATGAAAAGTTGAACGGACATTTTGGTAAGTCAATTCCGTGGTTTAAAAAAATTTGGCAGTAAAACTTGTGTTTTGTTAAGATGAGAAACCTTCAGAACCTGTTAAAGAGGAAGGAAAGAAGGAAGAGGTGGAAAACTTGACCTCCATAATAATGCGCTCATACGATAACAAACTATATGGAGAAGATGATACATCACAACCCACTTCTCGAACTGCACCTATAATTCCCATTGAAGCAACACGCAAGAAAAAGAAAAGAAAGAGGTAATATGGCAGGCTTAATAGAGCTTACATAAAGCTATTTTAGCCATGAATTAGATAACTGTCGATGTGAGTCGATGTTGTCCTTAGGTCATATGTATTGACATTTTTTTGTTTGAATATTCGACAGCTTTAGGAGTTTGATTTACTGCTAATAAAATACCACTTATTGTTTCAAGTTTATTGTGAAATCTTTTATTAAATGTCACGCTCTTCAGTGCTGCAGCACGGTATGTGTGAAGACTAAATCCTTCTTAAAAATGTGTGTGGTGAAACTCTTAATAAAATCCGTTCAATCGTTGATAAGTTTGCAAAACATTTTCAGTCGTAGGGGAGGTGAAATATTTTCTGTGATTCTTGTAGATATTTATGCAATAATAGTCGTCCAAATGATCATAATTCTCTGAGATACTTGTTTATTGGACACTAGCCGCGCCTCGCGGTTTACCCATATTCTTACCATTCCTTGAATCACTCTATCTGACTACACGGGCTGGCACAAACAGACAGAGTAAAGCGACTTTGTTGATGACGATTTTTTTTGATAATGTTTGATGTTGACGTTCATGCACCCACACAGATCGCAAATAACAATATGTTTGACAAACTGTCGCTACGAGTCCATTCGTAGAGTAGCTAGTGCTTTCGGTATGCGTGAGGTTTCCGAAGAAGACGCCTGGAATTTTTACTGGACTGACATGAGTGTGTCCGTTGAGAGAGCCAAGGAAATGAAACGATTCCAAAGAATAAACCATTTTCCCGGAATGTTGGAAATATGCAGGTAAAGATATTCTACAAATACCCTCACATTATAATAATAATATTAGTTTACTTTGTCAAAAATAATTCACATAAAGGCATTGGTAAACATGTACTGGTAAATTTCAGAAAAGACTTGCTGGCTCGTAACCTAAATAGGATGCAAAAAATATACCCAAAAGAATATAATTTTTTTCCAAAGACATGGTGCCTTCCTGCCGAGTGAGTACTGACTATGTGATGCTTATAATAATTAAAATGATATGATCCTTACAGTTGTTTTTTTGTGTTTTAGTTTTGGGGACGCTCTGAATTATAGCAAATCTAGGAAAAATAAAACATTTATAATAAAACCAGAATGCGGCAGTCAAGGTCGGGGAATTTATTTAACAAAATCTCTCAAAGATATCAAGCCTACTGATAAACTTATTTGTCAGGTGAGATATGATAAAAGATTCTGTACCTAAGATCGATCTAAGATCGATCGTTAGTTTTGCAACGTACTCATCAAGTCGTTTCATATGATTCACTTTATCGCCCTTTAATGAAACCCATTTAAATTATTGACTTTAATACTCCCCTGAATTATTTGGGATTTCATTTCAAAACTATGAGTACCCTTTGAATTTGGATTCCTTTGGGAGTTTCAACACATTCGTTCTTTGCTACTTAATAGACAAACTAACAATAACCTATTTCAGGTATATTTATCAAAGCCATATTTAGTAGACGGATACAAATTTGATATACGAGTATACACGTTAATCACGTCTTGTGATCCACTGCGGATATTTGTGTACAATGAAGGACTTGTCAGGTATATGGTTCATCGAAGTAAATGTAACAATAAAAAATATTTTTTTTTAGTGGGGAAATATTTATGGCCCTAAAAGAGTTCCGCATCCATAAATTGTGAGATAGCAATAACGTCTGGGGTAGGTATGAGTATGACGCTATTCTCTGGAATAGCCTTATGAATGTGCTATATTTTATGAAGGTTTATTAGTTTAGATAACATTTTTATATATCAACGCTTCAATTAGTTATTTCATACATATATGCTGATTTTTATTAATATTGAACAGATTTGCAACAAGTAGATACGCTGACCCAAATGTGAACAATACAACGAATGTGTTTATGCACCTTACTAATTATGCCTTGAATAAACATAGCCGTACATATGTGTACGATTCTGAAGCAGGCAGTAAACGGTAAGTTTATACTAAATATTTTCAAATACTAGATGTAAAGAATATAAACAAACAAAACTATTGGAACAAGCTTCTTAAGCCAGAGGAAATACCAACATTTTTATTCTTTGGTAAAAATATGACACAGAACAATTTGGTCATCCTTTAAGTACTTACTCGAGTTACCAATTTTTTCGGGGCTCATGCTTACCTAAAACCCCAGGGCAAAGAGTAGGTTGTGTTGGACTCAAACCAGGTATTCTTATCTCTCGGATTATCTACAACATATTTTTACTATGAATCGAGTTATACAAAAAAATCACGAGCTCTTGAACATGTAAAAATGGCAGCCAATATAATGTACCAGCAAGATATCGACGCTGAACAAGATCCTGCTGTCGCAAGGCGTGGACCTGGACCGGCTGTGGCACTCCATCGACCAGGTCATCGTCAAGACCATCATCTCCGCCTGGCCCATCCTCAAGCACAGCTACCACGCCTGCTTCCCCTCGCACGACATGGTTCCTGACTTAATACTGACTAGATTTTCCTAAGCAGAATAAAGTAGGCCACTTCTGTCCAGTTAATTCCGATAGTGTTCATTCCATTCCAATTCATTCCATTAGCTTGCGTTGTTAGTGTGTTGAAATTCGTAGTTACTTATTATTCCGATGAGTAAGTAGGTATATGTTATTTATCACATAAAGGTAATAAAAATATGTGTCGTCAGTCGTGTATTCGTCAGTCGTGTAGAAAGTTTTTTTTATTGATACAAAAATTTGTCTCTTACTTTTAGTATATATTGTCTTCCTACTTTTCTGTAAATTTTGATAGTCATATTATTTTAGGTTCACGCATGCTTCGAAATCCTAGGTTTCGACATTCTACTGGACCACAAGCTGCATCCATATATTTTGGAGGTAAACTTAACAGTTTATAGACTTTATACCTTACGAATTCACAAGTTTTAATAGGAATTATTCTTAGACTAATATTTTTGAGTCCTTTAAATTGAATATTTTTAAGGCGACCTATCTTGAAAGTAAATATCCTCCTCATATAATAGGTCCCCGTACCAACTAAAATAAATAATAAAAATAAAATAAAATACGTTTAATTCAGGTTTTTACAATAATTTATATAATATATTAATAATTTATAAAAACCTAGCACATAAAAATTATTAGTAAGTGTGTTAGTAACAATGAATTACTTAATCTAGGTTAGTATTGTTAGTATTTAGGTACGAGGTAGAACCAGATACAAAACAATTAAAACCTATTTGGTTTTACCTATTTCATACCCAGTGCCACCTCCATCCAGTGCCTCTGAATACGACAATCTGGGCTACAGGCAATCATCTTAAGGATTCTGTTCTGAGAGTTGCGAACACATCCTGTAGGGATTACGGATTCGGATTTTGTAGACTGTTCCGAAATTTTAGCGAGCTGTTTTAGTTAACAGTGATAGAGAAGAAGTTAACAGTGATATAACAATGATAGTTATAGTCTCCTAATGATAACGTGTAGGTGAACCACTCGCCCAGCTTCCACACGGACACGCAGCTGGACCGCGAGGTGAAGGAGGGTCTGCTGACGGACACGTTCACGATGCTCAACATCTGGCAGTGCGACAAGAAGCGCGTGCTCGAGGAGGACCGCAAGCGCATCCGCGACCGCCTGCTGCAGACCAACAAGTACACACAACACACTCACCTAGTACCAACACACTCGCCTAGTACCAACAAACTCACCACAAACTCACCTAGTAACAACACACTCAGTACCAACTCACTCTCCTTGTAAAAAAACCCACTCACCTCGTACTAAACCTATCTAGATATACATATATAGCACTAGGCTGAATTGGTCTGGCTTGCCATATACCGCGACGTAACAGGTTCTAGGACTTCTAGGTATAATGCTGACTTGTTGAATAGTAGTAGCTTTTCTCTAGACAATCATTAATGCCTTTGCTTGAGTTGCCATTTCCCTGTCGTTCTTTATTTTTGAGTAACATCTATCTGACTAATGCTCAGTTTCTTATCATCACATAGAACAGCCTGGTTAGGAATGAACTTTGCATTTCACTAGATGTTAAGGCTGACAACACTGCGACATCGTAGCGTCACTACTATGTGTCTCTTGGGCGGAAGGATTTCCGCAAAAAATAATATAAAACGTCTTCCGCCATCATTATTATCAAAAATTATTATCATAAATCATTATTAAAAATCATTATTAGAAAATCAGTACGTAGTAAGATCGAGCAATATTAAAACCATAATTCTAAAACATTGGTTTTATTACATCGACCAGTATCTATTACAACAAACATGGAAATAAAACCACGGGAGATATATAATTCTTATTTAGACGATCCTTAGACTTTATTTTTTATAGTCTACCGTGAACTACAGGTTTGCAGAATATACACCCACTGAAGAAAGAGAGCCGGAAAAAAGTCCCTGGCAGACGCAGATACAATGGGAAGAGACCCACTTGGGCAACTACAGGTAAGGTTTTACATAATCTTAAAAACTTGAAATTAGCGCATTCATTTAATTAAATTCTTCAGTTTATATATCAACATAGTTCAATGAGAATGTATTGAGTGCACGTGGTGTGTCAGGCGCGTGTACCCGGTGGGCGAGCAGTACGCGACGCTGTTCCAGCAGCCGTCGGGCTCGCTGTACACGGGCACGGCGGCGTCGCGCGCGCGCGGCGACTGCACGCGCCTGCAGCGCGAGGAGTTCCAAGTAACCGCCCTCGGGCTCGCCCTGCTCCCCTCCCACCCCGCGCCCGGGCCCTCGCGCGCCCCGCCCCACTGCTACACGTTCGAGGTGCGTAGCCGCCACGGCCCACAACACCTGCTCAACACTCCTGACCCCTAACAACAACAACCAATGCAAACGCAGTGAACTATGTAATGTCAATTATTGACAACCCGTTATTGAAACGATTTTAAAAGATTTCTGAACGAAGTTGAGTTTTAAGCATTATTATCGTGGCCGCTGCGCGCCTTAACTTTGCTGTTTAATAATATTGATACCTTTGTCTACCTGTATCTAGTGAAGTTGTAATACAACTTCACTAGATACAGATTATTAATTAATTTGGCACAGCTGTAGTGGAACAGTGATTAAACTTCCATTCTATGACAAAAGAAATAATATATACAACTAACAATCTAAAAATTCGAATTCCACCGATGCGTACGTTTCAGTTAACAAAAGCGAAGGCTGAAGCTCTTAAAAAGCCATCTCAGCCTAAACCTAAGGAAGGCGAGAAGAAGGCGCCGGATGAAGCCAGCACTGTTACAGCCTCTAATGTGACCACTACCACGAGCACCGACAAGACCAAAGTCAAGTCCAAGGAGAAGGAACAGAAACGCAAAGAAAGAGAGAAAGAGAAGGAGGAGAAGAAGTTAACCGTGAAACCATCCGTGGTGCAACAAATTGTTAGTAAACTTAAAAGAAATAACTAAGTCAATGTCTATCATTGAGTTTGTTAAACACTAGAGTTATAATGCTCAATTTGTAAGCTTTTGTGTAAATTAGGTTATTTAGATAATGTGTTTATTTATTCCGTTAAGCTTAACCTATTGTCATAGGAACAAGCTTAAAACCAACTCAAAATAAAAACAAAATTGTTGCATAAACGACGTCATCCAAAGTTAAATACACGTTGCGCCTAGTATTCTTAAGGCTGTTTAAAAATGTGATTACGTTTCATAAAACAAAGAATAATGAGGCAATGCAGTTGAGGTAACTGGTACTTTGGCCAGTGTACACAGTTATTAATAGTAGTAAGCGGCCATACCTCCTATACAAATAATTTTAAAATAAATACTATAAAATCAATAAATGATAGGGTAATAGGGTGATATGTAAATGTTAGGTGGAAGAGAAGGAAGTGAAGCCGAGCTACGTGCTGTGCTCGTTCGAGCCGGACCACATCGTGGAGAAGGAGGAGCGCGAGCGCGTCAACCTGCTCGCGCAGAGGGACTTCCTCATACGCAGCTACGGCATGCTGGAACAGGTGAGTACTGTATAGTTATTATAAATAATAATAATTTACTTTCCAGAATAAGCTGATTTTCAAAAGTAATGAAACCAGGCTACCAAGATAGTGGACTCCTTTTCGGGTGCCTGTTTAACATCGAAATTATAAAACTTATGGCACCGACGCAACTCGTCCAGATAATTACTATACATAAAAAACATAAAAATTCATGTTTAATCACTTACAAAATATGTATGAACCAAATGATTGCTCAGATTCTCATACATAGATCATAATATATCGAAAAATATTACGTTAAATTGCAAACTCTTAGTTCTTCTCTTCGTTAATTTTTCCATAGTTGGCTACAGGAAATTAATTTGAGGATGGTTATTAGACAGCGCCATCTAGTTTTAAGCCTAGAGAATTTTTACGGTTCTAATAGTTTTAAGATAGCATATCATAAATGAAACCCACATATAAACAATTCAGATATATTTGGTGATGAAAAAAATGGGAACGCTCCGGCCCGAGGACGAGCGCAAGTACGGCGTGTACGGCCGCCTGTCTGTTGTCTCCAACTCGCCCAAGGTACTATCTCGCGCTCGCACCCAAACACACTCATTTGCACCCACTCACACTCATTCGCAACCAACTCACTCTCACTCACACTCATTCGTACCCAATCACACTCACTTGCACCTACCTTACACCAACTCACACCCATTCACATTTTGTGAAACTCACTCGCACATACTCACACCTATTTAAATCCAATCGACAATTACGAACATATTAATTCTATAAAAATCATCATATTTTTTTTGTAATTTCGGTTAAATGTAGTTTAATTATGCATTATAATGTTCTCAGGCCATTTCATTTGTTTTCTCTCGGCCAACACAATGTTTTAATGTAATTGAAAGATATTCACATGAACTGGCGCTTTGAACATTAATATGTGCACGTTTACCCACCGTACTAATTAAAATATTGTGTTTGCCTACAGAAAACGTGAAAGTAAAAATTTACGTCAAAAGTAATAAAAAAGAAAAATTTCCATGTCCAAAATGTTAAAGAAAGAAAAGATAAATTTTTGTGTGCAGAGAAAATCGAAGAAGAATAAAGAAATAGTTCCCCACAAGATGCACGGCCGCGGCGATCAGCCCGATGGTGAGATATAAATATAATTCATTAAGTACATCACATTTTATATTATTTTCAGCAATATAAAAGCAGACAAAAAGTAAAAGTTAATATAATGAATATAAGTTTTTCAGGTTCACTATTGTGTACAATAACAATATTATTCTTATTTTATTAGAAATAGAACAATAGAACTCGAATTATTAATTTTTAAGTTGATCAAATGTTCGACAGGGGCCGGTCTGCACCTTGTAGAAGTGGTGATGAGTGCTACGTCCGCTGGTGTAACGCACACACGCTTCGGAACCAATACTTGTAATATATGGAAACGACACATGTTAGTACCTCACTACTGTGTATATCGAAAAATAGCCTTTTAAAGATCTGTATGGCTCGTCTCCTACTTATAGGTCGCGTCACGTATGTTTAGCGCTGGACGAGAATAGCTGCGCATCGGTAGAATCGCGCTCGTAATTGACGTATTGGTGCGAGAAAGACAACACGACTGGGGGAGACCAATCAACGCTCGCGCCTTTACCTCGATACCTTATTTTTGACTTCTGCGCAGGTTTCGTTCAGCGCTAAAGTTTCGTGACGCTACTTATACCTATAATGTTGTTTAAAAAATTTCTACATTAGTACGTACTAAATATAAATTAAACATCAGAAACATAAAAAACTCACAATTTTTTTTAATTTAGTGTCCTGAAAGATACAACGTAAAGCTTACCAAAGAGATGAAATCACTACGTTTAAGAGACGACGACGACTTAGTAGGAACTTACTGAAGCTTATAGTCCAAGAAAATAGAGCTTTAAATCGAAATTTGAGATAAAAGCTTGAATTTTTGATATAATGTACTTTGAAAGATCCGTAATCGACTAGTATAATTCTTTTTTAAAATACATCCACGAGAACTTGTGATTAAAAAATAAAACTTTTTTTTTTATTTTAGGGAAACAGTAGGTAAGTACTAGAAAAAGTACCTTATATGAAAGTTGTATAACAGAAAATTTTACATAAAAATGATGTACTCGTACATCATTATTTGGCTAAAATCAAACTTAATATGGTGGCTAGAAGTTAACGGATGATAATGATAACTTTAACACATCATAAGGTAACGGCATCTAATTCCGAGGGTTTCTAAAAATGGCACCTAAT
>JADANM010007051.1:6499022-6514145 GCA_026213755.1 Eurema hecabe | reverse complement strand
CCTTCCTTGTCCTGGATTTTTGCTTTTACATTCTCTATGGTGTCAGAAGGTTCAACTTCCAATGTAATGGTCTTGCCAGTCAAAGTCTTTACAAAAATTTGCATGCCTCCTCTGAGACGTAAAACTAAGTGCAATGTAGACTCTTTTTGGATGTTGTAGTCAGAGAGGGTGCGGCCATCTTCAAGTTGTTTGCCAGCAAAAATAAGCCTTTGCTGGTCTGGAGGAATACCTTCCTTGTCCTGGATTTTAGCTTTTACATTTTCAATGGTGTCAGAAGGTTCAACTTCCAATGTAATAGTCTTTCCGGTCAAAGTCTTTACAAATATTTGCATGCCTCCTCTAAGACGCAACACTAAATGTAATGTGGATTCTTTTTGAATGTTATAGTCAGATAAGGTACGGCCATCTTCAAGTTGTTTACCAGCAAAAATAAGCCTTTGCTGGTCTGGTGGAATACCTTCCTTGTCCTGGATTTTTGCTTTTACATTTTCAATGGTATCAGAAGGTTCAACTTCCAATGTAATGGTCTTGCCAGTCAAAGTCTTTACAAAAATTTGCATGCCTCCTCTGAGACGTAAAACTAAGTGCAATGTAGACTCTTTTTGGATGTTGTAGTCAGAGAGGGTGCGGCCATCTTCAAGTTGTTTGCCAGCAAAAATAAGCCTTTGTTGGTCTGGGGGAATGCCCTCCTTATCTTGAATTTTTGCCTTCACATTTTCAATTGTATCTGATGGCTCAACCTCTAAGGTGATTGTTTTTCCTGTTAATGTCTTGACAAATATCTGCATTTTGACCTAAAAGAAAATAATAAGTTGGTTAGTTAAAAATATAAACATTAACACAAAAATTGTACTTAAAAATATATATAATTAAATAGACGTTATTTTTAATAATTTTTACAATATTTTATTTTACACATACATAAATGCTATCTCAAAATATAATCAAGTACGTAGTTGGTTCTTCTCACAGGATAAATCGCGAGATTTTAGTATTTACTATATTTAAGATTACTACAACAGGTATAACAATTTTAACGTATGTAGGTCATTAAAATATTATTAAAGCTCCCTTCAAGAAAGACTGGAAAAAGCTTTTATTTTTTAACAAAATTTTAATTTCTAATATAATTTTTAGAATATCTAATAGTATAGAAAATAGGTCACCACAAAATGGCGATTGCTATTAGCAATGGCGACGAAGATAGCTTATATTTTGTAAATAACTACGCACTTATTTTGTTATTGCTTTTGATTGAATAAAAAGAAAAGATAAAACAATAACAAATAACTTACCGTTTTAAACACCACTGGAATTTAGTAAAATCTGGCTATTATTAGTCAAAATATTGGTAACAATTCAACACTGCAAAGAACGTTTTGCTAGATCACTTTCTCTTTGTAAAATACAGGCAACTTCCAGAGACAAACCTTTTTATAGACTTTAGCACGTCGATCAATACACTACTGGAAAACATGGCGATGACCACCGAAGTTCACCGACATTATTTGTTGTTCTTGTCTTTTGCATTGAAAAGTACGCGACAGCTATATCAGATAAACAAGATTCTAGAACGTGGGCGAAATTGCCTTTGTGACGTATTGTATTGATGTATCATTTTCTGAATTCTGCGTAATAAGCTGATGTAAAGTATTGAAATATTTTTATCCAATTTAATATTATTATAAGCTTCTTTAACTGCACATAATACCTACAGTAAAATTTTATACTATTGGCAAATGGTATTAATTATCTAAGAATTTTATAATATTTGTACGTAATGAAATATCTCGAAAAATAAAAATACTAAGTACCTATATAGATTACGTACAGAAATTAACTGTCTGGTTATTGCGAAGTAGGTACGATTTTAATAGTTATCAAGTCGAAGAACTTAGTACCGACGTTATATTTAGCTATGCCCATTGCCCATTAAAGCTCCTTTTACTTTTAATGTTTATTCTCTTTGTCCCATAATAACATTATTCATTCGATTAGTCTCAAGTTCTTTGTATGGAACTTCATTTAGATAAAATCCATACCAACAATATAAATATCATAAAATGATCTTAAAACATGTTAAACTTATCTCCAACTATGCACTATGGAGGTGTTAACTGTTTACTATAGTCTTTTAAGTCTGAACTCTGAAGTCTCTATTTTTTAACCGACTTCAAAAAAAGGAAGTTTCTCAATTCGACCGTATATAAAAGCTTTTTTGTATTTTGTTCGGGCATAACTTCGCCGTCTGTGGACCAATTTTGATAATTATTTTTTTAATGAAAGGTGAAACTTCTGAAGGGGTCCCATTTTAAGGATATTAGGGTGAGATGATGGGACACCAGAGAATTCTAGGGGAACTTTCAAAATTTGTATGGGCGACTAGTGAGTAGTGCGTTTATAAGTTTTTCAATAAATATTTTATGTAAACACTACATTCTACAATTTCAGTAGTCTAGAATTGCAGCAGCTATAATATAGCATATACCATGTGTTTGAGCTTGATTAATTTGTATTAATAATATTGATAGGATGTGACTACCATAAAGGGGTCTGATGTAGGATAGTGTCAAGAACTCCTTAATGGTGTCCTTATGTGGTGGTCCTTAATCCTTAATCCAGTTGCTGTGAAGAATGACACAATGTGTTTGGACTTCTCAATTGGTCATTTATATTGATGAAAACTGCACCGATATGAGTTATAATAATTAAGGTTTGCAGTAAATCTGATGATGAGACCAGAGACAGTTGAGAGAATTCCTCAACAAAGTAATAGTTACATATTTTCTTATAGTCTATAGAAATGATTTAATAGTTATTTTATAATTTAGAAGTTGGTATCGAAAATACGTATTAATTTGTGACGAAGCAAATTTATTTTTTGCTTTTTAGTTTGAAGTCAGTTTTTCTAGTTTGTTATAAATATTTTATTAGTAGATAGTTTATATACTTCTTTCGAAGCAATATAAAAATATTGTTATGTTTTCAATAGTGTTACTTATTTTATCTTTTCCACAAATAATTGAGGTATTAATTAATTATTACTGGGTCACTAATATTTATTAGGTTATCTATATCTATGATATTAATAACAAAGAAAACTCATGTAAAATAAAAACAATTTATTAGTTAACTATTTAAACTGTACTCTACCTAAATAACTACCTTTGTAATATTACCTATTGTAATTTCATTTATTTTTTTGACTATCCATATTTTCCCAAGGTCTTGGGCCTCTTTTGTTTTCCCAATTGTCAATGTCAAGTTTGTTTATTTCTTCATAAACTTGTTCTAATGTAGGTTCTCTAGTCTTGTGGAGACCCATCTTCTCTGCCTCTTCTTTTGAGACTCCTTTGACCCTTGCAAATTGATACCTATAACAATAAAACATTAAGTAAAATATAAAACTAAAGAATAACATTAACAACATACTATTACAGTATAAAGGCATTCTTCCATCATAAATGCTATATTTCAAATGGGGAGACAATCTATTTGAATGCTAAAATCACTCAATGCTTAAACATAAAAATTTCATATTGAGTTTTAAATTTTGATGGGGACTTAAGCAAGGAGAATCCTGGAAAAAACAGTCAATGTACACAAATGCACAGCCTTCGCAAAGTTCATATATGTATTAACCTCACTAAAACTTTGTATTAACAAAGTAAATCTTTAGTTTTAGTGAGTATGTTCATTAGATGTTCTTAATATGTATATTGAACAATTATTTTATTCTTAAATAACTCTTATAATTATAAAAGAACTCCCTAAGTTACCCAACTGGGTAGAAGTTTAATAGATTGAGAGATTACCCATATGATTTGGTCACAGTTAAAACAATGTAATTAAGACATCTTAATATTACCAACTACATTGTATCATTAGACATGTATGTATTTAAATATCTATTTTTAGCATTTAAATTTCGTAATTTTTATGTTTTGTATACTGTTACTTAATATCTTTATTGTAATTTTTGTTTAGTATATAGTAGTCTATATACTTCAGTTTATTTAGAACACGATAAGGTTTTATCTCAGAAAAAATAAAATGTTTTGAAAACATGATAAACAACACAAAAATTCTTAGCTTGCTAACCCAAGACTATAAAAATTGTTATCAACACAAGCTCACAGAAAGTAATTTGTTTATCTAGTAATCTGATTAACTGGTTGACAGGTGTTATCAATCTGATGTAAAAAATTAATAATCTATATATATAAAAGGAGAAACTGACTGACTGACATATCAATGCACAGCCTAACGGCTAAACGTAGGCACTTGAAATTTTGAAGGGACGTAGCTTAGATACCGTAGAGGTGCACTAAGAAAGGAATTCCCGAAATTCCCGCGGGAACGGGAATTAGCGGGAAAATCCTTTTGTATGAAAAACATAAACCGCTTAAGTTAGACGCTTGAAATTTGGCATGCAGGTACCTTAGTAAACTTAAAGGTTATTTGCAAAAGGATATTTCAAAATTCCCATGGGAACGGCAGTTAGCGGGAAAAAACATTTGTATGAAAAAATCTGAACCGCTTACGTTAGACGCTTGAAATTTGGCATGTATACCTTAGTAAACTTAAAGGTTATTTGCAACAGGATATTGCAAAATTCCCATGGGAATGGGAGAAAACGGGAAAAAACATTTGTAAGTGTTAAATCTACGCACTTGAAACAGCTGAACGGTGCTACGTGTATCAACGGAATGGCCGACAGAGTATTTTGTCCGCTTACCCTCTATTAATTATACATATACATTACACCTCCCTTCTTAATATGTGCATAATCTTATGAACTAAATATAAACATTACTAAGGAAATAGTTAGGAAGTTAGGATGAACAGATTTACATTTACTGCTTAAAATACATTACATATTATGCAACTTAACTAATTATAATCTATACCGAATCTAACAGGCCGCTTGCGTATTCGTTTCGGAGGTGTCTCGGCAGGCTCGGGCGAATTGCGCGGGGCCGAAGGTGGCGTACTAAATCTATCTCTGGGTGTCATCGCTCCGTCAGGCTGACCTACATCCGAAATAACATCATTTCCCGAATCATCCACCTTCGCTCCCGGCGGCGGGTGCGCGCCGGCGCCCGCACCGTCCGGTGACTCCATCGAACCCCTGGCCTCCTCGATGGGAGGAGCGGCACACAACCCGGATCTGCGCTTTACTTGATCTTTGAAATAAGCTTGGATATTAACTGCCTTCCGAACCGGTGGTAGATGTTTTGTGATACAGTAACGATTCAAAAGTGTTACTTTATGGAGCCTGATTGAATGAAGATACTTTTGACTTTGACTATATATTTTTGAAAGGTCTATTTAGGTTAATTATTTAAATATATATTTTAATCACTCCATGTGATTCTACTTTATCCCACATTTCCGTTAGAGTAGATAACTGGGCTTTCATACTATGAAAGTAAGAGAGATAAGAATAGATCAAAAATAGTCTTCACCTGACTTGAGTCCATTCTCGTAAACCGAAAGATCCTCCAACAACAAACAAAATAAAAGGTAAGCCATATTTTAGGGACTTTTTCTTACTAAGTTGTCTCCAGGTTTTATTAAGTGCAGTTAAATGATCCATTTTTCAATAAAACATACTCTTTATGGCCTGTAATGAATTTTGCGATGTTTGTTTTTCTTAAAGGTACTGATATAATACAAGTTTAAATTAAGCACTATATGATATGTACTTCTTTGTTAAAGTGAAAAATGAATATAGAACATTTTATCTAATTAAGTTTCAGAGTAAATTTACTCTTCTTTAACATTTTCAATAGTTATTTGAATTGTAAGTAAGTACAGTCAAGTGTCAACAGTGCAGTTCTTTCAGCTATCAGCATTGACATTTGACAGTGACAGTATTTTGTCACAGTTCGATAACGCGAGAAAAAGAAAATACCAGAGGACGCTTCTAACTCAGCGCCATTGACTTTACACATTAATTTTATAAACTAAGCTAATTTGTTAGGTGTACAACGAGATGCTCATATGCTCATAATTAATCATGTTTTCACACCAAGGGTTATAGAACAAGGTCCCTTGAACATTTCAATAAAATTTAAGTAAATTGTAAGAAATATTCCATACAATGATTTTCAGCATGGGTATATATTCTCATATTCTCTACCAAAAAGAAGAATTTGTATCTTTTTAGAATTATTTATATGAACTTAGTGCTCAGTTGCCAAATGCCAGCCATCACATGCACAAAAATTGTAGCAGTGTGTGAAAACTGACAGACCAGAGACTAACCATAAACATTAAAATAAATTTATAAAATGGCGGATTTGTATAAGTGACGTATGTGTTGTGTTTATGAATTTACAAGTAATTTCTAAGTGCTGTGGCAAAATTATGAATTGAACTTTGATATTTATTTTCTTCAACAAAATTTCTGCGTTTGGTAAGTTCAAAATGAGTTAGTGCTGTTATTAAGAATAACTTTATAAATTTATGGATGTTACGCGATGTAGCAAATTGTAGGCGGATGGATTGTGGGGCTCCTACCGATTACTTCGTCATGCAAATAATATTATTTAGTAACGTCGTAAAAGTTCAAATACTTTTTGCAAATATTAAAACATTGATTTTTCTTCTAAACTGCTATTTATGAGCACAAGAATATACTCTTTATGGCTGTAACCGAGATCCGAGTTTCATTAAGCACTTCTTCGATTTTGGTATACTTTTTTATAATGAGTATTAATGTACATATTTATCTCACGTAAATAAATGTATAATTATAATAAGGTTTTAAAACGATGCATTACGACTTCATAGATCCTTAATATTTTTATACATTTCCATTTCCTGTCCTTCACAGTATCTTATATAAATCTTTTAAAATTATTTTTTGTAATGTTTCTTAAACTATATACATATTTATGAAACGTAAAACTATTTAAAATACCATACTTGTTCTAGGGTTTGCTGAAATTATTACAGCTTCACTGAAAATTACAGTGTGTGTAATATTTATTGTACATGATGACCAAAAAGTATAAATTTCTAGAGCATTAAGCTGGCTTGTTCCTAGTTTCTCAATCACAAAGTATAATGCCACATTTCCATCAATGTCAATTTAAAATAAAACATTTAATAATTTTCTGGCACTGCACATGTAATTGCATGCATCAAGCAAAAGCACTACTTAGTACTTTTCTGAGTTTTTGATATACGAATTAAAAAGGAGTAGTTAAAATAATTAATGTTAAGCATTATTTTGCATAATACGAAATAATATTATATTTGAGAAACTAGGATTGTTGGCTTCTATGGTTTTTCATCAGTCTTATTGACATTTTTATGAATTACATTTTGATTAAGAAAAAAATTCTTCAATCCATTTCTGCAACATTTTTTAATTAAATTAATATTACATGTATCTATTAATTATATCAATCTATAAAAGGAGAAATTCAATATTTGTTCTCTACTTTCCTTTTTAAGATTTAATTGTTATTCTTCTCTTTAGTCAATGTAATTCTTGACAGTGTTTGTGGTTATCACTTAAGGTTTATTTATACCAAAACAACTGGCCACTTGTCAACAAACTCCTCAAATGTAGAGTTAGACTGTAGCTAATTAGTTGTATACTGGACTTTTCCTTTTGTAAATTTGATTCCATTGGAACAGCACATGTAATTTTTTTTAATTTAAATTAATTTTAAATTGTAAGTTGGTTGTTTTTTGTTAGCATTAATAATAGGGCCTTATATCTGAAATCACCCATCACTATATAAAACATATTTTTGTGTACAATTAATTAAATAATAAGAATAGGGTAGAAAGGTGACCCTCAGGGTGGGTATAGGTAAATGTTTAATAAGGTAGCAAGGCATATTAACATTTCAATTGGTCTACATTGTCTGTAGCTTATATTAGTTACTATGTTGTCCATGTTTATTGTGGGGGCCATATGGCAGTGGGCAGGACTCACAAGTCATTAAATACATACCATGAAATATTTGCCAGTAAACCAGACATACTTTGTTTTTAGTTTTATTTTTTATACTTTAAACTAAGTACTCTTGAGGACTGAGTTTTAAAGTATAGTGGGCATAAGATGTTTCTGCAGAATTACATCATCAGGATTGAATGAGTTTTGGTAGTAAAAGTGACTTTCGTTATAATTTTCAAATCGAGGGCATTCCTTCGGTATATAACATCGGAGTCGGTCACGGAGCATTGTGGCGTGGCGCGAACGCTACCGTACGATGGATTCCTCTCACGCTCCAGTTGTCACAAATACCACTAATTGTATCGTGTTTTTGTAGCACTGGGGAGGAATTATGATCGTGTTGACATGACTATACTGTTGAACTACTCTTCGTTATTATTACGCCAATAGAGCAATGGGCACAATACAATACCCATGATCTAGTTAATTACAGGTATACGTTTTACAGAAAAATTAGGGCAATTTTTTTCCCACTCTTAAAGAGCGTTTTTTTATAATTCACTATTTAATGAGTAGGAATGTATTTACCTTTTTGTACCCCAATGTTGAACTAAACAAAATATTACATTACCTTATTGAAGAAGTTTGCTACATATTCTAATGTTTTTATTAAATTACCATACAACCCTAATAATTTTGTTCTAAAACAACATGTCATTAAATAACCAGAATCGGCTTAATGATTGACATAATTTGTGTAATGTGTACTAATAGGGAAATTCAAGCTAAGAAGAAATCGCGCAACCCGTTGAACGCCGACACTCGACAGTGTTCGGTTGCCAATCTTGTGGATCGCACGTCGGTGACACAGATATATTTCCTTGCTCATAGTAATAAACTTCGCGGCCATCATAATATTCTCCTGATGCGACTTCCGCGCCGTGCTCACGTTGTCAATGTAAATAAACAAAAGAACCTCCCGCGCTTATTGACTCATAAGTCATAGCAATTCACGAAATATCAAGTCAGTCCAGTTCGTAAATATTGTGTGATAGTGCTTTTAATACTAAAACTGTACGTTACATCGAGCGTGGATAATAGTAGTGATTATTTGTGTTATCAGTGTATATTTATTCAAGGAATTCGAGGTAAAACAAAATACCTTATGCCAAGCACCATGAATGCCCCATTAATAATGTTATCTCTGTATTGTATTCTTACATTTTCATTGTTCCAATTGTTTAGGCCAGTTATATTCGAGGATTTGATCAATACTGTTCGTTTTAAGCTAAAACTTAAAATAAACCATATGGCGATCGTTAGGATGTCTACAATTTTAGCTTCCGGTAGCAACATCATAAGGGAGGTTTTATAAACTTTTATTCACTTATCTCCTACATTCATTACAAATATAAAGAAACATATTTAACGGTTTAATAACAAAATATTAAATTAAATATAAAAACAAACAGAAAAATATACATAACCAAATGGTTATACATATATGTACTTTTATAAAGGTATTTAAACGTGGTAAGGGACAATCAAAACCTTACAATGTCCCTAAAAGGTGGGCTACACAACTTAAATGTTTGCTCGCTACTTGCCTTGTATTGATTTTTTGGTACTTTAAAAGGGTTAACTTTTATAACTCAAAACGGAGTATTATAACATTCATTATATTTCTTCCATTAAAGTGACTAATTTATTCCCTTAAAACCCTCGTACACGCAATCTATTCAGGTTTCTGAATGACCGCGACTTTCCGCTTATTTTAAATCGTATTATTTTTGCAATAAAACATGAAACCTTTTAAAGGATGAGTCTATAGAAAATCATTTAATAAAACAATTTATAAGTAATGAAATCGTGTTCGCTTGTGAGTGTTATAATTAATATATTATCGTGTTGTTTTTATTTCGTTTCATTAACATTTCAACGATGAATCGCATTTAATATAGATGAGGCTCTACCTATATAATCGTCGCAAGGCCAACGCTCGACTGCCTTGGTGATACAAATACGTGGGTTTGGTGATTCATCCTTTGCAAAACCAAATTGCTATACGAGTCGAGTAGGTACGATCTTAGAACGAACATCACATAATCTGTTTCATTGAATTGAAATGAATAATTAAAATATTCGTAAAAACTAGTCTGTATTTACCTATACAAACGTAAAACAGCTACTTACTTGAGGATTTAAAGAAATATAATATTGTTGTAACCAAACCTCAGTTATAATCTCTATAAGTCTCTTGTCTGGGTTACTTAAGAATGTTTAGTTAGTCATACCAACTATTATATTTAAAGACAAAAGATTAATTGCTTTAGAATTAATGGTAAAGCCATTAATTCTAAAGCAATTACATACATTCGTGATATATAAAATATTATTAAGTTTAAGTGTATTGTTAAATTATTTTTATTTAAAAGAAAAAGTCACCTGTTCAAAGATATTTTAAAGACTTAAATAACTACTACTAGTAATAAAAGCCAAAAGTTTTATAACTAATAGTACATATCTATATATCTACAGTTTTAACAAAGGAAGTAGATGGCAAGGAATTGTGTTTTCCTTTTATGCCATTTTACGCGACCATGAAGGAAGGAAATGATTTTTATTAGCATTAAGGTCACGACAATTTACTTGTAGTTGCGGGGCCACTGTTCATTAAATTACATAAACGGAGGAAAACCGAATCCAACATTTTACTAAAACGTGTTTCAAATTGTAAGTTTTAATGTGCAGTAATTAATTGTAACGACGTGATAAATTGGATTACGAAAGTATTTGGCAAGTGCTATACTCGTTTCTAAATTGTTCGATTTTACATGCATTAAATGTATATTGTAATATGTTACGCTATTTTGACATCTATGCTTGATGTTGCAATCTGCAACATTTTTTGTATAATAATATTTTTTTTCCATTTCTATTATAAGGTCACAACTTTGCTTCCGCCACTAACGGTTAAGCGCTAATTTGAATATAACAAATTAAAAACTATTAACGCGGAAACTGCATTTCTTAAAATTTTCATTTTTTACGGGTAGACTTGTCTGGTTTTACACGTAAAGTTAGAAATAAACAGATGGGTGTTAACGTAAACATGAATGCCAAGACTTGACACCTACATAAATATAGTAGCAGTTCAGCATTTCACTTCCTACATTAAAATTTGAGGTCAAACTGATGTCGACGACCAAATCTGTAAACTATCTTAATGCCTTTTGTGACAGATTTACCATTTACGCGTCAGAAGAGGGCAAGTCGAACGTGCTGTTATTAAAAAATTCGTCATGTAAAACTAATTTACAAAAATGTTCAGTTTTGAGACAATTTACTTACTAACAATCCACCAAACATGCGTCGTATTCGAAATAAGTTAGGTTAAATTATGACTACGACGGAACGTAATCTAGGCGTTTTTTTATTTAATTGTGGTCATTCCACAACGACGCGGTCGCTTTGATGAAAGTACAATGTCGTATGTACAATAAAATTGGCCGTATTAGCAGTGGGAGGCGGTTTGGCGTCAGAGAGGATGAAAGTGAAACGCGCGTGAAGCCGTGGTCATTCAACCCGGCACGCGCCTGCATCCTCGGCTCGATCTCTTTGCTCGTGTTGTGGTGATTTCATTGCAGCAGACGGGTTCAGAACGCGGCTAAAGAGTTCCACAATAGTGCCATTTGTACGCGTTATTGTTAGTAAAGCGTTGTAATATAAGGGTGTTCCACATTTTCCCACTTGGAGTGTTTACGGTGTAAAAAGTAACTAAAATAGAGATATTTAGATAGAATGAATGGCTTAATATCTTTTTAATAGTATTTTAAATCTTATAATAGACTTTCTTTGAGACCCTCTAAATTTTTTTGTAAAATTCTGTGAATTTTGTTCTACCTGAACACACTAAACACCTGAGGAATTGCTAAATTTTAACATTTCTTCATAATAGCTTAAACACGTTCCATCGTGTTAGTAATTCTTATTTAAATATATTTCACACTACTGCTGGCCTTCAAGCTTATGTGTTCAGATGACTGTGTCAACATTCAACACCGCATAACTAATTATGAAGTACGTAATACTTTATTAATGTGCGATTTGTTTTTAAATAGTTGGAGTCATCTTCATTTTTATTCCTTACTCTTATTGTGTGAACTTAGAATCTATGAATAGCTAACACACGCTAATGATCATTGTTCTTGGATAAGACGACAGGTACCTTAAACTCCATTTAAGATAATTAATATTCATAAAATATTTTTCTGCACATAAAAATATAGCGAAGCGTGAATAATTAGTCTGCTTTTTTAAAATATATGATAAAACTCCTTATCAATATAATAATAAAACTAATAACGAGACTGATATGACAACAAATATATACAAAAAATGATTCGTAATTTTTAAGAGCAAGTTACTAATTTTGGACTAAATTTTCTTCCATACAATTTACCTGCTCTGCTGCAGTTTGCAAAACGTGGTGCTGATATGTTTGTAAATAGCATTGCTAGCGGCTACGGTTGCCTACGTCCTGATTATGAAACACTCACTCATTCTCGCATTTCTCAAGATTATGGAATGTGTTTCAATAAACTTTAAAATCACTATCTAATTTGCATGCTTTAACTTAGGCTTAGCGATTTTTTAAGCTTTGTATATTTCTTTTTCTTCAAGACTATTGTTGCAAAAACATCGCGCGGTAAACGGGCTAGTTGTTATAATTTATGCTAATAGTATTTATCAATTTATAAGTAATGTTTCTGTATTACGCAGTTATGTAATTGAATTCACGCAAGCGGAACAGTTGCGATACAGTCACGGCATACGACACGCTTGGTCGGTACCACGCTTGTGTCATGTTCGGCGACGATAGAGGAATGAGAGTGAATCAGCAGCCACTCCCACACCACCCATCCTATTCGGTACAGTTGCTGCTAATTAGCAAGATCTCTTTACGTTTCAAACTAACACGACTATTGTTACGAGAACGCGATTATAATAACAATTGTTTCGAAATTATTAAAGACGCCAAAGAGTTTCAGCCATTCGTTGTAGCCTGTAGGATTGTTTGTTAAACGTTATGGTAATGACATTTTTTATGCTGTAGTCTAAGTAGAATTTAATGAATGTGCTGCATTCACGATTGAGGTCCAGAGCGAGTGCTGGTGTAGGCTTGCGGTTTCTCTCAACTTTCATTTAATCCCGATAGCGGGATTGAAAATTATAATTTTCTCTCACTCCGACGCTTATTCATAATAACTCGGCGTTAGTTCACTTGTTCGCACGCCGCGCCGCGCCGCGCCGGTAGCAAGCTGCTCATAATGAGCAGCAATCATTGAAAATTGAAATGTATTCGGTGTCAAGTTTTCTATGAAATATTTATTATTAAATTATACACTGCAATTTTCTAAAACTTTTATGTATTCAAAAAAATATTGTATGCATTAGACGTTTTCATCTTTTATAAATTAAAATGTTTTATTTACATGTTTATTGTATAATTAGAACGTATGAATTAATCTCTTACATTTATTAAACTGTAAAGTAAATTATTTTGGCCACGAAGTCCAAGTACATATTAACAACGTTTACACGGCAAACTTTAATGGCCAATAATGCGTGTGAACAGACATATAATACGTTATTACATATTCAACACATTGTAATGAATTTTGATGGATTAATTGCAGAATAAACGTTGTATTAATATGTGGTTGGTACAATTTAACGTGCATCAAGCTAATTCTAACATCGCTACGAGAGAGATTTTACTTGATTTAAGCTTTTAAAATTTGACAAGGGATTATTATCCCTATATACTGTTGTAGGATATTAATAGTTAAAGACTAAATGCACGATTGTTTGAATAGACCTAGCGATAAGAACTGTAAAAGGTACGATATGATATAACGGTTTGATATTTTTGTTCACAGATGATGAAGTGCTCTTGAACAGTTGTGTTGTACATCGCCTGCTATGAACTCTGACGTGCATCGTCACCAGGCGCATCCGCCATTAGCACAGGTAATGGCTGTTTTCTAAACATTACTCGTATACCAACTGCAACACATACTTTACAGACCTGATTTGAATATTATCATGAACATATGGTAACGGCCTGCGATATGAACTTAAATTGCTTAAAGGCACAGTTACTTTGTTCATTTTCTGAAAGTTATATATAGAAATATGAAAACTAGTTAAAAGCGCTAAGATTTCTCAAACCTCATTTTTTACTTCATACTTACAGCGCTATAATAAAGCTCTTGATTTAGTCTAAGAAGGAGTGTTGTACTATCGCATTTATATGTGAGTCACGTGCGTAATTAACCCGATACCATGTGTGGTAAACATAAGTAGCATTGTATCACATTCCAAACTGCAATAAATACAAGCCAGCTGTACATAAACCAATACTGTCTACAGTTCTACACTACCCGATATGCTGCACGCTTATTGCGTTACATTATCTACGTATGAATCATTATAAAAAGTGTATACTTAACACCTACACATTCCCGCTAATTACTTCTTAGCATGAGCTTTTTTGGTCGTAACTTAGCGTATTTATTGTTCCAAAGTATCCTAGAACGGCATTTCCTGAAAGGATGACAAATCAGAAATTAACGCTGTTGAGTCTCCGTTTAATTATTTCCGTATATGAAGATAAAGGAGAGCTTGTAAAATAACTTAAAGCCGTAACATTATTAAAACAGGAGCCCGAGCAAATTGGCGCTCAGCCAGGTTTTATCGCTCAATGACTCTTTAACAAATCCTTCAACTTCTTTGAACAATATAAACGCTCATTGTAGTTTAAGATCTTACAATATTATATTAATAAATCATATATATTTCCTATCGAATTGTATTTATCTTAGGTTAACATGTATGTACAAAATACTTCAATTAATTCTTAGAATAGAATAATAAAAATGAGATTCCTTCATCACCAACTTAATACCAAAATTCTACAAATATACAAGTGTTTTATATATATAATGAAGTGCTCCTCATCACCGCTCACGTTGATGAAGCCACGAGTAATAAGTTATGTGTACGTGTTGCTAGTTCAATGCCAATTGCGTTTTAAACAACTATTTTCCGTGTTTATCATCAATTGTACTTATTATTGTACCTTTGACAGTCCTTAAGCGTTTTCTTCGTATTATAAGATGAGGAAAATACGGTCGTACTTT
>JADANM010007051.1:6483528-6498922 GCA_026213755.1 Eurema hecabe | reverse complement strand
AAAGTACGACCGTATTTTCCTCATCTTATAATACGAAGAAAACGCTTGAGGACTGTCAAAGGTACAATAATAAGTACAATTGATGATAAACACGGAAAATAGTTGTTTAAAACGCAATTGGCATTGAACTAGCAACACGTACACATAACTTATTACTCGTGGCTTCATCAACGTGAGCGGTGATGAGGAGCACTTCATTATTTATATAAAACACTTGTATATTTGTAGAATTGTGTTATTAAGTTGGTGATGAAGGAATCTCATTTTTATTATTGTATTCTAAGAATTAATTGAAGTATTTTGTACATACATGTTAACCTAAGATAAATACAATTCGATAGGAAATATATATGATTTATTAATATAATATTGTAAGATCTTGAACTACAATGAGCGTTTATACTGTTCAAAGAAGTTGAAGGATTTGTTAAAGAGTCATTGAGCGATAAAACCTGGCTGAGCGCCAATTTGCTCGGGCTCCTGTTTTAATAATGTTACGGCTTTAACTTATTTTACAAGCTCCCCTTTATCTTCATATACGGAAATAATTAAACGGAGACTCAGCAGTATAAACCTTTAATGTTAATTTCTGATTTGTCATCCCTTCAGGAAATGCCGTACTAGGATACTTTGGAACAATAAATACGCTAAGCTACGACCAAAAAAAAGCTCATGCTAAGAAGTAATTAGCGGGAATGTGTAGGTGTTAAGTATACACTTTTTATAATGATTCATACGTAGATAATGTAACGCAATAAGCGTGCAGCATATCGGGTAGTGTAGAACTGTAGACAGTATTGGTTTATGTACAGCTGGCTTGTATTTATTGCAGTTTGGAATGTGATACAATGCTACTTATGTTTACCACACATGGTATCGGGTTAATTACGCACGTGACTCACATATAAATGCGATAGTACAACACTCCTTCTTAGACTAAATCAAGAGCTTTATTATTGTGGTCTAAGTATGAAGTAAAAAATGAGGTTTGAGAAATCTTAGCGCTATTAATTACCTAGTTTTCATATTTCTATATATAACTTTCAGAAAATGAACAAAGTAACTGTGCCTTTAAGCAATTTAAGTTCATATCGCAGGCCGTTACCATATGTTCATGATAATATTCAAATCAGGTCTGTAAAGTATGTGTTGCAGTTGGTATACGAGTAATGTTTAGAAAACAGCCATTACCTGTGCTAATGGCGGATGCGCCTGGTGACGATGCACGTCAGAGTTCATAGCAGGCGATGTACAACACAACTGTTCAAGAGCACTTCATCATCTGTGAACAAAAATATCAAACCGTTATATCATATCGTACCTTTTACAGTTCTTATCGCTAGGTCTATTCAAACAATCGTGCATTTAGTCTTTAACTATTAATATCCTACAACAGTATATAGGGATAATAATCCCTTGTCAAATTTTAAAAGCTTAAATCAAGTAAAATCTCTCTCGTAGCGATGTTAGAATTAGCTTGATGCACGTTAAATTGTACCAACCACATATTAATACAACGTTTATTCTGCAATTAATCCATCAAAATTCATTACAATGTGTTGAATATGTAATAACGTATTATATGTCTGTTCACACGCATTATTGGCCATTAAAGTTTGCCGTGTAAACGTTGTTAATATGTACTTGGACTTCGTGGCCAAAATAATTTACTTTACAGTTTAATAAATGTAAGAGATTAATTCATACGTTCTAATTATACAATAAACATGTAAATAAAACATTTTAATTTATAAAAGATGAAAACGTCTAATGCATACAATATTTTTTTGAATACATAAAAGTTTTAGAAAATTGCAGTGTATAATTTAATAATAAATATTTCATAGAAAACTTGACACCGAATACATTTCAATTTTCAATGATTGCTGCTCATTATGAGCAGCTTGCTACCGGCGCGGCGCGGCGCGGCGTGCGAACAAGTGAACTAACGCCGAGTTATTATGAATAAGCGTCGGAGTGAGAGAAAATTATAATTTTCAATCCCGCTATCGGGATTAAATGAAAGTTGAGAGAAACCGCAAGCCTACACCAGCACTCGCTCTGGACCTCAATCGTGAATGCAGCACATTCATTAAATTCTACTTAGACTACAGCATAAAAAATGTCATTACCATAACGTTTAACAAACAATCCTACAGGCTACAACGAATGGCTGAAACTCTTTGGCGTCTTTAATAATTTCGAAACAATTGTTATTATAATCGCGTTCTCGTAACAATAGTCGTGTTAGTTTGAAACGTAAAGAGATCTTGCTAATTAGCAGCAACTGTACCGAATAGGATGGGTGGTGTGGGAGTGGCTGCTGATTCACTCTCATTCCTCTATCGTCGCCGAACATGACACAAGCGTGGTACTGACCAAGCGTGTCGTATGCCGTGACTGTATCGCAACTGTTCCGCTTGCGTGAATTCAATTACATAACTGCGTAATACAGAAACATTACTTATAAATTGATAAATACTATTAGCATAAATTATAACAACTAGCCCGTTTACCGCGCGATGTTTTTGCAACAATAGTCTTGAAGAAAAAGAAATATACAAAGCTTAAAAAATCGCTAAGCCTAAGTTAAAGCATGCAAATTAGATAGTGATTTTAAAGTTTATTGTAACACATTCCATTATCTTGAGAAATGCGAGAATGAGTGAGTGTTTCATAATCAGGACGTAGGCAACCGTAGCCGCTAGCAATGCTATTTACAAACATATCAGCACCGCGTTTTGCAAACTGCAGCAGAGCACGTAAATTGTATGGCAGAAAAGCTTCCAAAATTAGCAACTTGCTCTTAAAGTTTACGAATCATTTTTTGTTATATTATCATTATTCATACCAGTGTCGTTATTAGTTTTATTATTATATAGAAAAGGAGTTTTATCATATATTAAAAAAAACAGACTAATTATTTACGCTTCGCTATATTTTTATGTGCAAAAAAATATTTTATGAATATTAATTATCTTAAATTGACTTTAAGGTACCTGTCGTCTTATCCAAGAACAATGATCATTAGCGTGTATTAGCTATTCATAGATTCTAAGTTCACACAATAAGAGTAAGGAATAAAAATGAAGATGACTCCAACTATTTAAAAACAAAGCGCACATTAATAAAGTATTACGTACTTCATAATTATTTATGCGGTGTTGAATGTTGACACAGTCATCTGAACACATAAGCTTGAAGGCCAGCAGTAGTGTGAAATATATTTAAATAAGAATTACTAACACGATGGAACGTGTTTAAGCTATTATGAAGAAATGTTAAAATTTAGCAATTCCTCAGGTGTTTAGTGTGTTCAGGTAGAACAAAATTCACAGAATTTTACAAAAAATTTTAGAGGGTCTCAAAGAAAGTCTATTATAAGATTTAAAATACTATTAAAAAGATATTAAGCCATTCATTCTATCTAAATATCTCTATTTTAGTTACTTTTTACACCGTAAACACTCCAAGTGGGAAAATGTGGAACACCCTTATATTACAACGCTTTACTAACAATAACGCGTACAAATGGCACTATTGTGGAACTCTTTAGCCGCGTTCTGAACCCGTCTGCTGCAATGAAATCACCACAACACGAGCAAAGAGATCGAGCCGAGGATGCAGGCGCGTGCCGGGTTGAATGACCACGGCTTCACGCGCGTTTCACTTTCATCCTCTCTGACGCCAAACCGCCTCCCACTGCTAATACGGCCAATTTTACTGTACATACGACATTGTACTTTGTTTACGATATTGTACTTTCATCAAAGCGACCGCGTCGTTGTGGAATGACCACAATTAAATAAAAAAACGCCTAGATTACGTTGCGTCGTAGTCATAATTTAACCTAACTTATTTCGAATACGACGCATGTTTGGTGGATTGTTAGTAAGTAAATTGTCTCAAAACTGAACATTTTTGTAAATTAGTTTTACATGACGAATTTTTTAATAACAGCACGTTCGACTTGCCCTCTTCTGACGCGTAAATGGTAAATCTGTCACAAAAGGCATTAAGATAGTTTACAGATTTGGTCGTCGACATCAGTTTGACCTCAAATTTTAATGTAGGAAGTGAAATGCTGAACTGCTACTATATTTATGTAGGTGTCAAGTCTTGGCATTCATGTTTACGTTAACACCCATCTGTTTATTTCTAACTTTACGTGTAAAACCAGACAAGTCTACCCGTAAAAAATGAAAATTTTAAGAAATGCAGTTTCCGCGTTAATAGTTTTTAATTTGTTATATTCAAATGAGCGCTTAATCGTTAGTGGCGGAAGCAAAGTTGTGACCTTATAATAGAAATTGAAAAAAAAATATTATTATACAAAAATTGTTGCAGATTTCAACATCAAGCATAGATGTCAAAATAGCGTAACATATTACAATATACATTTAATGCATGTAAAATCGAACAATTTAGAAACGAGTATAGCACTTGCCAAATACTTTCGTAATCCAATTTATCACGTCGTTACAATTAATTACTGCACATTAAAACTTACAATTTGAAACACGTTTTAGTAAAATGTTGGATTCGGTTTTCCTCCGTTTATGTAATTTAATGAACAGTGGCCCCGCAACTACAAGTAAATTGTCGTGACCTTAATGCTAATAAAAATCATTTCCTTCCTTCATGGTCGCGTAAAATGGCATAAAAGGAAAACACAATTCCTTGCCATCTACTTCCTTTGTTAAAACTGTAGATATATAGATATGTACTATTAGTTATAAAACTTTTGGCTTTTATTACTAGTAGTAGTTATTTAAAAGTCTTTAAAATATCTTTGAACAGATGACTTTTTCTTTTAAATTAAAATAATTGAACAATACACTTAAGCTTAAAAATATTTTATAATATCACGAATGTATGGCTTTGCCATTAATTATAATTTATAAAGCAATTAATCTTTTGTCTTTAACTATAATATGGTATGACTAACTAAACATTCTTAAGTAACCCAGACATGAGACTTATAGAGATTATAACTGAGGTTTGGTTACAACAATATTATATTTCTTTAAATCCTCAAGTAAGTAGCTGTTTTACATTTGTATAGGTAAATACAGACTAGTTTTTACGAATATTTTAATTATTCATTTCAATTCAATGAAACAGATTATGTGATGTTCGTTCTAAGATCGTACCTACTCGACTCGTATAGCAATTTGGTTTTGCAAAGGATGAATCACCAAACCCACGTATTTGTATCACCAAGGCAGTCGAGCGTTGGCCTTGCGACGATTATATAGGTAGAGCCTCATCTATATTAAATGCGATTCATCGTTGAAATGTTAATGAAACGAAATAAAAACAACACGATAATATATTAATTATAACACTCACAAGCGAACACGATTTCATTACTTATAAATTGTTTTATTAAATGATTTTCTATAGACTCATCCTTTAAAAGGTTTCATGTTTTATTGCAAAAATAATACGATTTAAAATAAGCGGAAAGTCGCGGTCATTCAGAAACCTGAATAGATTGCGTGTACGAGGGTTTTAAGGGAATAAATTAGTCACTTTAATGGAAGAAATATAATGAATGTTATAATACTCCGTTTTGAGTTATAAAAGTTAACCCTTTTAAAGTACCAAAAAATCAATACAAGGCAAGTAGCGAGCAAACATTTAAGTTGTGTAGCCCACCTTTTAGGGACATTGTAAGGTTTTGATTGTCCCTTACCACGTTTAAATACCTTTATAAAAGTACATATATGTATAACCATTTGGTTATGTATATTTTTCTGTTTGTTTTTATATTTAATTTAATATTTTGTTATTAAACCGTTAAATATGTTTCTTTATATTTGTAATGAATGTAGGAGATAAGTGAATAAAAGTTTATAAAACCTCCCTTATGATGTTTAAACGAAAAACCTTTGTAGTACCGGAAGCTAAAATTGTAGACATCCTAACGATCGCCATATGGTTTATTTTAAGTTTTAGCTTAAAACGAACAGTATTGATCAAATCCTTGAATATAACTGGCCTAAACAATTGGAACAATGAAAATGTAAGAATACAATACAGAGATAACATTATTAATGGGGCATTCATGGTGCTTGGCATAAGGTATTTTGTTTTACCTCGAATTCCTTGCATAAATATACACTGATAACACAAATAATCACTACTATTATCCACGCACGATGTAACGTACAGTTTTAGTATTAAAAGCACTATCACACAATATTTACGAACTTGACTGACTTGATATTTCGTGAATTGCTATGACTTATGAGTCAATAAGCGCGGGAGGTTCTTTTGTTTATTTACATTGACAACGTGAGCACGGCGCGGAAGTCGCATCAGGAGAATATTATGATGGCCGCGAAGTTTATTACTATGAGCAAGGAAATATATCTGTGTCACCGACGTGCGATCCACAAGATTGGCAACCGAACACTGTCGAGTGTCGGCGTTCAACGGGTTGCGCGATTTCTACTTAGCTTGAATTTCCCTATTAGTACACATTACACAAATTATGTCAATCATTAAGCCGATTCTAGTTATTTAGTGACATGTTGTTTTAGAACAAAATTATTAGGGTTGTATGGTAATTTAATAAAAACATTATGTAGCAAAATTCTTCAATAAGGTAATGTAATATTTTGTTTAGTTCAACATTGGGGTACAAAAAGGTAAGTACATTCATACTCATTAAATAGTGATATATAAAAAACGCTCTTTAAGAGTGGGAAAAAACTTGCCCTAATTTTTCTGTAAACGTATACCTGTAACTAGATCATGGGTATTGTATTGTGCCCATTGCTCTATTGGCGTAATAATAACGAAGAGTAGTTCAACAGTATAGTCATGTCAACACGATCATAATTCCTCCCCAGTGCTACAAAAACACGATACAATTAGTGGTATTTGTGACAACTGGAGCGTGAGAGGAATCCATCGTACGGTAGCGTTCGCGCCACGCCACAATGCTCCGTGACCGACTCCGATGTTATATACCGAAGGAATGCCCTCGATTTGAAAATTATAACGAAAGTCACTTTTACTACCAAAACTCATTCAATCCTGATGATGTAATTCTGCAGAAACATCTTATGCCCACTATACTTTAAAACTCAGTCCTCAAGAGTACTTAGTTTAAAGTATAAAAAATAAAACTAAAAACAAAGTATGTCTGGTTTACTGGCAAATATTTCATGGTATGTATTTAATGACTTGTGAGTCCTGCCCACTGCCATATGGCCCCCACAATAAACATGGACAACATAGTAACTAATATAAGCTACAGACAATGTAGACCAATTGAAATGTTAATATGCCTTGCTACCTTATTAAACATTTACCTATACCCACCCTGAGGGTCACCTTTCTACCCTATTCTTATTATTTAATTAATTGTACACAAAAATATGTTTTATATAGTGATGGGTGATTTCAGATATAAGGCCCTATTATTAATGCTAACAAAAAACAACCAACTTACAATTTAAAATTAATTTAAATTAAAAAAAATTACATGTGCTGTTCCAATGGAATCAAATTTACAAAAGGAAAAGTCCAGTATACAACTAATTAGCTACAGTCTAACTCTACATTTGAGGAGTTTGTTGACAAGTGGCCAGTTGTTTTGGTATAAATAAACCTTAAGTGATAACCACAAACACTGTCAAGAATTACATTGACTAAAGAGAAGAATAACAATTAAATCTTAAAAAGGAAAGTAGAGAACAAATATTGAATTTCTCCTTTTATAGATTGATATAATTAATAGATACATGTAATATTAATTTAATTAAAAAATGTTGCAGAAATGGATTGAAGAATTTTTTTCTTAATCAAAATGTAATTCATAAAAATGTCAATAAGACTGATGAAAAACCATAGAAGCCAACAATCCTAGTTTCTCAAATATAATATTATTTCGTATTATGCAAAATAATGCTTAACATTAATTATTTTAACTACTCCTTTTTAATTCGTATATCAAAAACTCAGAAAAGTACTAAGTAGTGCTTTTGCTTGATGCATGCAATTACATGTGCAGTGCCAGAAAATTATTAAATGTTTTATTTTAAATTGACATTGATGGAAATGTGGCATTATACTTTGTAATTGAGAAACTAGGAACAAGCAAGCATTAAGCTTTAGAAATTTATACTTTTTGGTCATCATGTACAATAAATATTACACACACTGTAATTTTCAGTGAAGCTGTAATAATTTCAGCAAACCCTAGAACAAGTATGGTATTTTAAATAGTGTTACGTTTCATAAATATGTATATAGTATAAGAAACATTACAAAAAATAATTTTAAAAGATTTATATGAGATACTGTGAAGGACAGGAAATGGAAATGTATAAAAATATTAAGGATCTATGAAGTCGTAATGCATCGTTTTAAAACCTTATTATAATTATACATTTATTTACGTGAGATAAATATGTACATTAATACTCATTATAAAAAAGTATACCAAAATCGAAGAAGTGCTTAATGAAACTCGGATCTCAGTTACAGTCATAAAGAGTATATTCTTGTGCTCATAAATAGCAGTTTAGAAGAAAAATCAATGTTTTAATATTTGCAAAAAGTATTTGAACTTTTACGACGTTACTAAATAATATTATTTGCATGACGAAGTAATCGGTAGGAGCCCCACAATCCATCCGCCTACAATTTGCTACATCGCGTAACATCCATAAATTTATAAAGTTATTCTTAATAACAGCACTAACTCATTTTGAACTTACCAAACGCAGAAATTTTGTTGGAGAAAATAAATATCAAAGTTCAATTCATAATTTTGCCACAGCACTTAGAAATTACTTGTAAATTCATAAACACAACACATACGTCACTTATACAAATCCGCCATTTTATAAATTTATTTTAATGTTTATGGTTAGTCTCTGGTCTGTCAGTTTTCACACACTGCTACAATATTGAATTTGTGTGCATGTGAGGGCTGGCATTTGGCAACTGAGCACTAAGTTCATATAAATAATTCTAAAAAGATACAAATTCTTCTTTTTAGTAAAGAATATGAGAATATATACCCATGCTGAAAATCATTGTATGGAATATTTCTTACAATTTTCTTAAATTTTATTGAAATGTTCAAGGGACCTTCTTCTATAACCCTTGGTGTGAAAGTATGATTAATTATGAGCATATGAACATCTCGTTGTACACCTAACAAATTAGCTTAGTTTATAAAATTAATGTGTAAAGTCAATGGCGCTGAGTTAGAAGCGTCCTCTGGTATTTTCTTTTTCTCGCGTTTAGCGTTATCGAACTGTGACAAAATACTGTCACTGTCAAATGTCAATGCTGATTGCTGAAAGAACTGCACTGTTGACTGTACTTACTTACAATTCAAATAACTATTGAAAATGTTAAAGAAGAGTAAATTTACTCTGAAACTTAATTAGATAAAATGTTCTATATTCATTTTTCACTTTAACAAAGAAGTACATATCATATAGTGCTTAATTTAAACTTGTATTATATCAGTACCTTTAAGAAAAACAAACATCGCAAAATTCATTACAGGCCATAAAGAGTATGTTTTATTGAAAAATGGAACATTTAACTGCACTTAATAAAACCTGGAGACAACTTAGTAAGAAAAAGTCCCTAAAATATGGCTTACCTTTTATTTTGTTTGTTGTTGGAGGATCTTTCGGTTTACGAGAATGGACTCAAGTCAGGTGAAGACTATTTTTGATCTATTCTTATCTCTCTTACTTTCATAGTATGAAAGCCCAGTTATCTACTCTAACGGAAATGTGGGATAAAGTTGAATCACATGGAGTGATTAAAATATATATTTAAATAATTAACCTAAATAGACCTTTCAAAAATATATAGTCAAAGTCAAAAGTATCTTTATTCAATCAGGCTCCATAAAGTAACAC
Source organism: Eurema hecabe (assembly GCA_026213755.1). Classification (NCBI taxonomy): domain Eukaryota; kingdom Metazoa; phylum Arthropoda; class Insecta; order Lepidoptera; family Pieridae; genus Terias; species Terias hecabe. The sequence continues at coordinate 6,489,020 of JADANM010007051.1, read as the reverse complement.
TTTTGAATCGTTACTGTATCACAAAACATCTACCACCGGTTCGGAAGGCAGTTAATATCCAAGCTTATTTCAAAGATCAAGTAAAGCGCAGATCCGGGTTGTGTGCCGCTCCTCCCATCGAGGAGGCCAGGGGTTCGATGGAGTCACCGGACGGTGCGGGCGCCGGCGCGCACCCGCCGCCGGGAGCGAAGGTGGATGATTCGGGAAATGATGTTATTTCGGATGTAGGTCAGCCTGACGGAGCGATGACACCCAGAGATAGATTTAGTACGCCACCTTCGGCCCCGCGCAATTCGCCCGAGCCTGCCGAGACACCTCCGAAACGAATACGCAAGCGGCCTGTTAGATTCGGTATAGATTATAATTAGTTAAGTTGCATAATATGTAATGTATTTTAAGCAGTAAATGTAAATCTGTTCATCCTAACTTCCTAACTATTTCCTTAGTAATGTTTATATTTAGTTCATAAGATTATGCACATATTAAGAAGGGAGGTGTAATGTATATGTATAATTAATAGAGGGTAAGCGGACAAAATACTCTGTCGGCCATTCCGTTGATACACGTAGCACCGTTCAGCTGTTTCAAGTGCGTAGATTTAACACTTACAAATGTTTTTTCCCGTTTTCTCCCATTCCCATGGGAATTTTGCAATATCCTGTTGCAAATAACCTTTAAGTTTACTAAGGTATACATGCCAAATTTCAAGCGTCTAACGTAAGCGGTTCAGATTTTTTCATACAAATGTTTTTTCCCGCTAACTGCCGTTCCCATGGGAATTTTGAAATATCCTTTTGCAAATAACCTTTAAGTTTACTAAGGTACCTGCATGCCAAATTTCAAGCGTCTAACTTAAGCGGTTTATGTTTTTCATACAAAAGGATTTTCCCGCTAATTCCCGTTCCCGCGGGAATTTCGGGAATTCCTTTCTTAGTGCACCTCTACGGTATCTAAGCTACGTCCCTTCAAAATTTCAAGTGCCTACGTTTAGCCGTTAGGCTGTGCATTGATATGTCAGTCAGTCAGTTTCTCCTTTTATATATATAGATTATTAATTTTTTACATCAGATTGATAACACCTGTCAACCAGTTAATCAGATTACTAGATAAACAAATTACTTTCTGTGAGCTTGTGTTGATAACAATTTTTATAGTCTTGGGTTAGCAAGCTAAGAATTTTTGTGTTGTTTATCATGTTTTCATAACATTTTATTTTTTCTAAGATAAAACCTTATCGTGTTCTAAATAAACTGAAGTATATAGACTACTATATACTAAACAAAAATTACAATAAAGATATTAAGTAACAGTATACAAAACATAAAAATTACGAAATTTAAATGCTAAAAATAGATATTTAAATACATACATGTCTAATGATACAATGTAGTTGGTAATATTAAGATGTCTTAATTACATTGTTTTAACTGTGACCAAATCATATGGGTAATCTCTCAATATATTAAACTTCTACCCAGTTGGGTAACTTAGGGAGTTCTCTTATAATTATAAGAGTTATTTAAGAATAAAATAATTGTTCAATATACATTTTAAGAACATCTAATGAACATACTCACTAAAACTAAAGATTTACTTTGTTAATACAAAGTTTTAGTGAGGTTAATACATATATGAACTTTGCGAAGGCTGTGCATTTGCGTACATTGACTGTTTTTTCCAGGCTTCTCCTTGCTTAAGTCCCCATCAAAATTTAAAACTCAATATGAAATTTTTATGTTTAAGCATTAACTGATTTTAGCATTCAAATAGGTTGTCTCCCTATTTGAAATATAGCATTTATGATGGAAAAATGCCTTTATACTGTAATAGTATGTTGTTAATGTTATTCTTTAGTTTTATATTTTACTTAATGTTTTATTGTTATAGGTATCAATTTGCAAGGGTCAAAGGAGTCTCAAAAGAAGAGGCAGAGAAGATGGGTCTCCACAAGACTAGAGAACCTACATTAGAACAAGTTTATGAAGAAATAAACAAACTTGACATTGACAATTGGGAAAACAAAAGAGGCCCAAGACCTTGGGAAAATATGGATAGTCAAAAAAATAAATGAAATTACAATAGGTAATATTACAAAAGTAGTTATTTAGGTAGAGTACAGTTTAAATTGTTAACTAATAAATTGTTTTTATTTTACAAGAGTTTTCTTTGTTATTAATATCAGATAACCTAATAAATATTAGTAACCCAGTAATAATTAATTAATACCTCAATTTCTGTGGAAAAGATAAAATAAGTAACACTATTGAAAAAAATAACAATATTTTTATATTGCTTCGAAAGAAGCATATAAACTATCTACTAATAAAATATTTTTTAACAAACTAGAAAAACTGACTTCAAACTAAAAAGCAAAAAATAAATTTGCTTCGTCACAAATTAATACGTATTTTCGATACCAACTTCTAAATTATAAAATAACTATTAAATCATTTCTATAGACTATAAGAAAATATGTAACTATTACTTTGTTGAGGAATTCTCTCAACTGTCTCTGGTCTCATCATCAGATTTACTGCAAACCTTAATTATTATAACTCATATCGGTGCAGTTTTCATCAATATAAATGACCAATTGAGAAGTCCAAACACATTGTGTCATTCTTCACAGCAACTGGATTAAGGATTAAGGACCACCACATAAGGACACCATTAAGGAGTTCTTGACACTATCCTACATCAGACCCCTTTATGGTAGTCACATCCTATCTATATTTTTAATACAAATTAATCAAGCTCAAACACATGGTATATGCTATATTATAGCTGCTTAAATTCTAGACTACTGAAATTGTAGTGTTTACATAAAATATTTATTGAAAAACTTATAAACGCACTACTCACTAGTCGCCCATACAAATTTTGAAAGTTCCCCTAGAATTCTCTGGTGTCCCATCATCTCACCCTAATATCCTTAAAATAGGACCCCTTCAGAAGTTTCACCTTTCATTAAAAAATAATTATCAAAATTGGTCCACAGACGGCGAAGTTATGCCCGAACAAAATACAAAAAAGCTTTTATATACGGTCGAATTGAGAAACTTCCTTTTTTTGAAGTCGGTTAAAAAATAGAGACTTCAGAGTTCAGACTTAAAAGACTATAGTAAACAGTTAACACCTCCATAGTGCATAGTTGGAGATAAGTTTAACATGTTTTAAGATCATTTTATGATATTTATATTGTTGGTATGGATTTTATCTAAATGAAGTTCCATACAAAGAACTTGAGACTAATCGAATGAATAATGTTATTATGGGACAAAGAGAATAAACATTACAAGTAATTATTATTAAAAAAACAAAATACCCGACTGCACACTAAAAAAAGAGTAATTATGTCTTTATCCCGTGGGACTTTTAGGATAAAATGTATCCTATGACACTCCCGTAATCAAGACAAATCTAACGATACCTCATACATCAAAATCCATCAAGCCGTTTAGGCTACAGGAGGTCACAAAGGAACAGACATACATACTTACATACACTCGAAAAACATTACCCTCTTTGGCAGTCGGGTAAAAAGTAAAAGGAGCTTTAATAGGCAATGGGCATAGCTAAATATAACGTCGGTACTAAGTTCTTCGACTTGATAACTATTAAAATCGTACCTACTTCGCAATAACCAGACAGTTAATTTCTGTACGTAATCTATATAGGTACTTAGTATTTTTATTTTTCGAGATATTTTATTACGTACAAATATTATAAAATTCTTAGATAATTAATACCATTTGCCAATAGTATAAAATTTTACTGTAGGTATTATGTGCAGTTAAAGAAGCTTATAATAATATTAAATTGGATAAAAATATTTCAATACTTTACATCAGCTTATTACGCAGAATTCAGAAAATGATACATCAATACAATACGTCACAAAGGCAATTTCGCCCACGTTCTAGAATCTTGTTTATCTGATATAGCTGTCGCGTACTTTTCAATGCAAAAGACAAGAACAACAAATAATGTCGGTGAACTTCGGTGGTCATCGCCATGTTTTCCAGTAGTGTATTGATCGACGTGCTAAAGTCTATAAAAAGGTTTGTCTCTGGAAGTTGCCTGTATTTTACAAAGAGAAAGTGATCTAGCAAAACGTTCTTTGCAGTGTTGAATTGTTACCAATATTTTGACTAATAATAGCCAGATTTTACTAAATTCCAGTGGTGTTTAAAACGGTAAGTTATTTGTTATTGTTTTATCTTTTCTTTTTATTCAATCAAAAGCAATAACAAAATAAGTGCGTAGTTATTTACAAAATATAAGCTATCTTCGTCGCCATTGCTAATAGCAATCGCCATTTTGTGGTGACCTATTTTCTATACTATTAGATATTCTAAAAATGATATTAGAAATTAAAATTTTTGTTAAAAAAATAAAAGCTTTTTCCAGTCTTTCTTGAAGGGAACTTTAATAATATTTTAATGACCTACAAACGTTAAAATTGTTATAACTGTTGTAGTAATCTTATACATAGTAAATACTAAAATCTCGCGATTTATCCTGTGAGAGGAACCAACTACGTACTTGATTATATTTTGAGATAGCATTTATGTATGTGTAAAATAAAATATTGTAAAAATTATTAAAATAACGTCTATTTAATTATATATATTTTTAAGTACAATTTTTGTGTTAATGTTTATATTTTTAACTAACCAATTTATTATTTTCTTTTAGGTCAAAATGCAGATATTTGTCAAGACATTAACAGGAAAAACAATCACCTTAGAGGTTGAGCCATCAGATACAATTGAAAATGTGAAGGCAAAAATTCAAGATAAGGAGGGCATTCCCCCAGACCAACAAAGGCTTATTTTTGCTGGCAAACAACTTGAAGATGGCCGCACCCTCTCTGACTACAACATCCAAAAAGAGTCTACATTGCACTTAGTTTTACGTCTCAGAGGAGGCATGCAAATTTTTGTAAAGACTTTGACTGGCAAGACCATTACATTGGAAGTTGAACCTTCTGATACCATTGAAAATGTAAAAGCAAAAATCCAGGACAAGGAAGGTATTCCACCAGACCAGCAAAGGCTTATTTTTGCTGGTAAACAACTTGAAGATGGCCGTACCTTATCTGACTATAACATTCAAAAAGAATCCACATTACATTTAGTGTTGCGTCTTAGAGGAGGCATGCAAATATTTGTAAAGACTTTGACCGGAAAGACTATTACATTGGAAGTTGAACCTTCTGACACCATTGAAAATGTAAAAGCTAAAATCCAGGACAAGGAAGGTATTCCTCCAGACCAGCAAAGGCTTATTTTTGCTGGCAAACAACTTGAAGATGGCCGCACCCTCTCTGACTACAACATCCAAAAAGAGTCTACATTGCACTTAGTTTTACGTCTCAGAGGAGGCATGCAAATTTTTGTAAAGACTTTGACTGGCAAGACCATTACATTGGAAGTTGAACCTTCTGACACCATAGAGAATGTAAAAGCAAAAATCCAGGACAAGGAAGG
>JADANM010007051.1:6469514-6480179 GCA_026213755.1 Eurema hecabe | reverse complement strand
CTCAAATTTTATAACGGTTTTACTATTCAAATGTGTTGCATGAACTTAATGTTTATTGAATGAATATGATGAATGAGTACTCACTAAGCGAAGTTGATCTGGTCGAGCTGCGTGACGTAGTGGCGGCCGCGGCTGCGCAGGTAGTCGAGCAGCGAGCCCTGCGCGCAGTGCTCCGTCACTATGCACGTGCTGCCGTTCGAGCTGAACACCACGCACCCCAGCAGCCGCACTAGGTTCTCGTGCTTTAGCGAACTGGAAATTATATATTTATTTACTTAATTAATTGGAACTACTTTAAACTATAAACTGATTTTCAAGCTACCTCTAAATACTTATTCTATTATCTGACCATTAAAATACAATAATAAAAATACAGACTATAGATCTACACATAACCACTACATATATCACTATGTATGTTTTGTATGAATTGCTCTGCTTAAACAAAATATAATCAACTGACTATAAAATGATTGGCAATATGTAATGCACATTCATCTTGAAAATGATAACATCGACCAATATCAGCATTTACATTTCATTCACACATTACACTGTATATACTGTCGTCCAGTAAGCTGGTAACTAATTCTAAAGGTCAGGTTAAAACAGTGTTGTAAAGTTTGCACTATTATGTAACAATGTAATATAATAACAATGTAATATATAACAATTATGATTCACTTACGCCATGACACTGGCCTCCGCTCTGAACTTGCTAGCTGCCTCCTTGTCCTTTAGTATCTTGACAGCGACCTTCTGCGTGCCGTTCAGAATACCGAGCATCACGTCACCGAATTCGCCTTTGCCAATGTTCTCGCGGATCTCAAGATCGCGTTCGGCTATTACCCAACCTGAAATATTTTACATTGTGTTAAATTATTTACATTAGTGTTACATCAGTAATATGGTAATGTGCAAGTTTTTTAATGTTCTAAAAGTTATGTTATATTAAGTACAAGACTTGCATCGAAGACGTTACATGTCTCGTTTCCACATATATAACGATGGCGTCACTAATGTTTCGAAATGTTTACAAGGGGATTTTAAAATAGACATTTAAGACATGATAGATAATAATAATTCATATTAAACTTATGTCAACAACAAAAATTGTACCACTTGAAACCATCATGCAAGTTCTCAATTCATGAACCTCCATTAACAATAATTATTAACAATCTATTATTCATGACGTCACTACAATACTATTTGGATACCACTTCAAACAAAGCTCAAACTACCCATTCTTACTTACAGCAAGCTCTATTATGTAAAGGTGTGTTATACGTTAGTATATCAAATACTTAACGCCTGAAAGATATCACTTTCTAGTTATAAGGCCGTCTATTGGCTGAATTGTATTCTTTTATTTATTTATTCATCTTAGTTACAATATTCAACATTAATTACTATAAAAATATATTAATAAAGAGAAAAAAGAACACAAGAAAATCCGACGGCAATATGCAACTTATAATTACATATATTATAAATTGTATAGAATATAAACTAAATATATGTAACATATATAAACATAAGATCGCAAATACATATATAGATACTTTTTTGTGTATCCCCTTTATTTTGATTTTTTTTTTGTGTGACAATTAAGTGTTTTTTATTATTATTATTATTACTCACGTGCATCAACAAACTTCTGCACGCTGTCGGGCTGGTCGGTAGACGGCACCTGCGTGTTGTAGGCGTGCTGGAAGTGGCCCGAGCTCAGCGCGCTCGACACGCTCGGCGTGGGCGGGTAGGGGGGCGGCTGCTGTATTTGTATTTATTTATTTATTTATAGCAATTTATTGTACGTTACAAACATAACAACATAAGTTCTGGGTAGCACTACATTGGTTCCAGCTCGTCTCACCACTTCAAATAATAAAAAAAGTAACAAATTATAATGTACAAGAGGCGGCTGCAATACATGATATTCTATCAACTATCAACATTTATTAAATGAAGCTGAAGAGTATTTGAAACTCTTAATATTTATGGTGGGTTTGATTTGCGTTCGCTGTGTAAACGGTTCAAGATACACCAAATATAATATGTGTAATGAGAAAATTAATTCTCTTTATTTAAAAAGTCCTGACTTACTATAACCTTTTTTATGGTAATTAAATTAACAAGAATATAAACTTAAATAAAAATCCTTTACACTAGAGTTCTTGAGAATTAAATTATTTTAGAAACTTCTTAGCTCTTAAACCCTACTAAATATCGACGGTGACAATGTAAGCATGGTTATTTATATTAAGTTTAATTTAGTAAGTAGTACTTACAGCAGGTAATGGCGAGAAAGGAGGTTGAAGTACATTATTGTTATTGGCTCCGTTTGGCGAAGCTTTGGGGAGACACCGCACCAGCTTTGTGCATAAGCCGTCCGCATCTTTCAGGTAATGCTGAAAGATATAATTTTTATTAATATAATTAAATTCTGAAATATATCGGTAGGTTGTTTCAATTTTCAAAAGGGTAAGCTTACATGTATGAGGTCTGTCATGTTGTCGAAGAATTCTTCATCGTCGATTGTTAGCCGTTGGGTCTGGCTGTCGGGCGCAGTTGCCCATTTCACTCTGTAATGTAAACAATCAATCAATTTCTGTATCGAGTTGCGTTATTTGATAAACAGTACACCTACACGCACACGTAACAACAATATTAAGGTAAAATCACTAATGCTGGACAGTGACCTAAAGGATGACACCTACGAAAACATGTTCTTGTATTAAAAACAATTTCAGTAAAATGACTCTCATTACAATACCATAGGACACCTAGCACCATCTATGAATTGTTTTTAAAAACTCCCCAACGGTTTCTAACCGAAATTTCTAAATGGCGTCAGTCGTTGTCAGTCATGTAAACGAGTGAGCGCGCGTTCCGTAATTTCTTGTTTTTTAGGTTAAGGACGCCCAAATTTGAAGGTGAGTTTTCGATTGATATTTATTTAGAAAATAATTTTTACTCATTTGTCAACGTATCAATGATAAGTTGGGATAGTGATAAACGTGCTTTTCTTGTGTTTGCTAATATTTTTCTGTCAAATTATGATATGTCTACTATTAGTTCCAAAAATAATGAATTATGTAATAGATGACAGGCGTGTCTACTATTGGTGTTTCAAGATATTGAACTCTTGTATTAAGTTGGGTACGATTTTGAACTCTATTCCCAATGAAAAGATTACTATAAAGATATCAACAATTTTGGACCACTCTAATTAAAGGTAGACATGGTGTCTATTATTGGGGTATACATGATGTCAATTATTGGTTCTATTGTTCCAGACTAATAATTATGCCGCCAATAAAAGGACAGATGTTTTGATACTCTGAGGCTGATATGGAAGCCGCTGTTCAAGAATGCAGACGAGGAGTTCCGACGTCAACTATAGCAAAAAAATTTGGGGTCCCTGGGGTAACTTTGCTGAATAAAGTAAAAGGTAAAACACCAATGAAACGAAAAATGGGAAGAACATGCTATATATCGGATGATACTGAAACTTTGCTCGTAAAGTGGGCTAAAGCAATGGTGAAACAAGGTTTCCCAATAGGCAAAGAGAATTTAAAAGACAGTGTGAAAAAAATTGTTGATGATTTGAATTTAGAAACTCCTTTTAAAGATGGAAGGCCTGGAAAAAGATCTATATCTAAATAAGAATCTGGAGACAGCTCGAATTGAGAACCTCCTCCTTTTTTGAAGTCGGTTAAAAAGTATATCAAACACACTGATGCCCTGAGTAAAACTCTTACTGCATTAATTAATATTATGTCAACTATTAGTGCATTTAACTGTCTACTTATGGTGATTTTATTTTTTTGTGATGTTATTTATCTATTAGTACTTAAGATAACATGAAAAAAATAATTATTAATAATTAAAAGTATCTTGATTATTGGAAATTTTATTAGTTAAGATAATTCTCTGAGATACACTGCATTCATATAAATAAAGATAATATGTTAGAGATAGAGTTAGAACGTAGATAGTACCGGTAGTGCTCGACGCGGCCGCGGAAGCGCACGCAGAGCGTGTGGTCGCCCGGGAAGTTGGTGCTCTCGCGCACCACGAACACGCCGTCCGGCGACCCCGACAGCAGCGCCTCCGCGCGCTCGCGCGAGATGGCGCCGTGGTGCCACCTGACAACACACACATACTTAATTCACATTACTTTTTTAATCTATATTATTTAGGGGATTATCAAATTTGAAAATGTGTCCCCATTATATCTAATACTGTATAGTATTACTTTACATTACTTATTATTATTATTGAATAATTAGTTTCAATAAAATAGTTTCGTATTTTATAGAGCTTTGAGCCTGAAGGCCATGTTGGTCAAATCATGAAAAATTACAAATAAACAAAAGTAAAATCAATGATAAATACTACTACAAACTGATATTATCTTAGCTTGGCTTGATATCGACTGTCGAGTAGGCAAATGTTGTTTGCACTGTGCCGGTATCGAGCCTGTTTATATTTTTATATCTTAACAAATTGTGTCTCAATTTCTCGTACCGATACATACATTTAATAATTTAGCGACCAACATAGTGTCACGAAAAATAGCAGTGACTACAGATTATAAATATCAATGTGCCAGAAATATATTTTATGGATGGTTATTGCTCTTTCATGCAAAACCCTACTTATAATCTGCATAAATTCAAACTGTTTATTCCGGTATTGCTACGGAAACGGAAACTAGGCGGATGTACTGCATTGCTAACATAATGTAGCCGCGCCCTGCGGTTTTACCCGCGAAGTTCCATATCAGTGACAACACCGGGATATAAAGTATTCCACATCACAATCCAGAATTAAATTGACCCACGCCATCAGCCAAATCTATCGAGTAGTTTTATCGTGAAAAAAAAGCGAACATCACGCACTTCATCCTTACAAAATCGCCAAATCATGTTTTACCAAATTCAGAACTAGACTGAATATTTCCAACCAACATTCACGAATAACAAGTAATTATTATTAAAAAAACAAAATACCCGACTGCACACTAAAAAAAGAGTAATTATGTCTTTATCCCGTGGGACTTTTAGGATAAAATGTATCCTATGACACTCCCGTAATCAAGACAAATCTAACGATACCTCATACATCAAAATCCATCAAGCCGTTTAGGCTACAGGAGGTCACAAAGGAACAGACATACATACTTACATACACTCGAAAAACATTACCCTCTTTGGCAGTCGGGTAAAAACACGTGTCTAGAACATTCATTCACCACTTACGCACGCACTATGTAAATAGTTAATTATCATTCAATAAACATTATTTACTTTTGTTCATGATCGCAAAACGTTTGTGTATTTAGCGTGACTGTTTCAGTGTCACCGTCGTTCTCCATAACACCGACACTTGGACTAAGCTATTTTCCGAGATAACTTCTATCTTATCGCATATTTTGTTTCTACGTCCTATCTACAATTGTATCGTATTGTTGAACGTATCACCGAAATACAGATAGTGTACATACACTATCTGTATTTCGGTGATACGTTCAAACGATAAAACTATGAAAATTGATAATCATCTTTATATACATATTTATTTGTATTATTTCATAGAATTTAGATTAAAACTTTCTTGGTTGTGTAAAACTATTCTATTTTATTTGCACCATGGGTATGCTTTGTCTATCCTTATTTCCTAATGCCATCCATATATCAATAAGTTATAATTAAAGTTGTCATCATACACAAAAATAAAAATAAATAATTTAAAAACAATGTTACTAGCTGTGTCCCGCGGTTTTACCCGCGTAGTTCCCGTTCCCGGGGCAATACCGGGATGTAAGCTATCTTATCTTTTAAGCTGGATCAAACTGCACATGGTGTGCGAATTTTATTATAATCGGTTAAGTGGTTTAAGAGTCCATTGAGGTCAAACATTGTGACACGAGATTTATATATATTAATATGTGCAATTACTCACGGATACTGTGTCATATTGACGAGCCGATTGGCGGCTGGCGGAGGGTTCTGATTCGACGTATTCACCAATACATCACTCGCGCCCTTTGCGATTACTGAAAAAACACAAATACATTAAAATATGTGTCCATTAGAAACTGTTTTACTACTCACCTATTGGAATTTAATTAGATTTTAATATATAAAAGTAATATCGATTTATTTAATTCATTTATAAGGAAATATAAATGTGCTCATACAAAATAAATATGAATATTACGTTAAATAAATTATAAAACTTGACGAACCCTCGACTATTAAGTATCGAGTTCACGACATGTAACCTATATTTTATAATTTAATAGGGCAGTATATCAGGGTCGCTTTCGAGATAACGATTGTTAAGTATCCAATATATAATGAGCCAATAAATATGTGAGGTCGATCGCTAAAAACTAGTAATTTTTGCGACATTAATTAATTGATTATAATGAATTTAGTAGATAAACGTTAATCGTCTAGAACAAATATGATGAATCATTTTTTGATAATTTTATGTATATGATAAAAAAATCGTCGCTAGTAAATGTAACAAAACAATAATATACGATTGACGAGCTGAAACATTCAACATTCAGCGTTATGCCGCATTAATGAGCTTTAGTGCTATAATTGGAACACTAGGACATAATAATATGACAGAAGACGACCGCTTGGTGCAGTGGTTTTTGCGCAACTACTTTTTGCGCGAACGGTCGTGGGTTCGAATCCACACCGGAAAAATATATATTTTGTAATTTACATTTGTATTTTTTTGGCATCTGGGTGTTGCTATGTATTTTATATATATATTTAGAAAATAAAAGTATGTATATGTAATTTATTGCGTTATCTAGTTGCCATCACACAAGTTCTGCTTAGCTTAGTACTAGATGGCGCTGTATATAAATGTCGTGAAATATTAATGATATAGAGCGTAATGTTGTGTGTAGGAACTCACCGGCGGTCTGCGAGGCGTGCATGGCGGAGGGCGCGGCGGGCGCGGGCGCGCGCACCGACGACGACATCACATTCTGTCACACGCAACGCACGTTATAGGTCGCGGCAAGAATGTTTAGCGCTGGATGAGAATAGCTGCGCATCGGTAGAATCGCGCTCGTAATTGACGTATTGGTGCGAGAAAGACAACACGACTGGGGAACCAATCAACGCCCTCGTACCCGACGATCACGCGCCCTCGCGCCGTGCCGTCCCCTCGATACCTTATTTTTGACTTTGCGCAGGTTTCGTTCAGCGCTAAAGATTCGTGGCGCTACTTATACTTGCTACAACTACCAGTTATATTCATACGAATACTACATCGAAATTTACGTTACATATTAAGTTACATATATACAGTACTAGCCGTGCCCCGCGGATTTAACCGCGAAGTCTAATAAAGAAGTATAATGATTAATAATAGATGCGCTAATGCAGGTTATCACCTATCTACAGACCAAATTTAAACAAAAACGGTCCAGCTGATTTTGCGTGAAACAATAACGAACATATATCCAAACATACATTCTCACAAACTTTAAAATTTATAATATTAGTAAGATACAAGCTAATGAATGCGAGAACAGAATGAATGATCTAATATGCAAAATACGAGATCCCTAAAATGTAATTCCTGGTTGTATAAGAAGTACCTAACACGCATTGTTAAACAAAACTTCAAAGAGATATTAATAACACTTGTTTTTGAGCGAGGCTTGCTAAAATAGAACGATAGAGCAGATATACCATGCCAATTTGTTAGATAATCTTAATTATGTATAACTTACGTTATGTTGAATGGAGTTTTGCAATGCGGTGGGCGACAGAGGAGCGTGGGGACCATTACTGCCGGTGACTCCGCCTCCAGACTACAATAATAACATTCGTGTTATATAATAGATAATCAAAATAGCAGATTCTTCTTAAATAATAAGAAAATATAAATATAATTATGGGATTTTTAACAACTGCTACTATTTTCTTAAAGTGGCATATCAAAAGTAGAATAATTATTAGCTAGCATAAATCTTTTAGGGCTGTATAGCAAAGGTTCTTAGTATTGTCACACGTCCATAAAATATTCCGTTTATATCAATACTGTATATTGATTACGAACTATTGACTTACGACATTATACTTTGAACCGTACTAGCATCGTGTGTACAAAACGATTATTTAAACGTGACATTACTTTATCCTCAATTATAAAATAATATTATTGAAGATAATTTATAATGTATTTTAAATATAGGAAATTAAATTATGTATAATTCATATGAAATAATTTAAAGCAGTCAGTCGATAATTCTATAAAATATTTTAAAAGCCTTCTTTAGAAATAAATGGACTGAAATAACATCACATCACATATTTTTATACGTATATCATTCGAAGGATGTTGTAACAATGTATCACAAATCACAATGAAACATAAATCCGTTTAATTTATTCATTAAATCTGGTTAATAGACCATAGCTTCTGTGTGTTGGTGTAATATATTGTATTTTTTGCCTTCACTATGTACTTAAACTGCGCATTTATAGAACCAAAATGTTTATACCAATTCCCCGTTTTTTAGTATTAAAATTCTGTTATTAGCGCATTAATTGTTTTAAGACAGGAAGACAAAAGCGTTATTATAAATTAAAGCCAAAAGTTACGAACACGTAGATACAATAAACAAATAGGTAAGGACTGCAGAGGCGACAATCTCTAGATCATGATTAATACAAAGGCAGGAAATTATAAGGAGCGTTTTTGAATATTTGATTAGAAAATAAACTATTAATTATTCAGCGCAGAATTGCACATACTTCCTCTAACCTAAGATGCAACATTTGAATGTCTTTCAGGTTATAACTGAAAAGGTTTAGTAAATTAATCGCTGTAACTGAGCGAATGTACTAGAATTTAATCAAAACGTATCGCTCTAGAAAATAATTGTCTTGACTACGCAATTTTCTAAGGTTCTAACGTTCCTCATACCTCTAACCTACATTTTTTACACTAAATATAAGACGAAGCAATTGACTACTAGTACGTGAGTCAAATTAATGAAATCAATGTACTAAATGTATAAAGTAATGATCTAAACATACGGGTAGTTGGTGCGGGGGCTGCGCGCGCTTTAGGCGAGCGGGTGCGGTCGGCGCCGGCGCAGCAGACGCGGAGTACCACCCGCACGGGCCCACGCCTTGCGCGCCTGCGTGCACGCCGTGCTGGAACACCGACCAATACTTTAATACGACGTTTCATAAACATATTATATTACGGAATAACCAAGTCATTCACAGTCTTATTCTATAGACCAAAACTAAGATTTTATGTATTCGGACCACACACACAAACCCAACCTATTCATCACTTCAGCACGAAAACACTCTATTTATTATATTAAATCATTCAAAAATTTTGCCAAGTCCACGTAGGTACTAAGGTGAGCTTGCCAGTATTTTATAGACTATCGTAAAACAAGATTTACTTATTTTTTTTGGTCTATACTAATGTCTAAAGCTAACAGGATTGTTTATATTCCCGAATCCCAAACCCTTCATATGACCCACTGAAACTTAAAAATTTCTAAATTGTTGTTAACTTAAATTTATGAGTATTTATGCATATTACTATTATTCTAAATGGAACTCTTGTGTGTGAATGTAATAGACACTATGTCTATTACTTTCTCACTTCACCCTAGTTAGCTCGGCGGTTTTGTTCCCGTAGCTATGTACTTCAAGCATGCAATATGTTATAACAAATCATACTGCTCTCAATATATGCTCAATATTGAGTTTAGGGTATCTTAAGAATAAAATACAAAAATTAATAGAATCAGATTGCCTCAATTAAACGAATCTTCAAATCCTCTGGATATGTGATATCCGTCTGTCTGTTATAGTCCTTTAGTATTTTAACTGTTTTAAGATCTTAGACAACACACAACAACGCAGACGAAGTCGTAAGCAAAAGCTAGTAGGAAATAAAAACAACAACAAAACCAGCTTTCCTATCAAAAACTTAATGAACATCAATATCGTAGTCCTTGTGTTAAAGTTAATGTTACAAGGTCAGAATGTGGTGGGGTTTTTTTTATCTGGGTTAATTACTAATGTTGACATTGTTATTGTCACAGCATGATCCTTTGAAGAATTTAAATGTTAAGGGAAAGAATAAGTTTATTATACGGTATCTTATTTAAAGTATACACTTGTATTAAACGGTACTGGCATATGCAAGTTTAAGTTTTATTAAAAAATTTCAAGTATATAAAATTAATATTTTTCTACATTTAAAATTAAATTTTAATAATTATTTCTTTACATATTCCGAAAGTTTAAACTTTACGAATATTTAAATGAGGTTTCGCCAAACAATAAACTCTCACAATTTAATTTAATCAAAAATTGAAATTATATAATTGTTTTATGGAAATAAAACAAATCAAACACTTTCAATGCATTACGCGTCTAATAATTCCACTGCGTTGAAAACTCGAAGCAGCTTTCTAGAACCAATAACGCAGAATATAGAAAAGTGATTTATTAAAGTATCACATCTCTATCGACTTGAGGATATCATATTGTTTCAATAGGAAAACATGACAGTAATCGAGCCATCCATTACTCAGACCGTAATATATGACCGAGATGTTATATTGCATCGCCTCCGTAATACACA
>JADANM010007051.1:6438753-6451307 GCA_026213755.1 Eurema hecabe | reverse complement strand
GCTAAAATTCAGGACAAGGAAGGCATTCCTCCAGACCAGCAAAGATTGATTTTTGCAGGAAAACAATTAGAAGATGGACGTACACTATCGGACTACAATATTCAAAAGGAATCAACTCTCCATCTTGTATTAAGACTCCGAGGAGGAATGTAATATTAAATATGTTCCACAAAATAAATTAAAGACTCATAAGCTTAAAATAATTTTATTATTTTAACACCACTATCCTTTATTATAATTATTATTGATTTATAATTATATTATATAACATGAAAATATATAATATTATGATTACTCCTGAGTAAAGCTCTATCAAGATAATCTGTAGATTGTCAGATTAACAAACTTTATTATAATTATTACTGATTTATAATTATATTATATAACATGAAAATTGAAAATATATATATAATATTATGATTACTCCTGAGTAAAGCTCTATCAAGATAATCTGTAGATTGTCAGATTAACAAGTGTTTTGTACTGTAAATCATCATAACAGTTTAAAACAGTTGCTTTCTTCTGTTTGTCCGTATGTATGGTTAAATCTTTAAAACTGCAACTGATTTTCATGTAGTTTTTTATCAAATAGTGATTTAAGAAGGTATATGTGTATAATACATGTATAAATGCGGGTAAAACCGAAGGACTAGTTTATAATAAGCATGTAATATGTTAAAAGTCCAAAAATAAAGAAAGGAGTAAAAAAGGATTCACGTATAGCTCGTATAGCTGCCATAATAATCTGCACAAATTTCATCCAAAATCCAAATCGGTCTCTAGTCGATCAATCATCTGTGTAGGGCTGAAACTTGTCAAAAGGATTCACTTTTGTCAGAAAGCTTTTCTTTTTCTCTTTTTTAGGGCGGCAACACATACATTTAGCTTTGCGACTGTCCAGGGGCGGAGGCCGGAGGTGATTGATTAGTACCACTCAGTACCAGGTGAAACTCTTGTTCAAGTGCCCTCCATCATATAAAAAAATGTACATTATCTGTGGCTACTAGCTGTCATTTGTCATCAGATTCAGAGTTCAGACGACAGATACTTGACGTCTATTAGTCAATAGGTTTTAACTGCTTGTTATGTTTTAAGTTCTAATTAATTTATTAAAACCTCGACTTTAAATATAAATAAATAGCTGTAAAAAAACATAAAAAAAACTTGTACGTTATTAATTTGTTTTTACCCTAAAACCCTTTAAAAAATCGGCATGATAAGTGAAATTAATACTTAAACTTTGTGGATGTAAGATGAACGGTATAGACATGGAGTATGTAAAAAAATATGTTATCCTTTTATTTCTTATGATGTTTGTGAACAATTCGTACGGTTAGTATACTAATCCTTTTATAGTTTATCAAAAATGGTAAACATTTTGAGCATTCGTCTATAATTAAGTAGTATTTAACAATTTCCGTTTTGTATTATTGTTCATTGTATACTGTATACAAATTCAAATTTTTATTTTTACTGCAGGTTCCATTCATCATAATCTAAGATACTTTGAAACTTTGCATGCATCAAGTCTAAATCACCATATAGTAAAGCGGGGCATCAAACAATCCATGCACCCATTTAATACAATTAAAGAGGTTAAATTTAGTACCCTTGGAAAGGACTTTAAACTGATTCTTCATCCTCATAACAGTGTATTGCATTCCAATTTTAAAGCATACTCTGTAGATGGCAACGGCAACAAAACCATAGTCCACATAGGTAACTTTTTTACCTACTAACATTTTACTAATTTTTGTACCTATAATCTATAAATAATAAAACATGATATACAGTTAATCAATTATATTTATTCAATATATGACAGTTGAGTTATACATTTATCTTTCTGTGAAAAACATGAATTTAGCCTTTTAACAGCAAGTTTAAATTTACAGACAGATCAAACTTTTACACTGGAAGAGTATTTGGAGAAACCAAATCTGATGTTAAAATGCATATCGAGGATGGTGTTATCACAGGCATCATTCACACCCCAGATGAAACTTATCATATTGAGGTATTTCTTGTTTTCCTTAGTACTTTCAAATATTACATTAAGACAATACATTTTTACATTTAATTAAGTATGCAATTGTATTTAAATTTAAAAACCTAAGAATACGAAGAAGACCATTCAAGTGTGTTTAATACTATAATTTTATTAAGATGGGATAAAAAGGATCTTATCTATTTATCTAGCATCTAATATACCGGCAACGGCCACAAACTAACTTGCCGGGAACCACTAAATTAGTAAGACAGATATATCTTTACAGTCATCAATCCTTAAAAGTTTGGTGCAAATAATATAATGATGCATTTATAATAATCATTGAAAATTTGTGTGTCAAGCCTTCCTGGCGCCACCTGCCTCATCTAGATGACAGAAGTATGATCACATATCGCTCTTCAGATATTCGGTTTAGTTGGTCAGGATCAGGTGGGGACAAGCCTCGTGTTTGTGGCTATGTGAAAGAAGGAGAAGGTTCGTAAATACATAAAAGTAATGCAATTTAAATTCTGTAGCATCTAAAAAAAATTCTGTACTTGCATATTTTACTAGAAGAACAAGACGAAGAAGAGGAAAGTGAGGACTTGGAAACAATTCAAGAACAATCAGAAAAGGATAAATATTTAGAATACATTCTAAAGAAAGATTCTAAAGCAGCTGATTCGTCTAATGCACAAACCAACACTAAGAGTGGAAAGAGAGTAAAACGTCAAAGTGACTACGAATACACTCCAACTAAAACGCGATGTCCTTTATTGCTTGTGGCAGATTATAGATTTTTTCAAGAGATGGGTTCTAGCAACACTAAAACAACGATCAGCTATTTGGTAAGATTTCATCACCTACATTTTAGATTAATCCAGTCTTTTCTTTGTCTATGGTTTATAATAACTTAATGTTTAATTTGTTTTCAGATTAGTCTTATAGACAGAGTACACAAAATATACAATGACACAGTTTGGCAAGATAGACAGGTGAGCCATAAAACATATTTATTGGTTAAAATAATAATGGTAATAACCCTTAATATAACCCTAAGATATTTTTTCATACTAAATAGTAAATAGTATTTGTGAATCAGTGCAAAGATAAAAGGTTTTAAATAGATTATGAAATGAAAAAAGAATATGTGTCAGAGTTATAAATTAATTTATATTTGTGGTGTTTTCAGGACATGGATGGGTTTAAGGGTATGGGTTTTGTTATAAAGAAGATATTGGTTCACTCGGAGCCGACGCGAGTGCGGGGCGGCGAGGCGCACTATAACATGGTGCGAGAGAAGTGGGACGTGCGCAATTTACTTGAGGTAACTTCTTATCTAAAATTATTAAATTATTATATTTAACTTATCAAATGATTCTTATCTAAAATTATAGTTATACAACTTAATTTTTTAGGTATATTAGTCAGCATATCCATGAACTATAACATGCACGAACATTCTATTACCATTTTAAATATTAGTATAAAAAATTACATTATATCTTTAAATATAGTGCATACATGGTTTTGCAACAGCCTCTTTATATAAATTCGTCATGACTTATTGAGTATAAGTCATGACGAATAAATAAACCGGAAAGTGTGAGTCTAACTCTACTATCGAATTTTCTATTAAAAAAATGTCAAATGTTGTTTCAAACGGATACCCAATTAGACCTACCAAACAATACAAATGACGAACTACAGAATGCCCTATTGATTATTAATATCTTTATGGTATTAATACAAAATACTATTGTGTATTGTCGATAGTCTAGTGATACTTAAAAATAATAATACTAACTTTACTTATACTTATGTTAAGTTACAGAATTGTAAATTTTGTATATTTTAAAAGATGATTTTTTTCCCCCCTTTTTTGGTAAAAAGTGTGGGACCCGTGCGAGTTTCTTACGCCGGTTCTTCTCGCCGGGTTAGTTCCCGAACCGGTGGTAGGCACCATGTAGACTTTCTGAAAGTATTTGTTTTGCAAATCTACTCGGAAAATAAATATTTTTTTATTTTTTTTTTTAATTTTTCTATTTTTTTTACAGGTGTTCAGTCGCGAGTATTCTCACAAGGACTTCTGCTTGGCGCACCTGTTCACGGATCTCAAATTCGAAGGAGGCATTCTTGGGCTCGCATATGTTGGTTCGCCGCGAAGAAATTCCGTTGGAGGAATTTGTACTCCAGGCATGATAATGTTCTTTTTATAAATAACTAGCTGTTGCTCGCGACTTCGTCCCCGTCCGATCTATTTCTATTATTATGTTATAGTGAGTCAATCTTAGAAGATAGACATATACTGTCGCGAACTTTTTTTTAGATCATTTAAAGAGGAATAATCTTTCATTCATATTTTTTGGTATCTTGAACCGTTTTCGCAGCGCACGCAAAGGAAGCCCTCAAAGATGAATAATTTTCCCAGTTTTTTCCACTTTTACCATTATATCTTCGCTTTTATTAGTTATCGCAGCGTGATGTTATGTAGCCTAAAGCCTTCCTCGATAAAAGAATTTTTCAATTCGAACCTGAGATTAGCGCGTTCAAACAAACAAACAAACAAACAAACAAACAAACTCTTCAGCTTTATATATTAGTATAGATTTCAATGAAAGAGTTTTGTTACACATAAAGCAGCAAACTATGATCTGCTTTTAGGTTTTTAGGTTACTTGGGAACATTTATTGAGTGTTCTTATAGAAAAATATTTTATTGTAATTTATATATCGAAGTTGATTCTAGTTACAATTAATTATTTTTATTTGTTTCGTTTTATTACTATACTTTTGCGTTTACGTTGTTTTGATGTTTTATTTTTTATTTTCAGCTCCTATGGGTGCAGAGTGTGAGTGTCTTTTTGTTGCTTTAGTTTCTGTTAATATATTATGTTTAACTTATATATTTTATTATATTTTTATGTTCTATATAAGTATTTACAAATAAAAGTATAACTTATTATATTTTGGCTTTTTGGTATTTATGTTTTCTTATTTTGTGTCAAATAAATTGGTGGTGGATCTTTTTTGTAGTATATGAAAACAGAATATGAGAAATTGATCGAATTTTCGCAGGATAGCTTTTTAAAGGGTATAATAGGTAGACCATTTGACAGCAGTAAATATTAATGTGTAATAAAACGTTGGTATCGGCGCGTCGCAGAGTACTTCAAGAACGGGTACACGCTGTACCTGAACTCGGGGCTGTCGTCGTCGCGCAACCACTACGGGCAGCGCGTGATCACGCGCGAGGCGGACCTGGTGACGGCGCACGAGTTCGGCCACAACTGGGGCTCCGAGCACGACCCCGACGTGGCCGAGTGCTCGCCCGCCGCCTCGCACGGCGGCTCCTACCTCATGTACACCTACAGCGTCAGCGGATACGACCTCAACAACAAGGTGCTCCTCGCTCTGCCTCTCGAACCTAACCGCCCCAACCGGCCGTAACTGACCTTCTAACAGCTTCCCACCATTTCCAACCGTCTCTAACGCCCCTTTATTATAATTCAACTTCTTCAATCAATTGGGATATTTAAAATTGATATTTTGACTGTTTTTGATATAAAACCTGCAAATTGTTTAACAACGAAACAGTTTTAATGTTTAAAAACCTGCAAACTTTTCTTAGAATAATAATAATAGCGATAATTATTAAACTGTAGTAATTATGTATTATTTTTATCTATTGCAGAGGTTCTCTCCGTGCAGTTTACGATCGATCAGAAAAGTATTGCAAGCGAAGTCTGGTCGATGTTTCTCAGAGCCCGAAGAGAGTTTCTGTGGCAACCTGCGCGTTGAGGGCGGGGAAGAATGCGACGCCGGGTTGTTGGGTACTGTTTTAAATTATTATTATTACTAATATTTAACAATTTTTATTAATTATAAGCTTCTTAAGTGGATTATTACATATTAAAAGAGTTATATTTTTTAGGTACGGAGGATAATGATATGTGTTGTGACAAAAATTGCAAACTACGAAAGAACCAGGGCGCAGTTTGTAGGTGAGAATATAAATTACGGTTATTATGATTCCATATTCTATTGATTGTGTGTCTCCAATAAGTTTTAGTCAATAGAAGCTGGGAAGAAAGGTAGACCTTGGAAAATAAAGTTATTAATGAAATATATTTGCCACTGACAATTCAACTTTATTTTAAACTCAAATTGGTTTTTGCACATGATTTGAAAATTGACAAAATTGCAGTAATGAAATTTAAAATGAACTAGCCGCTTCTTAAAAAAATTGTCTACAAAATTGAAATCTGAAAATCTGGTCTGAAAGCAACCTCTAAATTTTCGAAGTTAATTCTTTTACACCCTGTATATTGTACGTGCAGACGTATATGTGCAAAAGTGTGTGTGTGTGTGTCTGTGCGTGCAGCGACAAGAACTCGCCGTGCTGCGCCAACTGCGTGTTCGCGCCGCCCGGCGTGGTGTGCCGCGAGGCCGCGCACTCGGCCTGCGAGGGCGAGGCCACCTGCAACGGCGCCTCCGCCGACTGCCCCAAGGTGATACACGTTCACTAATCCATTGCTCTTCTTTAACTCTAATATGGAATGCAATAGCGGATCCAGGGGGTGGGGGAATTGCTTTTATTTATATATTTTGTCATTTATAAAATGAAATACCTACCTACTTTTGTGCTTGTATCTATTGTTATCAAAACCAAATTAGTAATAAGTTCCTGACTTCACCACGACTATGACACCCCCGACGTTTGAAACCTCCCCCTGGCGATACATCTAAAGCCAGCGATATTATTATTCTTACAAATTTGATATTGTTAATTTTGTGAATCCGTTTTACATAATAATGTGTGTGTTGTAGGCGCCGGCTATCGCGGACGAGCACGAGTGCGCGGAGCGCGGGCGCTGCCGCAACGGCTCCTGCGTGCCCTACTGCGAGACGCAGGGCATGCACAGCTGCATGTGCGACATTGGTCAGTGCACACACCCACACAGGCACACATAGGGAATGCAATCTCGTTCTCGCGAGATCTCGTTTTCGCGAGATCTCGGTGTTTTTAAGCGAGATTAATCTCGGTCGAAAAATAGGGCGAAATCTCGCGAGATTGACGAGATTAATTATTAAATTTTTGACTTAACTTAGACAAGGCATTTCAATCTGTAAAACTGGCCGTAGAGGTGTTTTGCCGTCAAGATAGCTATCGAAATGAAATGAAATGAAATATTCCAGATAAATAAGAGTTTGCGAAAGACGAAACATTAAAATTGCCTTCGAAAAACGTCGAAATAAAACTGAAATTAAATCACGTCTAGAGCGTTTGTATTGGCAACACAGGCTGACTAACAGATACAGACAAAGTTTGATCCATCTGTGTCGATCATCAACATCAACTAAATCCGGGTATGATGACGAACCGCTGTCTTCTTTTCCGAGATACTCAAGAGAATTTAATTGCAAGAAGTACTACAGGAAATCCTTACAGTGACTTGTGATTTTAATCGAAGAAATATTTCTTTTGATTGTCGTATTTTATTCATAATAAATCTGTAATTTCAGATGTTCTACTGTAATGAGTAGATCTACTTGGTTGTTAATATTATTATTGTTGATATTATTATCCTACTTCAACGAAAATCAATCTCGCGAGATCTCGAAATTGCCGAGATCTCGCGAAATTTGGATTCCCTAGACACACCCACACACACTGAATATAACTACACTTATATGAGCGTCCATACACTCCATGCACACATAGACGCGAGCAATAACTGAAAAGTTTTTTTTTAATTTTTATTGTTTTAACCATATTTGAAATTTTTGTTTTCAGTTGCGGACGCGTGCAAACGGTGTTGCAGAAAGAGCTTAAATAAGACGTGTTTCCCGGTGGCTCACAACGACATATTGCCGGATGGAACGCCATGTATTCAGGGCTTTTGTAATAAGGTATTGTTTGTAAATATAGAGCTCAAATTGTTAATTTGAAGAAAATAATTTTTAGTTATAAGAAGAATAATTTTCTTTTCATATGATTAATAAAAAAACTGACTTATTTCAACTCTTCTTCAATACTTCTTACTTCAATATTAGTAATTGCAAATTAGAGATAGGCCGAGTACTCGGTTGATACTCGGTACTCGGCGTACTCGGCGGGGTTTTTGATACTCGGTACTCGGCCGAATAACTCGGTTAATCTTTGTTATTTGATAACGAGTATATTTTATTTTATTCTAACAAACTTTTTAAATAATTTTTCTACTATGACGTGCAACGTGTTACGTGACGTGTCTGTTTGCAAACAATCAAGCAACTGGTAGTTGGAAGGTTTGGGCGGGGACCGGGGTGAGGGTTGTATTAACGTGAGCCGACAGTAGTTGAAACATTTAACATTTAGCATTATGTCGCATAATGCGCTCTAGTGCTATACATAATTAGAAAACTAGGCCTGTTTGTATTTGTTTACATGCGAAATGGGAATTTGATTGAACCGAGTTCCTCGGCCGAGTACTCGGTTGAAATAAAATTAAGCCGAGTAATACTCGGTTCTCGTTACTCGGCGCATCTCTATTAATAATTAAAACATCAAAACAAAGTGTTCGGAGAAACTTTCAATAATTGTAGTAATTGTTGAATTACTAGATATCGAAGTGCGCCTGTGTTGTCTAAATGCCTACAATTTATTTACAGGGTGTTTGCGAGAAGACGATCCAGGACGTGGTAGAGCGGTTTTGGGATATAATAGAGGATATAAATATCAACAACGTGCTGGGCTTCCTGCGCGACAACATCGTGGGCGTGGTCGTGCTCGTCACCGCCTTCATATGGATACCCGCTAGTTGCGTTGTACGTAGCGTTATTGTAAATTTGTTTAGTTTCTTAATAGTTATGCTATGACGTCATATTTCATTTTTTTATTATTTATAATTGTATGCTCTTATCGATTTCTAAACAATAATTTAATTTGATTTGCAATTTTAACTTAAGCGATCAAGAGCTTATGCTAAATATGTAGTAGATTTGAAAATCGAAATATTTTTTTGTAAAGCAGACTATGTTGCGAGTAACTCTTTGTTTTAAGATTATAAGTACTACCTAATAGAAGTATATGTTGTATGAACCAGATAAGTTACGTGGACCGGCGCCGTGCGCGCGCGCAGCAGAAGTGGGCGGCGTGGGAGCGGCGCCGCGACCTGCTGCACCCCAACGAGCCGCGCAAGGTCGTGCACACTAGGTACATTTATATATACCTTATACATATAGTACCTATAATATTGATATTTTTTGAAGTTTTCGAAAAAAATATAACGGTTAATATTTTTTGTTTCATAACAAATTGTTATGTTAATAAACAATTAAATTATGTATAAAAAAAATTATTTCTCAGTTATTCCATTGAAAATCAATGGGTCAATGATGATTTTTAAGAATAAAATAATTTCTTAACTAATTATATTTAAACAATTGAAATATAAAAAAACGATTATAAACGATAAAAAAAATATATTTAAGATTTTTTTAAATCATTTCACCTATGCTTTAAGATAGTAATTAACAAAATTATAAACTTTAATTATTTTTATTATGCATATATTGCATAACTTTATTAAGTACCTAAATAAGAAGAGGTCCACATAGCAAAAAATTTATAGACTAATTATTTAAGCTTTTATGCCGTAATTTATAAAAACAGAGATTTAAAAAAAATTTGTTAGTTAATAATGGTGTGCCTTTTTGAAATATCGTCAAAAATTTTTTTTCACCGAGGTTTTTTTCGTTCAAGTGTCTAGATTACACTATAATTTATTCAAATTTTTAAATTATTATTATTTATTCCGAAAAAAAAACCGGTGATATACCGGTTTTATAGACGGCGCGCCTATGCCGTAACTCCCTCGCGGAGCCCTATTTCTAGCGATAAAAAAAATATAAATAATATAGATAGAGTTCCGGGAGTTAGGACTTTTTTATTGAAAATTTCCTCCTCTTTCCAAATTCCTTAATTATCATTATTTTAAAAGTTATTAACGAAAAACTAAAGACCTTTATTATCTTATTTTGTTAATAGCAATTGCAATTTTTTATGTGCTAATAGACCCATAAAAAACATTTTTCTAGACGTCATTCCGAATCGAATGTGCTATGGCCACATATTTTTAGGAGCTTTATGTCTATTTAACACGTTTTTGAACTTGTTGACTAAAGGTCTAATTCAACAGGTTACATTCATTGACAAACGCTCCAATTTAAGCAGAGCTTGTGTTATGACGTATAGATTATGAATAAAAAACGAGATGCCTTTCTTTTTGTTTGTACATTTTTTAGTATATAATGCAAATCTATTCTTACAGTGTGGAAATCCAACTTTATCGAAGAAAAGAATTTTTTTTTTAACTTAATGTTTTTTCTAATTCTAGACTACCAAAACAAAAGCCACACGGAATGAAAACCGTCATCCAAGGCACGAGTCAACTGTAGTTGTATTAGAAATAAGGTTAAATTTATGTTATAAGAAAATAAACAAGTGGAAAGAATTTACTATAGTTTTATTGAGAACATATTGAAACCCCATCGAATTTTTACATGTATAGGAAAAATTATTTAATATGATGAAAATTATAAAATTATCAAAGTGAAAGTAATTAATGTTTTACTCAATATTTTGCAATTTTAGTGAACAAATATCATAATAGTGTAAGTGTTTCTATAAAGCATATAGAAAGTCAAATGAAATATCCTCTAGCCATATGTTATATGAAAAATATGTATTTACAAGTTACAATTTCGTTTTTTTTGTTGAGTTCCAAAAACCACTGCAAAAGCCCCGGCCAGCATTCATTGCTTATTTATGTAAGAATATATCCAATCAAACCCATATATGTGAAACAAGAGCCAAGTTCAATATTATGATTAATGCCTTGATTATTTACTTCAACGACGTGAGATCTAAATAAGTGCCAAGTTCAATGGTCAGTCGTGAAATTTATTTATAAGTAACAGTTATATAACATTCTTGTAACATAAGATAAGCCTTAAAACCTACCAACGAATTATTCATTATGTTCGATGGCTAGTTTCTAGCAACAATCTAAATTTTCGGAATTATAAAATAAGAACCGACAAGTACTGCTGTAGTGTAGGTTTAAAACTTTCAAAAACTTATAATTCATATATGAAAACTAGCCAAGACAGACCTTGGGCTTACAAATTATCTTGTGTTGACGGACGTTGAAGTCGCCCAAGGCATTTATCATGATATTGAACTTGGCTCTTATTTTACATTTATGTTTTTGATTGGATATCATTATTTTTTGTAGATATAATATCCTTCGTATAGGGCGATAGGCGTGGTTTTATGTATTGTTATAATATATCTTGTTAATCCACATACATACCTACCACATGAAGACCAGCTGTCATGAGTTTTGCTTACTTACGGATTTTTACATTTATAGTTAGGTACAGGCTCTAATAAGGTGTATTATTCATATTAAGCGTTCATAATACAATCTAATTATTTAAAAATTGGCAGTTTTTAATTTATTCCTTCGTATTCGTCTGATTTACTATCTGCATACTAAATTTTAACTCTCTAGGTCATCTGGAACTGGGTTAGAAACTCTTACGATCTCTGATCTTATAGGTCAATCAGTCAATGTTAAAAATGAGGATTTTTGGACATTAATATCTAAATAACCGTTTGAGATAAGCTTATGAAATTTAGAATACATATTGTATCTCGCAGTGTCAATTGATATGAGCTAAATTTGATACGTTTATGTGAAATAGTTTTTGATTTATGAGGCGGTCAAATGTGGCTCGAAATGGTTCGTGTAAATATTACAGACGGTGCGGCTCGCCTGTTCAGTTTCTTGAACTTGGCTTAACAAATATATTTTTTAGTTTTTGTCATCATCCTTTGATTTTGGATAATTAAATGAATATAGTTTTAGTATATCTCTAAGAGAAATTCTTCAAAGAAATTTTATACTTTAATTAATTTGAAATCTGTGAACCAACATGTAAATGAAACAACGTTTTATATATGTTGTGATACATTTATTATATTTCATAATAATTTATAAGGTTCAATAAATACACTCTAACAGGTTAGAGTCATTTAAAAGTATACAATGCAATGATTAAATATAAATAATTAGCACAAAGTGAGCTTAATAATAATTAATAAACAATTGTAGCTTTTCACTGGGTGTCTGATCACTGTACTATGTATGATCTATCTTTACATTTAAATATTACAAAATACATAAGCTGCTTTGTGAAAATCTGAATCACCTCTTTTCTGTATTATAAGCTTTTGTATGTAAGTGGGGATGCAATAAGGTATACGTTTTCTAAGGTGAAAATTTAGTTAAGTGCAGTAGAGGTTAGTAAAGCGACGCCACGCTCGTAAAACGCGTGCTGCTCCTGGCCGGGCGCGATGTTGAGACGCACCGTGAACAGCAGCTCCGAGCGCGCGCTGTTCAGGTACACTGGGAGCGTCAGAGTCTGTCCACCACTAGCTGGCTCCGGACCCCTGCATCAAACAATTTTATTAATTTCTCCAAGAGTCTAAAGAAGAGTTTTACTAGTTAGTTTTT
>JADANM010007051.1:6426120-6438653 GCA_026213755.1 Eurema hecabe | reverse complement strand
GCTAAAATTCAGGACAAGGAAGGCATTCCTCCAGACCAGCAAAGATTGATTTTTGCAGGAAAACAATTAGAAGATGGACGTACACTATCGGACTACAATATTCAAAAGGAATCAACTCTCCATCTTGTATTAAGACTCCGAGGAGGAATGTAATATTAAATATGTTCCACCAAATAAATTAAAGACTCATAAGCTTAAAATAATTTTATTATTTTAACACCACTATCCTTTATTATAATTATTATTGATTTATAATTATATTATATAACATGAAAATATATAATATTATGATTACTCCTGAGTAAAGCTCTATCAAGATAATCTGTAGATTGTCAGATTAACAAACTTTATTATAATTATTACTGATTTATAATTATATTATATAACATGAAAATTGAAAATATATATATAATATTATGATTACTCCTGAGTAAAGCTCTATCAAGATAATCTGTAGATTGTCAGATTAACAAGTGTTTTGTACTGTAAATCATCATAACAGTTTAAAACAGTTGCTTTCTTCTGTTTGTCCGTATGTATGGTTAAATCTTTAAAACTGCAACTGATTTTCATGTAGTTTTTTATCAAATAGTGATTTAAGAAGGTATATGTGTATAATACATGTATAAATGCGGGTAAAACCGAAGGACTAGTACATAATAACCATATATGTTAAAAGTCCAAAAATAAAGAAAGGAGTAAAAATGGATTGACGTATAGCTCGTATAGTTGCTATAATAATCTGCACAAATTTCATCCAAAATCCAAATCGGTCTCTAGTCGATCAATCATCTGTGTAGGGCTGAAACTTGTCAAAAGGATTCACTTTTGTCAGAAAGCTTTTCTTTTTCTCTTTTTTAGGGCGGCAACACATACATTTAGCTTTGCGACTGTCCAGGGGCGGACGCCGGAGGTGATTGATTAGTACCACTCAGTACCAGGCGAAACTCTTGTTCAAGTGCCCTCCATCATTTAAAAAAATGTATATTATCTGTGGCTACTAGCTGTCATTTGTCATCAGATTCAGATGACAGACACTTGACAGTTGACGTCTATTAGTCAATAGGTTTTAACTGGTTGTTATGTTTTAAGTTCTAAGTAATTTATTAAGACCTCGACTTTAAAGATAAATAAATAGCTGTAAAAAAAACATAAAAAAACTTGTACTTTATTAATTTGTTTTTACCCTAAAACTCTTTAAAAAAATCGCCATGATAAGTGAAATTAATCCTTAAACTTTGTGGATGTAAAATGAACGGTATAGACATGGAGTATGTAAAAAAATATGTTATCCTTTTATTTCTTATGATGTTTGTGAACAATTCGTACGGTTAGTATACTAATCCTTTTATAGTTTATCAAAAATGGTAAACATTTTGAGCTCCTCTATAATTAAGTGGTATTTTACAATTTCCGTTTTGTATTAATGTTCATTGTATACTGTATACAAATTCAAATTTTTATTTTTACTGCAGGTTCCATTCATCATAATCTAAGATACTTTGAAACTTTGCATGCATCAAGTCTAAATCACCATATAGTAAAGCGGGGCATCAAACAATCCATGCACCCTTTTAATACAATTAAAGAGGTTAAATTTAGTACACTTGGAAAGGACTTTAAACTAATTCTTCATCCTCACAACAGTGTATTGCATTCCAATTTTAAAGCATACTCTGTAGATGGCAACGGCAACAAAACCATAGTTCACATAGGTAACATTTTTTACGTACTAACATATTACTAATTTTTGTACTTAAAATCTATAAATAATAAAACATAATATACAGTTAATCAATTATATTTATTTGGTTTAGTTATACATTTATCTTTCTGTGAAAAACATGAATTTAGCCTTAAAACAGCAGGTTTAAATTTACAGACAGATCAAACTTTTACACTGGAAGAGTATTTGGAGAAACCAAATCTGATGTTAAAATGCATATTGAGGATGGTGTTATCACAGGCATCATTCATACCCCAGATGAAACTTATCATATTGAGGTATTTCATGTTTTCCTTAGTGCTTTCAAATATTACATTAAGACAATTTTACATTTAATTAAGTATGCAATTGTATTTAAATTTAAAAACCTAAGAATACGAAGAAGACCATTCAAGTGTGTTTAATACTATAATTTTATTAAGATGGGATAAAAAGGATCTTATCTATTTATCTAGCATCTAATATACCGGCAACGGCCACAAACTAACTTGCCGGGAACCACTAAATTAGTAAGACGATATCTTTACAGTCATCAATCCTTAAAAGTTTGGTGCAAATAATATAATGATGCATTTATAATAATCATTGAAAATTTGTGTGTCAAGCCTTCCTGGCGCCACCTGCCTCATCTAGATGACAGAAGTATGATCACATATCGCTCTTCAGATATTCGGTTTAGTTGGTCAGGATCAGGTGGGGACAAGCCTCGTGTTTGTGGCTATGTGAAAGAAGGAGAAGGTTCGTAAATACATAAAAGTAATACAATTAAATTCTGTAGCATCTAAAAAAAAATTCTGTACTTGCATATTTTATTAAATATTATACTTATTTCAATTTCTAGAACTAGAAGAACAAGACGAAGAAGAGGAAAGTGAGGACTTGGAAACAATTCAAGAACAATCAGAAAAGGATAAATATTTAGAATACATTCTAAAGAAAGATTCTAAAGCAGCTGATTCGTCTAATGCACGAACCAACACTAAGAGTGGAAAGAGAGTAAAACGTCAAAGTGACTACGAATACACTCCAACTAAAACGCGATGTCCTTTATTGCTTGTGGCAGATTATAGATTTTTTCAAGAGATGGGTTCTAGCAACACTAAAACAACGATCAGCTATTTGGTAAGAATTCATCACCTACATTTTAGATTAATCCAATCTTTTCTTTGTCTATGGTTTATAATAACTTAATGTTTAATTTGTTTTCAGATTAGTCTTATAGACAGAGTACACAAAATATACAATGACACAGTTTGGCAAGATAGACAGGTGAGCCATAAAACATATTTATTGGTTAAAATAATAATGGTAATAACCCTTAATATAACCCTAAGATATTTTTTCATACTAAATAGTAAATAGTATTTGTGAATCAGTGCAAAGATAAAAGGTTTTAAATAGATTATGAAATGAAAAAAGAATATGTGTCAGAGTTATAAATTAATTTATATTTGTGGTGTTTTCAGGATATGGATGGGTTTAAGGGTATGGGTTTTGTTATAAAGAAGATATTGGTTCACTCGGAGCCGACGCGAGTGCGGGGTGGCGAGGCGCACTATAACATGGTGCGAGAGAAGTGGGATGTTCGCAATTTGCTCGAGGTAACTAAAAAAAATTCATGTCTAAAATTATGGTTAAATTACTGAACTTATAAGGGATAATAGTCGGAAAGATATTTATGAATTATTATAATTACATGCACAAATATTGTATAAATATTAGTATAAACAAGTATATTATTTATTTTAATATATTATGTATTTATTTTATACTAAAATTTAAATATATTTTAAGTGTGTTTATGGTTTT
Source organism: Eurema hecabe (assembly GCA_026213755.1). Lineage (NCBI taxonomy): Eukaryota > Metazoa > Arthropoda > Insecta > Lepidoptera > Pieridae > Terias > Terias hecabe. The sequence continues at coordinate 6,435,118 of JADANM010007051.1, read as the reverse complement.
TCTATCAAAAAGGGTACTTTTTAAATCTGACGAATAAATAAACCAAATAAGTGCGAGTATGACTTGTCTACCGATGGTTCCATTCCTATGAATATATAAATTTCCAATATGCAACATCAAGCTTGTTCAAATAGATATCCCTTTGAGCCCAGTAGCCTTTAATCAAAGATACTAAGCTTTGATTTACGGCTTCGCTTTTCCTAGATATGTGGTCTAAAATGAGCAAATTTTCATACTTCTTGGTCGACTTTTTACCTTTACATAATCATAAAAAATGACATATCAAGACAGAATGCTATTATTGTTTATTCTGCATTTATTAATACCATTACAGGATTAATACAAAATAAAAGGTTGTGTGATTTTACTGTACCTTAAAGTAATAATACTAACTTTACAGGTGTTCAGTCGCGAGTATTCTCACAAGGACTTCTGCTTGGCGCACCTGTTCACGGATCTCAAATTCGAAGGAGGCATTCTTGGGCTCGCATATGTTGGTTCGCCGCGAAGAAATTCCGTTGGAGGAATTTGTACTCCAGGCATGATAATGTTCTTTTTATAAATAACTAGCTGTTGCTCGCGACTTCGTCCCCGTCCGATCTATTTCTATTATTATGTTATAGTGAGTCAATCTTAGAAGATAGACATATACTGTCGCGAACTTTTTTTTAGATCATTTAAAGAGGAATAATTCTTTCATTCATATTTTTTGGTATCTTGAACCGTTTTCGCAGCGCACGCAAAGGAAGCCCTCAAAGATGAATAATTTTCCCAGTTTTTTCCACTTTTACCATTATATCTTCGCTTTTATTAGTTATCGCAGCGTGATGTTATGTAGCCTAAAGCCTTCCTCGATAAAAGAATTTTTCAATTCGAACCTGAGATTAGCGCGTTCAAACAAACAAACAAACAAACAAACAAACAAACTCTTCAGCTTTATATATTAGTATAGATTTCAATGAAAGAGTTTTGTTACACATAAAGCAGCAAACTATGATCTGCTTTTAGGTTTTTAGGTTACTTGGGAACATTTATTGAGTGTTCTTATAGAAAAATATTTTATTGTAATTTATATATCGAAGTTGATTCTAGTTACAATTAATTATTTTTATTTGTTTCGTTTTATTATTATACTTTTGCGTTTACGTTGTTTTGATGTTTCATTTTTTATTTTCAGCTCCTATGGGTGCAGAGTGTGAGTGTCTTTTTGTTGCTTTAGTTTCCGTTAATATATTATGTTAACTTATATGTTTTGTTATATTTTTATGTTCTATATAAGTATTTGCAAATAAAAAGTATTAATAACTTATTATATTTTGGCTTTTTGGTATTTATGTTTTCTTATTTCGTGTCAAATAAATTGGTGGTGGATCTTTTTTGTAGTATATGAAAACAGTATATGAGAAATTGATCGAACTTTCGCAGGATAGCTTTTTAAAGGGTATAATAGGTAGACCATTTGACAGCAGTAAATATAAATATTAATGTGTAATAAAACGTTGGTATCGGCGCGTCGCAGAGTACTTCAAGAACGGGTACACACTGTACCTGAACTCGGGGCTGTCGTCGTCGCGCAACCACTACGGGCAGCGCGTGATCACGCGCGAGGCGGACCTGGTGACGGCGCACGAGTTCGGCCACAACTGGGGCTCCGAGCACGACCCCGACGTGGCCGAGTGCTCGCCCGCCGCCTCGCACGGCGGCTCCTACCTCATGTACACCTACAGCGTCAGCGGATACGACCTCAACAACAAGGTGCTCCTCGCTCTGCCTCTCGAACCTAACCGCCCCAACCGCCCGGAACTGCACCTAACCGCTTCCCACCACTTCCAACCGTCTCTAATGCCCCTTTATTATAATTCAGTCAAACTTCTTCAATCAATTGGTATATTTAAAATTGATATTTTGACTGTTTTTGATATAAAACGTTAACCTGCAAACTGTTTTTGTTTTTGTTGTTCAAACTGTGTTGAAAAACCGGCAAACTCGTCTCAGAATAACAATAATGGCGAAAATTATTAAACTTTAGTAATTAATAATTATGTATTATTTTTATCTATTGCAGAGGTTCTCTCCGTGCAGTTTACGATCGATCAGAAAAGTATTGCAAGCGAAGTCTGGTCGATGTTTCTCAGAGCCCGAAGAGAGTTTCTGTGGCAACCTGCGCGTTGAGGGCGGGGAAGAATGCGACGCCGGGTTATTGGGTACGGTTTTAAATTATTATTATTACTAATATTTTAAAATTTGTATTAATTATAAGCTTCATAATTGGATTATTACAGTTTTATATATTTTTAGGTACGGAGGATAATGATATGTGTTGTGACAAAAATTGCAAACTACGAAAGAACCAAGGCGCAGTTTGTAGGTGAGAATATAAATTACGGTTATTATGATTCCATATTCTATTGATTGTGTGTCTCCAATAAGTTTTAGTCAATAGAAGCTGGGAAGAAAGGTAGACCTTGGAAAATAAAGTTATTAATGAAATATATTTGCCACTGACAATTCAACTTTATTTTAAACTCAAATTGGTTTTTGCACATGATTTGAAAATTGACAAAATTGCAGTAATGAAATTTAAAATGAACTAGCCGCTTCTTAAAAAAATTGTCTACAAAATTGAAATCTGAAAATCTGGTCTGAAAGCAACCTCCAAATTTTCGAAGTTAATTCTTTTACACCCTGTATATTGTACGTGCAGACGTATGTGCTAAAGTGTGTGTGTGTGTGTGTCTGTGCGTGCAGCGACAAGAACTCGCCGTGCTGCGCCAACTGCGTGTTCGCGCCGCCCGGCGTGGTGTGCCGCGAGGCCGCGCACTCGGCCTGCGAGGGCGAGGCCACCTGCAACGGCGCCTCCGCCGACTGCCCCAAGGTGATACACGTTCACTAATCCATTGCTCTTCTTTAATTCTAATATGAAATGCAATAGCATATCCAGGGGGTGGGGGAATTGCTTTTATTTATATATTTTATCATTTATAAATTGAAATACCTACCTACTTTTGTGCTTGTATCTATAGTTATCAAAATTAAATTAGTAATAAGATCATCTAAAGCGAGCGCTATTATTTTTCTTACAAATTTGATATTGTTAATTTGTGAGTCCGTTTTACATAATAATGTGTGTGTGTTGTAGGCGCCGGCTATCGCGGACGAGCACGAGTGCGCGGAGCGCGGGCGCTGCCGCAACGGCTCCTGCGTGCCCTACTGCGAGACGCAGGGCATGCACAGCTGCATGTGCGACATTGGTCAGTGCACACACGCACACAGGCACACATAGGGAATGCAATCTCGTTCTCGCGAGATCTCGTTTTCGCGAGATCTCGGTGTTTTTAAGCGAGATTAATCTCGGTCGAAAAATAGGGCGAAATCTCGCGAGATTGACGAGATTAATTATTAAATTTTTGACTTAACTTAGACAAGGCATTTCAATCTGTAAAACTGGCCGTAGAGGTGTTTTGCCGTCAAGATAGCTATCGAAATGAAATGAAATGAAATATTCCAGATAAATAAGAGTTTGCGAAAGACGAAACATTAAAATTGCCTTCGAAAAACTTCGAAATAAAACTGAAATTAAATCACGTCTAGAGCGTTTGTATTGGCAACACAGGCTGACTAACAGATACAGACAAAGTTTGATCCATCTGTGTCGATCATCAACATCAACTAAATCCGGGTATGATGACGAACCGCTGTCTTTTTTCCCGAGATACTCAAGAGAATTTAATTGCAAGAAGTACTACAGGAAATCCTTACAGTGACTTGTGATTTTAATCGAAGAAATATTTCTTTTGATTGTCGTATTTTATTCATAATAAATCTGTAATTTCAGATGTTCTACTGTAATGAGTAGATCTACTTGGTTGTTAATATTATTATTGTTGATATTATTATCCTACTTCAACGAAAATCAATCTCGCGAGATCTCGAAATTGCCGAGATCTCGCGAAATTTGGATTCCCTAGACACACCCACACACACTGAATATAACTACACTTATATGAGCGTCCATACACTCCATGCACACATAGACGCGAGCAATAACTGAAAAGTTTTTTTTTAATTTTTATTGTTTTAACCATATTTGAAATTTTTGTTTTCAGTTGCGGACGCGTGCAAACGGTGTTGCAGAAAGAGCTTAAATAAGACGTGTTTCCCGGTGGCTCACAACGACATATTGCCGGATGGAACGCCATGTATTCAGGGCTTTTGTAATAAGGTATTATTTTGTAAATATAGAGCTCAAATTGTTAATTTGAAGAAAATAATTTTTAGTTATAAGAAGAATAATTTTCTTTTCATATGATTAATAAAAAAACTGACTTATTTCAACTCTTCTTCAATACTTCTTACTTCAATATTAGTAATTGCAAATTAGAGATAGGCCGAGTACTCGGTTGATACTCGGTACTCGGCGTACTCGGCGGGGTTTTTGATACTCGGTACTCGGCCGAATAACTCGGTTAATCTTTGTTATTTGATAACGAGTATATTTTATTTTATTCTAACAAACTTTTTAAATAATTTTTCTACTATGACGTGCAACGTGTTACGTGACGTGTCTGTTTGCAAACAATCAAGCAACTGGTAGTTGGAAGGTTTGGGCGGGGACCGGGGTGAGGGTTGTATTAACGTGAGCCGACAGTAGTTGAAACATTTAACATTTAGCATTATGTCGCATAATGCGCTCTAGTGCTATACATAATTAGAAAACTAGGCCTGTTTGTATTTGTTTACATGCGAAATGGGAATTTGATTGAACCGAGTTCCTCGGCCGAGTACTCGGTTGAAATAAAATTAAGCCGAGTAATACTCGGTTCTCGTTACTCGGCGCATCTCTATTAATAATTAAAACATCAAAACAAAGTGTTCGGAGAAACTTTCAATAATTGTAGTAATTGTTGAATTACTAGATATCGAAGTGCGCCTGTGTTGTCTAAATGCCTACAATTTATTTACAGGGTGTTTGCGAGAAGACGATCCAGGACGTGGTAGAGCGGTTTTGGGATATAATAGAGGATATAAATATCAACAACGTGCTGGGCTTCCTGCGCGACAACATCGTGGGCGTGGTCGTGCTCGTCACCGCCTTCATATGGATACCCGCTAGTTGCGTTGTACGTAGCGTTATTGTAAATTTGTTTAGTTTCTTAATAGTTATGCTATGACGTCATATTTCATTTTTTTATTAATTATAATTGTATGCACTTATCGATTTCTAAACAATAATTTAATTTGATTTGCAATTTTAACTTAAGCGATCAAGAGCTTATGCTAAATATGTAGTAGATTTGAAAATCGAAATATTTTTTTGTAAAGCAGACTATGTTGCGAGTAACTCTTTGTTTTAAGATTATAAGTACTAATAGAAGTATATGTTGTATGAACCAGATAAGTTACGTGGACCGGCGCCGTGCGCGCGCGCAGCAGAAGTGGGCGGCGTGGGAGCGGCGCCGCGACCTGCTGCACCCCAACGAGCCGCGCAAGGTCGTGCACACTAGGTACATTTATATATACCTTATACATATAGTACCTATAATATTGATATTTTTTGAAGTTTTCGAAAAAAATATAACGGTTAATATTTTTTGTTTCATAACAAATTGTTATGTTAATAAACAATTAAATTATGTATAAAAAAAATTATTTCTCAGTTATTCCATTGAAAATCAATGGGTCAATGATGATTTTTAAGAATAAAATAATTTCTTAACTAATTATATTTAAACAATTGAAATATAAAAAAACGATTATAAACGATAAAAAAAATATATTTAAGATTTTTTTAAATCATTTCACCTATGCTTTAAGATAGTAATTAACAAAATTATAAACTTTAATTATTTTTATTATGCATATATTGCATAACTTTATTAAGTACCTAAATAAGAAGAGGTCCACATAGCAAAAAATTTATAGACTAATTATTTAAGCTTTTATGCCGTAATTTATAAAAACAGAGATTTAAAAAAAATTTGTTAGTTAATAATGGTGTGCCTTTTTGAAATATCGTCAAAAATTTTTTTTCACCGAGGTTTTTTTCGTTCAAGTGTCTAGATTACACTATAATTTATTCAAATTTTTAAATTATTATTATTTATTCCGAAAAAAAAACCGGTGATATACCGGTTTTATAGACGGCGCGCCTATGCCGTAACTCCCTCGCGGAGCCCTATTTCTAGCGATAAAAAAAATATAAATAATATAGATAGAGTTCCGGGAGTTAGGACTTTTTTATTGAAAATTTCCTCCTCTTTCCAAATTCCTTAATTATCATTATTTTAAAAGTTATTAACGAAAAACTAAAGACCTTTATTATCTTATTTTGTTAATAGCAATTGCAATTTTTTATGTGCTAATAGACCCATAAAAAACATTTTTCTAGACGTCATTCCGAATCGAATGTGCTATGGCCACATATTTTTAGGAGCTTTATGTCTATTTAACACGTTTTTGAACTTGTTGACTAAAGGTCTAATTCAACAGGTTACATTCATTGACAAACGCTCCAATTTAAGCAGAGCTTGTGTTATGACGTATAGATTATGAATAAAAAACGAGATGCCTTTCTTTTTGTTTGTACATTTTTTAGTATATAATGCAAATCTATTCTTACAGTGTGGAAATCCAACTTTATCGAAGAAAAGAATTTTTTTTTTAACTTAATGTTTTTTCTAATTCTAGACTACCAAAACAAAAGCCACACGGAATGAAAACCGTCATCCAAGGCACGAGTCAACTGTAGTTGTATTAGAAATAAGGTTAAATTTATGTTATAAGAAAATAAACAAGTGGAAAGAATTTACTATAGTTTTATTGAGAACATATTGAAACCCCATCGAATTTTTACATGTATAGGAAAAATTATTTAATATGATGAAAATTATAAAATTATCAAAGTGAAAGTAATTAATGTTTTACTCAATATTTTGCAATTTTAGTGAACAAATATCATAATAGTGTAAGTGTTTCTATAAAGCATATAGAAAGTCAAATGAAATATCCTCTAGCCATATGTTATATGAAAAATATGTATTTACAAGTTACAATTTCGTTTTTTTTGTTGAGTTCCAAAAACCACTGCAAAAGCCCCGGCCAGCATTCATTGCTTATTTATGTAAGAATATATCCAATCAAACCCATAAATGTGAAACAAGAGCCAAGTTCAATATTATGATAAATGCCTTGGTGTTTTACTTCAACGACAAAAGACGTGAGATCTATAAGTGCCAAGTTCAATGGTCAGTCCTGAAATGTATTTATAAGTAACAGTTATATAACATTCTTGTAACATAAGATAAGCCTTGGCTAGTTTTTAAACTAGCGAAGCCTACCAACGAATTATTTATTATCTTCGATGGCAACTTTCTACCAACAATAAAAAAATTCGGAATTATAAAATAAGAATCGACAAGTACTGAAGGTTTAAAACTTTAAAAAACAATTCATATATGAAAACTAGCCAAGACAGACCTTAGTCTACAATACACTCTTCTGTTGACGGACCGTTGAACTTGGCACTCATTTAGATCTCTTACTTCACACTTACGCCAGGAGCGTCTGAAAAACAGCGCGGTCTCGGACTTCGGTTTCGGGACAGCACAGGCTGAGACGCTTCCTTTTGTTTTCTCATTTTAATATTTTTCATAAAATGTTTGTTTGTTTCTCTTATTTCACTTTTATGTTTTTGATTGGATATCGTTACTTTTTGTAGATAAGTACAATAACCTCGTATAGGGCAATATAGGCGTGATTTATGTATTGATATAATATATTTTGTTTATAAACATACCTACCACATAAAGACCAGCTGTCATGAGTTTTGATTACTTACGGATTTTTACATTTATAGTTAGGTACAGGTATAAGGTATTATTCATATTAAGCGTTCATAATACAATCTAATTATTTAAAAATTGGCAGTTTTTAATTTATTCCTTCGTATTCGTCTGATTTACTATCTGCATACTAAATTTTAACTCTCAAGGTCATCTGGAACTGGGTTAAAAACTAACGATCTCTGATCTTATAGGTCAATCAGTCAATGTTAAAAATGAGGATTTTTGGACATTAATATCTAAATAACCGTTTGAGATAAGCTTATGAAATTTAGAATACATATTACATATCTCGCAGGTGTCAATATATGAGCTAAATTTAATACGTTTATGTGAAATAGTTTTTGATTTATGACGCGGTCAAATGTGGCTCGAAATGGTTCGTGTAAATATTACACACGGTGCGGCTCGCCAGTTCAGTTTCTTGAACTTGGCTTGACAAATATATTTTTTAGTTTTTGTTATCATCCTTTGATTTTGGATAATTAAATGAATATAGTTTTAGTAATCTCTAAGAGAAATTCTTCAAAGAAATTTTATACTTTAATTCATTTGAAATCTGTGAACCAACATGTAAATGAAACAACGTTTTATATATGTTGTGATACATTTATTGTATTTGATAATAATTTATAAGGTTCAATAAATACACTCTAACAGGCTAGAGTCATTTAAAATTATACAATGCAATGATTAAATATAAATAATTAGCACAAAGTGAGCTTAATAATAATTAATAAACAATTGTGTAGGTTTTCACTGGGTGTCTGATCACTGTACTATGTATGATCTATCTTTACATTTAAATACATATTACAAAATACATAAGCTGCTTTGTAAAAATCTGAATCACCTCTTTTCTGTATTATAAGCTTTTGTATGTAAGTGGGGATGCAATAAGGTATACGTTTTCTAAGGTGAAAATTTAGTTAAGTGCAGTGGAGGTGAGTAAAGCGACGCCGCGCTCGTAAAACGCGTGCTGCTCCTGGCCGGGCGCGATGTTGAGACGCACCGTGAACAGCAGCTCCGAGCGCGCGCTGTTCAGGTACACTGGCAGCGTCAGCGTCTGTCCACCACTAGCTGGCTCCGGACCCCTGCATCAAAGATTTAATTAATTTCTCCAAGAGTCTAAAGAAGAGTTTTACTAGTTAGTTTTT
>JADANM010007051.1:6402864-6426020 GCA_026213755.1 Eurema hecabe | reverse complement strand
TGGCTGTGGTATTGGAAGCATGTGTTGCTGACTGCCACCAAACATCGACCCTGAATCGAACTTATTTTATTTACACATAAACAGGCCTTAGCAAAATTGTGGTAACGCAGCACTGCCATTTGGCCAAGAAAGAAGTAGCTTAAAAAGTTGATTTAGCTATGCATTAAAAACAAAACTAATCATAGAAAACGAAAAATTATTTATGATTTGTATTAGTTTATGACAATTATACGATAAAGACACATTGTATGAAACTTGCCTGGCAGATAGCGACGACGCTGCGCAAGTCGTGCAACACTTGCTGTAGTAGGGCAGCGCCGGCCGCCACCTCGCGCTCGAAGAAGCGATACAGCGGGTCCTTGATATTCTCCACCGTTCGACGAAGTGTCTGCCCACCATAAATACCACATTTAATTTATAGTAATAATAATTAATTTCCAGAATAAGGTGATATACAAAAAAAAAACATTCTCCCAAGATAATAAAAACTATTTTTCAGAAGCCTATTACATCCAAATCATGTAACACATATTCAATTCAGTTTTTATAATAGTAATATAATTTTAACTAGTACAGCCAATCTTGAGTTTGAATAGTGTAACTAACACGACTTTCTTTAACAAATACTTTAACAACTTCATTAACAAAATTAATAATTTAAGTTAAATTAATAGTTTAAGTTAAGTAAGATTTGTTAAAGTAAACTGAGACGTACCGGGAGCTCTTGTGGCAACACTTGTAGCCAGTTAGTTGCTGTCTGGTGGAGTGTCTTCATCCAGGCTGGCCGTCCATCGCCTTCAATGACCATGGAATCTGAAAATCATACGATTATTTGATTAAGGGTGTATATTAACTGGCTAGGATATTATAACAATGTTTCTTAAATATTCTAATGAAGTAAAGTAAATATTATTAATAAAAATCAGATTACATATGTACATTATCATTAAGGAAAACTAAAACTAACGTGGATCATCCTGGCTGGCAGCATTATAGGCCAGTTCCTCTTCATCTTCAAGTTGTTGCATCTTGAGCAGTTTTGACACTAGGTCGCTGCCTTGAGTCGTCAGCAATACCTATCATACATTAAAAATAAAAATGTTTAATATCTGAGTATTGAAGTTACTATCCCATCCCATACAAAATAAATATTTAAAAATACATAATACAAATTTTGTAACCACGGTAACATTACATTAAGGTACATTTAAGCATAAAATAAATATTCTTTCCCAAACAAATGTACAAATAGCTCATTTAACAGATAAATAATAACAATAATACTTTAACATAAAGAAGGCTTTCTTACTATTAACGCAATATAGCATAATATACAAGTGGGCAAGGAAGCATCCAATTTTTATAATATTAATTTTACCTTTTCAGCATTGTTAGGCAGTCCGAGCCAAGATGGTGTCTGCCTGTCAGACAGCTCCTCGATCCACTTGACGAAGTGATCGCGACGATTTCCATCCGGCATTGTAATGTGGCGCTGGTTGCCGCTCGCCTGCATAGACAAATTACATATTTAATATTCCTTTTGAATTTCTCTCTTAAGTTGATACTCGAAAGATACTAATTGAGATTTCATTCAGATTTTTTTTCACAAAATTTTTATATCTAGCGACCAGCTCTTGATCACACGCATTTAAAACATTTTTGACTATAGACTCTATATTTATATTTTTTTGCATCCATCGTTAAAAAAAAAGTGTTAAAATGTATAGTCATTTAAACCGCGTGTAAATCCTTATTGCATTTTTGAAGAACTAAGTATATATAGCGACTTTGTTTTATACTATGTAGCGAAGTAATGATTTAAGTTTTAACTCAAATCTTATCGTATCCTATAGTTATCACCTTAAAATTTTCAATGTCATTGTATATTACTGGTTAATTTTAAAAAGCAACCCAGTCCAGAGCTGTCAACCTCCGTGAGTGTTCATAGGCGGCGATGACCACTTTCCATCAGGTGGCTCGCTGGTTCGTTCGCCCCCTATGTTATATAAAAATTATGTTAAAATGTCTATTTACCCCGTCTACATTGGCGACGAGAGCGAAGTCAGCCTCAAAGGAGCGCGGTGTGAACAGCTTGGTGAGGAAGGAGTGCAGCAGGCGCTGGTCGAACGCGTTGTCGATCTTGCCGCCGTACGTGCACTGCGACAGCAGCCGCACTATCGCCTCCCATGGGACCTTCTCTGGCGGGAGGTTGGTGCGACCCTGCAAGCATAATCAATTATATGTTATAGAGTGGTCAAGCTCTATGTAACGAGTAAATCATTGCTCAAAAACAAACAAATATAATAAAAGTAGTACATCTATATTAATTAATAATTATCTGAAACAATTTGATTATTTATTGCACGTTATACATTATTAGATAGTGGTACTAAATACTTTTTTAAATTGACTATAAAGAAGTAATGGTTATTTTTGACATTTAATCGGTCATTCACATATTCTATGCATTATTTAAACTAATAATATTGTATCCGAGTGTATAAAACAGTATAAAAATGAGCTATATATAGTACCATAGCGGTGGCATCGATCCAGGTGTCGAGCGTGTCGCAGGCGACGCGCAGATCCGACTCATTGAACTCGTAGTACTTGGCCCAGCCCAGCGGCACGTAGCGGAGACGCTCTTGGACGATGCCTATACACAACAATAAATTTAATTCATCCTCATTTATTATTATCGTTCATAGAAAATAATAATTAAAAGTACACAAGAATTAAGGGCACAAAAGATTATAATCTTAAATTAAATACATATCGTAATATGTTCTTGTATACTAACCGTGGAACCAAGCCAATAGGAAGTAAAGTCTCGCGCGCTCCGATGGTGGTTTCATCATACGTGCAGCCGGTACCTGAAAATATTTTAAAACTATAGTAATGAAATAAGATTTATTTTAACGGCTATTTTAATAATAAGATATTTAGGGTATAAATTAATAAGTCTTGATAAGTATACTATGTCTGTAAAAATGCATGTAGTTATTTATTAGATTATAAAGGTCGGCAACCAGAGCTATCAAGCTCCGCGAGTGTTCATGGGCGGCGATAACCACTTTCGATCAGGTGACTCGTCTGCTAGTTATATAAAAAATAAAGAAGAAAAAATATAAAAAATAAAGAATATTCTGGAACAAACATAAACATTCATATGAACTTACAGTAGCGAAAGTCCTGAGTAGATTGGCACGTATGCCAGGCGGGGGTTCGAACACCACGACCCTGGATGCCCTCAGCAGGTTGACCGGCAGCTTGGGGCTGATCTCCGTGGTGAGGAACAGCCGGAAGCTGGGGTGCGGCTGCAGCGAGTGCAGCTTCTTTTCAAGCTGCACCAGCCATACAGGTGCCAAGTGCACGTTCTTCAGCATCACCCATCTGAAACATATCAAATAAAGCTGTAAAAAGATTTTTTCTTAAGATTCTTTTTCTAATGCAACTTATTAAAATTTAAAATTTAACGGTGTTCACCAAATTTCAAAGACCTTGAATTTATTACTATTACACTTTTAACAAAGAGTTCCTTAAAAATCTAAGTATGCACTTTGGGAAGTCTGGGTGTGGCTGTGTATTGTATGTTGCTAAATTGGTCCTGAAATATTTATGTATTTATATTTTACAAGCTTTCGAAGCATAATTAAGATAAGGACATAAATACAAATATAATTCATATTCATAAATATCATACCTGCCAGTCTTGCAAGCGGTGTTGATGGCTCTCTCGGCCTGGTTGAAACCTTCAGCAGAGCCGATAGCAATGCTGGACAGCGGTTTGTTCAATTCTGTTGCCATATCGTCCACGCGACCTGGTCAATGTTAAAAAACAAAATAAATTTCTATATGCAATATAAACGTTACTTTATACGTGTATACTATACATGTTATGAACCGCGGTTTCATGCTTGAATGTCAATTTCGTGATTTTTGGGTTAATATGTAATCAACATCAAAACATTTGGAATGGAATTTTCAAAGTCAATACTGTATGTAGAGGTTTCTCCCCCACTACATTATTAGAATTCTTATATTAATTTATGTGAACACAGTGAACGTGATGAAGTAAAATGGACAGAAACGTATGTGAAGAGATACATTTCTGTCCTCTAGACACGTGAATCCTTTCATGTATTAATATAGTCTGTTAAGTGCCGCCTATATGTGATCGTACCGATCATAGGCGACCTATTACCTACTATAATATATAATACTAAGTAAACGAATGACACGCACCGCTAGCATCGTAGCCGGGCACGGAGCAGAGCAGCGCCGGCGTGGTGGCGTTGAGCTCGTGGTCGGTGAGCGCGGTGAGCTCCAGCTCGGTCTCGGCGCGCGCCATGAACGCGCCGCCCAGCACCGACGACACCAGCTGCGTGGCCGCCGCGATCACGCGGTCGGGACGGAACGCCTGCGTGCACGCACGAATCGTTTAACGTCTATTTAAAGAGTACGTGCGTACGTTTTTTTTTGAAACGTAATTTATATAATAATATCGGTTTTTTTTATCTGACCGATAGATATAGATGATAAAATGTTTTGAGAATACAATTATAATAGCAGCTAGGATTTGTAAACGAGCGTACTTTGATAAGGTAGAGACAATCGAACAAAAATTGCAAATCAACTTCGGTATAATTGGGCTATTGTAATTTTTCCTTTTTTTAAAACACGTATTGTGCAGCAGTATAGAGCGAGCAGTGGCGCTAAAATATGAAGTTTTCAAATGTAACGTCGTTTGTCTGTTTTTATAACAGCTGCGTGCAAAAGAAACGTGCACGCATCCATAACGCTGAATGAAGTGAAAGAATCCTGGTGAAAGATAACCGTGACCTTCGATCATAACACAGCGACTCTGAAAACGAAGTAAATAATGGTTATGATATGCGGTGCAGGGTGTACCTGTATGAGCAGCAGGCGGTACATGGCGAGCGTGTGCGGCTGCGGCGGCGCGGCCGGCTCGGCGTCCCACAGCGTGGGCACGCACTGCTCGGGCGCCGCCTGCGACAGCCACGCGCCCAGCTCCGGCAGCGACTGCGCCTTGTCCAGCAGCTTGCGGAACGCTACCAGCCTGGTACAGCATATAAATAATTTATATACTAGCCCTTAGTCAGGTTATCAATCATTAGATCTATACTAAACATTTTTATGCGCACTCGCTACTATTTTTTATAAAAAAGTGTAATCGAAATATTGGTGTTTGAGTGCAACTTCAACTGCGGATACTATAAACAAATCAGATATTTATAAAATGAGAAATGTTGTTGTTCAACGTGTATCTTTGCTCTAATTAAAATTGCTTAATTGTAATAAATTTAACAATGCGCACTTAAAGTATTATATGACAGACCTAGAGCTAAGCCTGGCGGCGGCCTCGTGCTGCTGCGGCGTGAGCGCGTCTATCTGCGCGTGCGCGGCCGACGTGACGAAGCCCTCCCGGCCGCGCAGGAACACCGCGAACTGCCGCTCGAGCGTGTCGGCCGCGCCGGCGCCCTTCAGCTGGATGCGGCACAGCAGCAGCGCGAATGTCAGCCGGTCCGTGTGCAGCATGCCACGGGCTACGCGCTCGTATACCGTCTGAATCAATCAATATTTCGTTATTTCTAGTTATGTTTCGTATTATAAATATAAATACATATAAAGGTTCACCGCTATAGTCATTAAATGTTAACACATATTTTGTGTTAGTTAAAATTTATTGCGATAGATGTCACTGTTACATATTAAGTAGCATTTTAATTTTAACAACTACCAACAATTTTATTTTAAAAGTCATGAACTAGTTTAGTGAAATGAAAAAAAAAATAGGTTTCAGATTAATATTAAAAAATGAAGCAATTAGGTAATGTAAGTTAGTATATACTTACGGTAAACAATTCATCGGTAATTATTTTCAAACGCGCCGAGTAATCTGAGAGACCGTTGAGTCCGGGCGACACCAGCACCGAACTGAATATATCCAGGAACATCTTCAGAGAATACTGATACAGGAAGTGGACTTGGTGCAGGGATTCCATCGTGAAGTAGATACTGCTGCAGGCCTAAGGAGAACAAACACAATTATTATAAAACGAAAATAAGATTTATATACAAAATTTTTGCCACTCATCAAACAAGCAAGCAGGTAGAGGCTTATACACAAGCGTCATAGACAATAATAGTGTTCAGAGACCAAATTATTCATTGTCTAATTTTTCAACATCTTTAAACACTTACTTGAGATAACGGCAGGTATTGCTGGCTGACTGTTTCTATTTCGGCTATAACCTTATCGGTTTCCTCCACCTATAACAAAACAAAATACCTACGTTATGATCGAACATCATTGATAAAATATAGATGGTTTGTTCTTTTTCTAACTGTGATACTTTAATACTGAATATTACTACATATATGTAAATTTTTACCTTCTGTCCGATATCATCGGCCTCCTTTTTGAGTGTCTCTAGAGTAGCAATAACAGAGTCGTCATCCAGAATCTTGCCTTTAGCGTCATTGAGAGCTTGCAGTAGAGATTTCTCTAGCTGACGTAGACGTAGATGGAATTCTCCTGGAATTTCAAAATATGAGTTAATTCAACAATTCAAAGTTTCAATTAAGTTTATAATAAACTATAACTTGCCTTGTAATTTAAGCAAGTCCGATCGTTTGGTGTCAATGTCAGGTCTCTCAGCCTTCAAGACTCTATGTAGACATTGGGATTGTAGGGAGGAGCGAGTTACGGTGAAGTTGACGAAGGTGACACGCGAACACATGTCTGGCGGGAATTCTACTGTAGGATCCCTGTAAAAGTACAGTAATACAAAGCATTATGACGCAAAAAGTTCCTCTGAAATACACTTAGGTAATATTTAAACGAATATTTACCTAGTACTTAAGAATATAACGAACGAAGGACTCAAATCAATGTCCTGGTCACCTAGGGTGATGAGCACTCGACCGCCAGTACGACGCAACTCGCGATTTAATACTGGGTTCAAGATTGGGTCGTAATTTTCGACATCCTAAAATTTTCAATAAAATTAAGTATTCATATTGCTCTTTATCATTCCCCATAAAAAGGTGGATAAGATTAAACTTACTTGTACAAGAAGTGGGTTACCGAACCGCAAAGCAGATTCCAAGTTCTTTCTGAAGGAGTCATCGAGGAATGACGTTTTGGTGATCTTACGATCCTTGAATTCTCTCATGATAAATTCAGTAGCTTGACCAGACGGATCAATGATCAACGGATAACGGTTGAAGCGCTGTAAAAAATATTGTGTCATATTTGTACTGAACAGTTCAAAAAACACGCTTAATTTAGATGAATGTTACGGCACTGTACCTTAAGCATGATAGCGTTCTCCACACATAGCTCATCTGTAGGCAAAGCATTGGCTTGCCAACGAAGTCTTTCATCAGGGTTACTGAGATACTCAGTGCGGGCGATTTCCGGTCGGTACTTGATGTTAGCCGCTGCCAAATGTGCAGTCCAGGTCGAGAACAGGTTTTGACGATACTACAAAAATACACATTTTATAAACCTAACTCTGAAACGTCTGTAAAAAATAATTAACGGAGAAAATACGTACGTGTTGGTCAAAGTATCCACCATAAGTTATGAACGCAGCGGAGAGCAACACATCACCGACGATAGTGCTCATTTGTGAACGGAATGTTTCGGAGCTGGATTCCCATCTCTCTCGTTCAATAACTAAACTCTTCAGAAGAGCTATTGACCGGTCAACCTAATGAACAATTTTTAGTTTATCATCACTATGTAGCAATTTGTTTCAAGTCAACACTTATGCAATTTAGTTGATAGAGTTACCTTAGCCTGAACGTTTTCAAGATCGGTCTTGATCGCTTGCGCTTGACTGATGAGTTGAGCATATTCCTCTTTGTACGATGCAATGGATTTTTCCAATTGTGCTATTAAATCTCGCACTTCATCGCCAGCCTTCACGTTAGTCTGAGCTTGATCTTCCAGAGCTTGAAGCTCATTACGCAACGGCTCAACGCGTTTCAACATATCAGCGTACTCGATCTAGAAGAGATGTGAATCCCAATAATATTTGACGGTTTTTATAGGATAAAACTTATTGATCCTTCATGCTTTTTAATTTCTTACCTGTGCAATTGCCCATTTAACCATAGGCCCGCAAGCCATACTGGCTCTGTTAACTTTCTCGAAGTTATAATCCGGGTTACTGAGATATCTGGTCTTCATCTTTTCACGAACGTCGTCACTGACGATATACGAAACGTGTTTTAGTTTGCCATTTTAGAAACCAATAAAAAAACTATATATAATCTCTGTGCGTCAATCTAACCAAAACCATAAACTCATGCAATGTTCCAGAAACCAAAAAATCATAAGAGAAAATGAAATGGACGTCACTTTAAAACGCAGCAAAGAAAAATAAAATTGAATAACATTGATAGATAGCAAACATAAACGGAACGAAAATAAACAAGCGACATGATTCACTGCCATTGGTGATTTTCTTATCCTTTTTCCTTAAAAAAATATGGACATTATTTATTGGCAAATACATTCATGCATTTTTGGTCATAACTTAATATGACCAGTAACTTTTTAACATTGGTTTTGTTACAGTCATACTAACAGCTGGTTCTTTATTTAAATGTAATTTAGAGGCCATTCAATATGATATTTTGTGCCTAGTGAAATTGTCAATCAACATTCGTGTCTATATTTGATGTTATTTTGATACTTATCCCATAGCATGCTACATCCAGTCGACATGTCAGTGCATCTATATTGTATTGTAGCTGTATCAGTTATACTGCTGTCCAAAGTATGCTTGCCGTTCAATAAATAACGAAATCTTTTACAAAAATGCGAATCATGCAAAAAGCAAACCCTTAGCATAAAATCATAAAACAACACTAAAATAGCATAGCATGCCTACAACCAAGGTTTTATTTACATCTCTCATCAGACTGAAAATTATGAGTTATCCTTAATTGTAACATTGGTGCAAAAATAGTGTCTGTTATTTTAGATTATTATTTATTATAAGTCCGTTTGATGAGCGACGTTCATGCATAGCATACCACACCACACACTCACTCGGGGAGGTGAGGGACGGGGGCGGGGCGGGGGAGGTAGGGTCGAGGCGGTAAAGCCAGGCGTGCTCACGTGATATCCTCAGTCGAAAAGTTGGAGACAATGCTGTTGATGAAGTTCTCGCGCATGATGACGGCGCGGATCGCCTTCCAGTCGGTCGCGTTCTCGCCGAGCAGCAGGCAGATGGACTCGAGCGCCACCTTCACGATGGCCGGCGGGTTGCCCATCGAGCGCACCTCCACCAGGTGCTGCTTCTTTATCGACTTCACGGCTGCACCCACCCGCAAGCAGAGCGACAGGACAGAGAGAGAAACAAAGCCGTTGATGCGGGATTTACATCGCCTTACAGGTCACCCCATGACCCAGTTGACTGAAATCGCAAGCGACTGTACCGTATTCTTCGGTCTGTTGGGCAGCATGCGGCGATCGCCGCGCGGCTTCGGGTCGAACGTTGTGACTAAAAGCTTGCGACCTCAGTCACCTGTGGCTTGGGCAATTTATAAGGATCGTACGGCTGCAGTCGCGTCTGCAAATCCCTGTTTAGCTGGAGCGTGGCGGCCACGCGACTGTTATTGACGACACGACGAGCGCGGGCGGTTAGTCACATCACACGGTCGGTTATTAGTGCGCCCTACGGGATGCCGATTATACGTTGTGTTCGCAGCGTTATACCGTTCACGTTAATAACAACAGTCACATATGCGAGCAAGCGTAGCGTATATACAATATCGAACTTTCAACTAGTAAATCATACATTCATTCGATTGCGACGTATCGTACAACAAAATAATAATCGTACGCTAAATATTGTGGAATATAATAAAAGTATTTTAGTAAAATGTTACGACATACATTTCTAACAAGACATCATTCAGTGCACTAAGTACGCTAAGGTTATGTTTTTGCCAATAAATATGAGACTGAGGAACACGAAATTAAACGCTTGCTATCTACATGATCATTCTACTGAGTGATTCACAATTTTCATTGAATTATATTATTTTTAACTCGGAGATACACACACGATCTTTTATTTAGAAATAATCAAAAAGCTATCAATTTCTTAGAATATATTTTTTTGACAAAATGAATATTTTTACACGCTATATATCAAAGGTTATCATTGTTAATCATTAAAATCATCTAGTACTTATAAGCGTGCATTAAATACGAAACAACTACGAGAACAATCTCAAAGAGTAAGACCGTGCGTGCTCCGAGCGTGTGTGCGGGCAGAGAGCGCGTGCGTGACACTAACGTGATGTTCTCAGTCTCGAAGTTAACGATAGTGGATATGAAGTTGTCCTTCATGACGACGGAGCGGATGCCCTTCCACGTGTCGCCGCGCTCGCCCAGCAGCGTGCAGATGGACTCCAGCGCCATCTTCACCACGGACGGCGGGTTGGCCATCGAGCGCACCTCCACCAGCTGCTGCTTCTTGATCGACCGAACCGCTGTTTGGGATCCATTACTCGACCACTGCGTCTACCCGTGCGGCGCCGTCCGCGTGCTCGTGTGCGTACGCGGTGCCGATCGAAGTATACGGTTATATGGTCGAGTGTATATACTGCACTCTTGGTAACTAACATTAATAATATGTCTCGTCTATTTCGATTGGCACAAACTATTTGAATTGTAGGAATATGTTTAAATATGACAATATATCAATGGATGAACAAACGCAACAAAATCTCGTTTTCGGACTGTTTATTACTGATCTGTAGAGCATTTAAACAAATAATAATATTATCCAGCGAATAAGTTGAATTGTAGCTAGGCTAGCTCTTTTAAAAACTATAGATAAAAAAACAAACTTGATATTTTTAGTACGTATAACGCTTTTTATCGGCATCAAATTACTACAAAACAATTAAAAGGGATGTACGGTAGTATTTACATGGCGAGTTAATGACTTGTACAAGAAAAGCAAAAAGAACCAAACCGTTTTGCGCTTCAATGACGGCCGGTTCCACTTGCGCGAGATCCGCCATCACGTCCTTGCGTTTTTCTTCTATTTCCTTCGTTTGTTTCTCTAAAGCGACCTGAATTTTTATAAAGAAAATTATTTAGACATTTTCACAAATGATTAATTACAGTCAAAGGCAAACAAACAAAGATTATATGAGGGCTGAAAAAGACCTGAATCTCTTGACTTTCGACTTTCTTCTTTTCGGCTTCTTGCTGGTCTTTTACCATCTGTTTCAGTTTCGCGTTGGCTGCTTCGTTCTTAGCTTGTAACTCCTGAAAAACGGTAGTATAAGCTGTTATAATTTACATCTCATTGTAGGTCACTATAAGGTGGATTAAATCATTAATGTTAAGTTCTATTACACATGTAACTAATATTTTGTCATTCCGCTGATTTATAGAAGAGAAACATATATAAGAAATAGATTAGTATGATTAATATATCTTTACAAACCTGTGATTTAACAGCAAGACTCTTTTGCATCTCTTCAACTTGCTCTACGGTTTCGGCTATCTTGCCCAGACCCACGTTCAGATGGAGCTGCTGTTCTTCGAGGTCGGCTCGCTTTTCAGAGTATAACTTCACCATTTGTTGAATGAAGTCTAGGTAATGTCTGTTGAGCATATTAGGTACTTTATTAGTGGTATATTCACTAAAGCAAATAAAAGTTTAAATTTTTGGGGAGTATTATACGAAAGAATTTGTTGTGAGGGTGGGATACTTTTTAATAAATGTATTATGTATATATTTATATATGCCTAAGACAAACAGTCGTATTCATATTTTACTTCATAGAAAACTTCGTATCCAAGGTCCTACTGGGTAACTTGGGTGTAATAATCTAGCTCTAGTTGCCATATTTAACATTTAGCACAGTTTTACAATGCAGTGTGTGTTAATATACCTCCGTTGGTATATTCTGACCCAATCGTTCTGCTCGCTATCGTCACGGGTGGGACAACAGGTCATGACAAGCTCACGGAGTTATTGAAACCTGTCCTGCATCCGCCTCTCGCCGACGTGCTGCGGGTGGGGGTAGCCAGTAGCGTACCTGGGCGTGATGGCCATGGTGCGGTTGGCGCGCTTGGCGAGGCGCGCGTTGGCGCGGTGCAGCGTCTGGTGCACGTACACGCACGCGTCCACCACGGCGTCGCGCTGCGTGGGGCGCAGGCCCAGCGCGCCGCTGGCCGCCGGGAACGGCTCCGGCGCCACGTACTCCGACGAGTCCAGGTCCATGCGCGTCGTGAACTCCTTGCCCACCTGCGCGCACACCCCACACTCTAATGACCCGTTCATATAGATACAGACGAATAGTGGATAGTCGATATTTAAAGGTGAACCTCATCGTAATATACAGAACCCGTGTGCCACGAATAAATTCGAGAAATAATTATTATATATTTCTAATAACTGAAAATATAATAGATATACATAAATAAATAAATAATGAATAAATATTTTCAGGACATTTATACACAGCGCCATCTAGTTCCAAGCTAAGCCGAAGCTTGTGTTATGGCAACTAGATAACGGAATAAATTACAAATAAATTACATTTTATTTTTGTAAATACATACATACAATACATAGCAACACCCAGACCCCAGAAAAATACAAATGTTAATTACAAATATATTTTTCCGGTGTGGGAATCGAACCCACGTCCCTTCGCGCAGAAAGCAGTTGTGTTACAACTGCGCCAAGCGGTCGACATAAAAATAAATCACTTGGTTAGTCACTACAACCTTATAATATACAATCGTTTATAGACAAAAATTAATTTCAGTACTAAAAATAAAATCAAGCAATCTAACCTCAAATTTCAGACATAACTTCAACAAGTTACCTGGAAGAGGGCGGAGTCACTCCAGTCCCCGAACCAGTTGAGCACGCAGCGGTTGAACAGCGCGGGCGACGTCGCGGCGCGGTCTTTCAGGCCCTCGGATGACGGGTTCATCGTGAACACCACGTGCAAATTGCGCATCACTTGACCCGTGAACCTATAAAATACAAAATTAATAACATTTATTCACTTATCAAATAGAATTTGTTCAGTAAAAATATATTTTAAATAATATAGCATGTTATGCAAAAAATAATAGATATAATATACATTATAAAATATCTTTAGGTCTATGATAATAATAAATATCAAAAAAGTATTATTATTTATTATTTTTACTCTTAGTTACAATATACAACAATAACATTTCATTGGATATAGCATTTGTAACAGACGGCCTTATCACTAACGAGTGATAAGTAAATTAAATTAATTATTTAAGTATATTAAAATTGAATGACTCATGACTTACCATTTGTATAATTCGTCATTGGAATCTAACATAAGCCCTTCTCTTTGTGCACCTTCCTTGCATTGGGTCATAAGAGCGGCAAATTCATCTCCTTCAAACAATCCGGGGACCTATCGTTTAAAAAAAAAGGTTTTTAACCCGTTCAATTTAACTTTGTCAGTGCAAAAGAAGAAAATATAATTCACAATTATTAAGTTTCGAAGGAGTAACCTCTGCATCCAAGAAACGATTTTTTTACTAAGAAATATATAATTATAAATAGGATCATAATTTGTCATATATTAACTAAATAAATATTGAAAGTCAGACTTTAACACGGATGAAACCGCAGGATACAGTTAAACATGGACAATAAAGGAACAAACACGAAAATAATCACCTCTCCGTTAGCGAGCAGCGTGTTCATTCTCTCGAGGAAGCCACTGTCCAGCACGTTGGACTCGTCGAGGATGAAGGCCACCTTCTCATCACGACAACCAGCTCTTCGGAGCACGGAGCGCAAGTCCTCATCGAAGTCAGCACCCGTGTATTTGTTGTGCACCTTGAAAGTAGATAAAAATTAAGTCATAGTGTAAACTTTAGTTAGTATGCCATTAACATAGATGTAGCAGATTAATTGAGGGGTATAAAAGCAAATGCGCTTCGATCACAAAATACTTAAACTGAGTAATTCGCAAATTTCCACTGTGTCGTAATAAATTGTATTATTTTATCAGAAAGTATGTTCGTGCATCCAAAAGGATAAATTATTGAAATCGCCCTAACTAAAACAAATTAAAAATTCAAAAATTCTTTGAAAATCAAGAAATAGTGTAGGACTGAGGTGTTTTTGCATTTAAGGTTTGGAGTTAGGCGTGTTTGCTTCTCATTGCTTTGGATTGAAGCGAATTTGCACCTCACTATGTAATTCGACAACTGTCAATAAATGACAGTAGTGCAGGGCACCGATTGCAAAATAAAACATTTTTTTTACTATTAATAATTTAATAATATAATTAACAAATAAATTTTAGATACTAACTACAAATTAAAATAAACAATATTTAAAAATGAAAACATCTTGACCTTCTTTTGATTTATTAGCATAAAAAGCGTCATGAAAAGATTTAGCATCATTTAAAGTTAAAAATATAACTTCGTAGCAGTCGTAAATATTTTTTTTTATTGTACTGACATGCAGGTATAGTACGCGTCATTTATGTTTAGCGCTGGACGAGAATAGCTGCGCATTGGTAGAATCGCGCTCGTAATTGACGTATTGGTGCGAGAAAGACAACACGACTGAGACAACGCTCAACCAATCAAAGCTCGCGCACCCGACGATCACGCGCCCAGCGCACCGCGTCGTTACCTCGATACCTTATACTTATTTTTGACTTCTGCGCAGGTTTCGTTCAGCGCTAAAGATTCGTGACGCGTACTATAATTGTGGGAGATTTTTTGCAGACTACCTTAAGCAAATGAAAATTAAAACCCATTACCAAAAGCAGAACACAACATAACTGTTAGCTATTTAGCATATAAAATGTTAGTATATTAAGTGCTTTTTAAATTAATAATAATTAAAATTAAAATAAAATAGAAAAAAATGGAAGCTTTCCATGCAAACCCTACTTCACCCGCTTATAACGGCCAAAATATTAGTGAATTGTTTGTTACTTTTCTGCCTTTTCCTTTACTCCTCGCCACTGATTTTTATTTACCAGACGTTTCTGTGCTCGTCCTGCACGTGCCGGTGTAATGTATTCTTCCATTACAATAAGATAATTTAATAAAACACAAATTAAACACGCGCTGTCCACAGTTCACTTACTATGAAAAGTAGCCGATTCACCGTCTTAGAAATTATGAAATGGCTGCTTCTTATTGGTTAGTTGTGATTGAGGCAGATTTGCTTCTAAGAAATTTTGGACCGAAGCGGTTTTGCATTTAACCCTCACTTTCTAAGTGAATTTTATGTAGGAATTAGGTAGATTTGGAAGGTGTCGATTATAATATATTGTAACAATTTTTGATCGCTATAATTTGGTGTGCTCTGTTTCAAAAAAATGCATTTTTGGACTGAAGCGCTTTTGCTTCTATACCCCTCAATTATGAATATCATTTTATCATTTGTCTGTTTGACAAGTTCGATAAGTTCAAAAGATAAGAAAGTTTTTTAAGTTGAATAAAGTATTACCATAATTATAAAAGGTTTCTAATTCGACTTGAGCTTCTCTCCCTTTTTTATATTAAAAATATATAGTCACCTTAATCTGGAAGATGCTCAAGCCATTCATCCAAGCCACGAAGCGACTGAGGGTAGTTTTGCCGGCACCGGACACTCCTATGAGCAGGAGATGTCCCTGCGGCTGGCGGAAGATTCGGTCGATACGCAACACGTGCTCTAGAACCTCGTCGAATAGTACTAGAGGCACGTCCAGCTCTTCCTCGTAGAATACCTTAAAAAAAAACAATATTTTTGATTATGAACTAAGTCTATGAATCTTTATATTTTTTTATCAATTTCCTTACTTCACTACTACTATCAACTTATGCTTACTATCCAATGGCGAAATAGATTCAGAAAACCGCTTGGCAAACTGTGTTTATGTTTTTGTGTTAGGTAAATAAATTTTAATTTTCACTAATAGTTTGATAAAGCAAAATGCATATTTATGTAGGATCATTAATTAAATAAAATTAAGTACCTTGAGTCTAGCTTTTACGTATTCGCGCAGCTGATCTCTCTGAACGGGCACATAATCCTTACTCAACCAATTGCTGTACAGTATTGGTCTAGCGAGCGCCTGTTCTCTGTTTATTCCTGGTTAAAAAAAATATCATACAATAAAACACCATATTGGTATAATATACTTTACACTTGTATTGTTATTGAAATTCATTGGTCTGACTAAACCGCTTATATAATAAATCCAATTTGATGCGAATTTGAATTGCCTTATAAGTATTGTTTCATGCCACTAATACTAGACCGATTTAATAAAAATATGACAAACCCCTAAATGAAAGACATAAGATAACTTGAAAAAGTCAATAGTATATGTGATTCAAGTTATAAACAAACCCTATTTTACAAATTACAGAGCATAGTGCGACTCTCACTGGCGCACATTGCTGAATTATGCTGAAGCTAATTGGAACGTTACCTTTGAACTTGTAACCTTTGAGTGCTCGATTGTACGAAGCGTTGTTGTAGTTAAAATATTCAACATGATGCATTATGCGGCATAATGCTTTAATTGGAAAACTAGTAAAGTGTGTTATACCGGGGAAGAAGCGCATAGCGACGGTGTCGATGTTCTCGTCGGTCCAGGCGCGCTCGGCGTCGTCCACGAGCCGGTCCTGGAACAGGCGCAGCGCCTCGTGCGCCCACAGCCGCACCAGCCCCTCCACGCTCAGGTTGTCTAGCGGTCTGCCGATGAGGTTAGATTATTAGTACAAATCTTTTTGTTATTTGCTAATGGTTTGCTCAAAAATTAGTGCACTTCCAGAGTCATCGACGACGACGACGACGAATTATATCTTAGAGAGATTCTGTTTATTTTATTGTATTTTTATAACTATGGATGAAATGGGGAGTTTCTAGTTTATTTTGGCAAATATATAAATAAAGCTTTGGAGAAAACAATCGCAATCATACTTATATTGTACTGTCAGATCATAGCCGCGAATTATAACTAGTCAATAGCTATTATCTTAAATATAAAGTTAGATGACTTTAGGGAAGAAGGGGAATGTAATCTTCCTCTTATTATAAGGGATGATCCTCGACCACTCCAATAACTAACTTGCCGGCCGTCAGGTCATCGATGCCAAGAAGTTGTATTTATCAACCTCAAAAAATACTTAAAACGCGATTCCGAACTTAGCGCATTAGTAGCAGTCAACAAATTTGCTTATAATTATATGACACAGTCATAAACATATAGGTTTGATAAGTTCCCCCCACCTTATAGCTTCGCATATGCCTCGCACCCAGCGCGTCATTTCACGCGGCGAGTACACGTAGTGCGGCTGCATGTCCTGCGTGAACCGCTCTTGCGACGCCAGGTACAGTTTCACCATGGCTTGTGTCAGCGGCTCCGCATAACCGCGCAGCGCTGGTTGCATACGCAGCATTGCGCGCGTGAACGTTCCGTAGATCTGCAAATGGAAAGGTCATTTCATTTTATTGACGATTGTTTCTTCGTTGGCGTGATTTACACACAGACAGTAAAATATTCTACCAAATAATCAAAGGGTTTTCAGAAAAGGGGTACATAAAGCTAGGTTTGGTCATCTTTTAGTAAATCCTTACCCATATTTCTAATGCGAATGTTTGTACTCATATACATACTATGTATTTAATTATGAACGTTTGTTACTTCTATGTATTTCACATTTTTAAACTGAGTTGCCACATACGGAACTTAACATTCCAGTATTGCAGGGACTCTATTTGTGGTGTGCCAATAATACATTTTCAGGGTGTCATTTTTGACAGTTCTTACAGTACAATAGGTAAATTATAGAGGTCTATAAATGTGGTAGGTGTCCTAGTTTTCCTATTACAACACTAGAGCACATTATGCGGCAAAATGCTTAACGCTGAATTTCTCGTCTTATCTACAGCAACGCTTTGCACAATCGAGCACGATTGTTGCGTGCAGTTACATGCGCAGTGACAGAAAGTTTACAAATATTTTTATAATCAAAATGTCGCACTATGCTCTGTAATTGGAAAACTACGAGTATTAAGTATGCGCAGTGACCTGTTCGAGCGAGGTCTCGCCCGGGTAGTCAACGTAGATGACGGGCACGTGGCGCAGCAGGCGGTGCGACAGCGGCTTGCGGCCCGGGTCCGTGGGCGGGTTGCACGCGCCCACGAACTGGATGCGCTCCAGGTGCACCCACGAGTGGTCTGAGCGACATTACCAAGTATTACATTAACAGAAGACACATTACACACTTACGTTTCAGTACACGCAGCCTCATTGATTTAATTGTAGTTTTTTTTTATGAAGATATACATAGATGTATCGTACACGCAATAGACTTAGATTGAATTACGTGTTGATATAATGCATAATAATAATATATTATAAAATAATTTACAACATTTATGAGAAAATAACCATCATCATTACATAGTTAAAAACAAAGTTGCTTTCTTCTGTCTATCCCTGTGTATTTTCGTGGAGTTTTTTTTTCATCAGATAGAATAAGATATATGTTTATATTAACGCGCGAAACCGGGGGTGGTCGCTAGTAATACATATTAAAAAAAAAGTAGTTTCTTACCGCTAGCTCTATAGAATCCTTTGTGTTCAAGCAGTTGCCGTAGGAAAGAAATAACACGTTGCGTCCCGTATTGATCCATATCCGGCAAATTGATTTCGTCGCAGAATAGTACCAACCATTTGCCCAACTGTGGAAAAAATACACACACAATACAACAACATGTACACACACATGAGTACATGTTGTTATTTACCATAATTAGAAAAATGTATATTATATTTCTTTTGGTATTTTGTTATAAGAAGAGTATACTTTACCTGAACAGGAGCCAGAACGACACCATTTGGCGTCTTTCTGTACTCGCAATAGTGGTCGAAGGTCTTCAGCAGCAGCTCTGGAGTGGTAGCCGACGAGAAGTTCAGACCGACCACCTCCATATCAGGCAACGCTCGTAGTGCAGAGAACAGGGTCATGGTCTTACCAGATCCGGGCGGGCCGCAGAGTACTGAAATTTGTTTATGTTAAGTATGTTTATACATAGCATGGTTTCGGTTTGGAACATGATAAACTAAAATTTGTCCCAGCTTTAATAAGTCTATCTTAGATCAAACTGGTTTTAATAAACACTTATCGAATTTTAAATTTCCCCGGAAATAATTCCATTTTTTCTTACCATAAAATCCATCCTTGTACTTCAACAAATATAAGAATTGGCCAAATTGTTTGAGTCATTGTTGAGTTATGCACTTACCAACCAACACTTGTTCCGATTTTCATTTTTATTTTATAGTTAAATGTGAGATCCTTTTTTAACACGTAATTTTTTTTACATTTCAGGACACGTATACACAGCACCATCTAGTCCAACACTAATCAGCTTATGTTATGGCAACAAGACAACAGATAAATTACATAAGCCTACAATTTCTTTCGTAAATACATACATACATACAATACAAAACAACACCACTTTCAACATACCTAGCGGCTTATGTTCAGCGAGCCAGGTGTAGAGTAGTGATTCATGCCGCACGGTGTCTAGTGTGGGCACCACTACATCGGGCGCCGCCACCTTGTGCGTCTCCACCTCGATCTGCGGCACCTTCGCTGACCACGGCACCCATTCGCCCGTTATCGACACCTGTACACAACATACACATTTTTTAAAGCTGTTTATTAGTTCCAAGTCATTTAAAAATGCAGTACAATGAATACTAAAATATAAACTTAAAGAGTATCTTTGTTTCAACGCAATAATCTCGACTATGAGTGAAATAAAAAATATATAGATTATTATTGATTTTACTTATACATCGAATATAGCCCAATATTTTTACTGTATTTATCAATACGCTTGAGTGACACTGACCTACTTGTTCACAAAATAGTGATAATTGTAATTGATTAGCCATTAACATTAAGTATTAAAAACGTTTCTTACCTCAAAGTCAATGATATGCTGATTGGCACCGCAGTTGGGCAGCAGCATGGTGCTGGCAGAGCGAATGAAGTCGCCCAATTCGTTGCGGTCCTTGAGCTTGGCGTCGCCGGCGAACGACCACAGCAGCGAGTACACCAGCCACTTGGGCACGTACGCTTCTAGCTGCTCGTTGGTGATAGGGAAGTCGGGGTGTTGCCGGTTGTAGGCGAGGATGTTTCTGCAATACATCATTTAGTTAGGAGCTTATCATACAGCTCATCTTACATATATAGATATTCTTGTATCCCTTATAGTAAATTGTGTCGTGTTCACTTGTTTAAGTCTTAATTCATCTCAACCATAATTTTATGATTTCTGGTTAGTATATATATGTAACATTTCATTATTATATTATAAAGTATGTATTGTGTGTAGTTTATCATAAAAAGTTTATTAATCTATAAATATATATTTATCTTATCCATTTCCGTACCTCTCAGGTTGCCTGGCAGAGATTGCTATTTAGCAATAAGGCCGCCTCTTATACATTATATTCTGTAACTTTTTACATTACTTATTTTGATTTTGGATATAATGTACAATAAAGCATTATAAATAAAATAAATAAATGTTATATTTCGAACTAGTTTGTGTGTTCAATATACGAAATGTCAAAATGTTATATCTTAGTAGTACTATAGTACTGTAGTAAGTAGCAACATCATTTCCATGAGGTAATACCGACTTATTATGAGTTAATATGACTTTATTTCTAAAATATAGAGAGCATATTACCTAACGCCTCTGTTCAACATAGAGTGTAGAGAAGAAAGCGCCCGGTGGCGAGTGAAGTCCATAATATGGTCGAGAGACACGGCTCGCTCCAAGCACTTAACCACGAGACCTTCGCCATAGAACAGTGGCTGAAGAATCGCCGCTACATCGCGCTGCGTCTGAAATAATTACATATCAGTTAGCAAACTATAATAATGGCTCGGCTCACACTGGTGCACGATAATAAAGTTGACACTTCAACTGTGTAGTACATTTCTTAATCTATGTTAACATTAATATTGTAATTGAGACTTATTACTCAATAATATATATTTATAATTATTAGTGTTGTTGTAACCTACCTGCAGGGCCGGTGATAGAATATTTTCAGTAGCATTTTGATCGCCACCTGCTGTAGGAGCTGCCATCACAATACTGAACGAATCCTCTTCACCATCTTCCAAGGGAATATTTCTCAAGCTAAAGAAACATATAAGTTAAAATTGTTTTATTTGTTAAATTATAAATCATTTTAGTTTAAAAAGAAGGGTAACATACCGCAGTAAATAGTTTTCAAAGATCATTTCCGTTGAGAGGACATCCTGTGAGAACCATACCATACCGCAACGAGACACCGTAGCTAGTGTAGCGTACTTTAAGTCTTGAACCTTAAGAAAAAACAAATTTTAACATTTTATTATTATATCACGAACGAGTTTTATTAAAATTTAGATTTACATTAAAATTGTTATCGACTTTGTAGAGCAATACCTGTAGCATTTCATTAATTTGAAACGCTTTTTTTATTTCATTGTTTTTGATGTAGTTATTCCCCATATTTTGCGTGATAGACGCGCATTATAATGAATAAGGTAGAAAGATACGAACCTCAAACATAACCCGAACGTTGGGAGGCAACGACAAACGTTCACCATTAGGTAGAGTGAGCAGTTTATTGTCATCCAGCACCGAGTTCAGATTCTCAACCCACTCGGGATCCACGTCACCATCGAATATAATCCATTGGCGTTTATTAATTTCACCACGAACATTGTCGATAATTTTCCTGCAAATAATTACTTTTATATAACACAACTTATTAGAGGCAACCGGATTATAAAAAAAACTTATATAAGGTCGAATTGAGAAACCTCCTCCTCTTTAAAGTCGGTAAAAAAATAAGAACAAAACTATACATTCTACTTTAGAGCTTGCGAAAATACTCAAATTTAAAAATAAACAAATTACCTCAAAATATGGGTGAACAATCCGTCAGTCCATTCACGCGTATTAGGATCGAGAACACCGTACAACGTTTCCTTAGACATCGCTTTGGGATCAATAACGTGAGCTACGCCCTCGATTCCTTCATAGCTGTAAATGATTTCTTATTTTAAATATATATCTAAGGTATAAGTTATGCAATAAACTTTACATAATGTATACCTATCACTTTGAAAGAATAAAAAAGTAACTAAATTTAATAACAGTTACCGTTCTAGCGCCTTCAGTAACACGCGCCATGCCGTAGACTTTCCACTTCCCGAGGGTCCCACCATCATCAGACCATGGTTGAGTTTGCAGATTTGATACAGTTGCAGTACCTAATTATGCAATTACAAATTATATTACCGATTTTTTAAATGATAGAAGCAATCGAAGCAATATAACTCTTCTATTTACCAGAGACAATCTACATTTTGCCAATCGATATACAAATACAAAACGCAAACAACCAAAGTGTAGAAAAAACATCTAGAACCCTGCAAATAAAAGGAACAAATAACTGCTAAGGAACGAAAAATACAAAGTCGTGCAAAACGTCTCGTGTATGTAAAAATATGTGGCGAGTGTGATATGAGATCGGTGGACGGTGAACGAAGAAAGGTGAGCGATCTAGAAGTTTAGTGTTTAGTGATCTGTGTTATTGTGACGATTTTTGTGACTTCACACAACTACAACGTGCAAACGGGAGAGACATCCACAGAGTATAAAAGTAGCAAAAGACGTGACACAAGACAGATCGTGCTCGAGCACAGTGGACACGCAAGTGGTGAAGGCGTTAGGGCGCGGGCACTGACCTTCTCGATCCAGGTGCTGTGCTGCGCGCGAGACGCCGCGCTGCGTCTCTACGTACGCCGGTTAGCATGGAAACGCATACATTCACACTCACGTACCGCACGATTCAAATACATTATGACAATTTATATTACCCGTCTTAATGTATAATGTATGTCATTATACAATATCAGTCACTCAGGAAAATAGGGGATATTAAAATTACTTATGGATCTGTTGTTTTCTTTTAATATTTTAATCGTGTTGTACCGATACCAGTTTAAGTCTATATGCATGCTTGAAATCTTTAAG
>JADANM010007051.1:6360003-6402764 GCA_026213755.1 Eurema hecabe | reverse complement strand
CTTAAAGATAGCGAATATATCGTTTAAATAATTAAAATAAATTAATATACATAATACATATTGAATTATTAATAAATGACGCCTCGTTGTGACCGACACCTCACATGATGCATGTTACCATGTTATGATAATGGATAAACATATTTTATGAATAAATTATAAACAAGTGCAGCAGCTGATATTTTTTTTAATAATTAGTATTTATTAACAGTTAGTTCATATTCTTTCAGGTAACCTTCTAGTTAATGATTTAGGGTATTATTAAAGATATATTTAATGTTAAAATATTGGATATACTAAATTACCTTTTCCATCCAAGTTGTTCCCTGTTCGTCTCCTTCGCCGCAAACAAGGAACTCTTCGGCGCAAACGGCACGGATTTCATTCTTAAGACCTAAAAATAGGATGAATAAATTTAATTTGATACAAGCAGTAAATTACAAATAATCCTTATTGATTACATATACATATTGATTTACTCAATTGTTACATATAAAAGTTTTTACACATACACTTTGTAACACTTAAATATATCTCTATTCAACTAGGCATTCTAAATGAAAATGCAAAATGTTTTATTTTTTTTCCTCATCGGGAATTAAGACTGTAGTAGTAGAACAGCACTACAGTTGCTCTTATAAATAAAAAAGGTATATACGCGATCAAATTGAGAAACCGCCTCCTTTCTTTGAAGTCGGTTAAAAAGGCTATTTTTAGTGTTTCTTTTACGTATAAAAATACTAACCAGTCATTTCAGCGCGCGTATACCCTACATTAGGGAACACGTCGTTGAGCAAAGAGAACAACAGCGGTATGTCTTCGGCAACTAGTTTGGGCACCATAGTTTCGCACACGGACTGTATGAGGATGTCTTGTTCCGGCAGAGATTCCGCTATGGACGCCTCATCGGGTACTTCTGTGCCGCGTTCCCGGAGGGTTTCCTGGTTTAAACATTGAAATTATATGATAAGTGTTAAACTTTAATATATTATATTGTACATGACAGTTATACTTTTATGAATAAAAATACAAATAGTATGATAAGACTCGATAGTTTTTAATAAATCATAAATAATAATAACCAAGTCAATTCTGATGGATATACGCCTTCTTCAAGTCAAATATATACATATATTGATTGATTGATACGGTTTTAAAATTTGAATTTTCATTCTACTACTACAAAACAAGTATGTCTCACCGAAACAAAGTTTCCTATTAAAACAAAATATTAAGTTACCTTTATCTTCTGAATCCGATCACGCTTCACGTTACCGGCGGACACTAACACAGATTTCAAAGCACGCAAACCAAAGTCGTAGTGAGATTGATTCGACAGCTGTTCGTCGCACAATCTGAAATACAAATTGAATAATGAATATTATTAAATAATAATCAAATTATTCAATTACTTTTTGGCATAATTTTTTAAACATTTTTTAAACTTGATAATTTTAAATATCAAAAGCAAAAGTATGTAGGTCTATTTCATTTGTTGAATTACATTTTTCCTTTTATTGAAAAGACGGTATTTGTTTTTAGTATAATGTTTTTGCATATGTTTAAATTTAAAAAAGCAAATTAGTTACACTGGTCCAAAATATTATAACACTAAAGGAGTTTTGATATAATATAAAAAAAGACGTGTCACATAATGCTTACTTAAAGAACGGCACAATCTTGCAAGCCAACTTCTCCGCAGTCCGGAATCCTTGGCTGAACAGCATAACTTCAGCGATCAGCTGTCGATCAGGCGTAGTCATGGCGAGACTCCTGAATAACTTCTTCAAGTTATCAGGTAAGTTGGACCGACCAGCGTATCCAGGGTTCATGGTGATGAAGATAGCCATGTCTTGGCTGACTCGCACTTGCTTGCCGACTAATTCCACTGTTATGGACTTGGCTGAAATATTAAGATTATTTTAAAGCAAAATTTTATTACATGATGAACAAATAATTCCTTTTTTTTCTTGAATAAATTTTTATGAAGAATCAGTGAGTCTATAAAATCAAGTATTAAGATTTATTGATCTTACTGAGTAGTTTCTGTAGTAAATAATGGTTAACAATAAAAGTAAAGAATGAAAACATACTTGTATTATCACCTTCCTGATGGCTCTTGAGTGCTTCTTGTATAGTTTGCACTTGTTGCGACACGGCCGATAACATCCTCTCTTCAAGACGATTGAACTCGTCGAAGCAGCCCCATGCTCCCACCTTAAAGTAGTAGTTTATTTTAATAAAATAATAAATTATCATAAATAAGATATTTTACATTTTCTTATCAGACTTATACATAGCATAACAGAACGAGGTTTTCTTAATTCAAAATCCACTGAAAATTTTCGTCGTTTACAAAAAATTTATATGAAAATTATATTAACCTGGCAAAGACCGACGAAGATTCTACCCATAGCTTGGAAATCGAAGGTTTCGTCGCAGTTGAACACCAGCACAAAGCGACCCAATTGGTTACCGAGAGCTTTCACCGACTCCGTTTTGCCCGTACCAGCGGGACCTGTAATAATTCAATAGTTAATATGGTTACAAAACAAGTAATATTTGTTCTTGTGTTAATATAATTTATAAATGTTTACAAATGGTTTATTTTTTTTGTATAGTGTTTAAAAATGAACAAATTTAACGATTGATGTATAAAAGCAATACAAAAGGAAGGTTTTTTCTAATTTCGATCTTATGCGATCTTCACTGCTTGGACTTAGAATATAATATCGTTTATTTGGTGAAAAAAAAAGAAAAAAAAAATGAAATATACATCTTTTCGTATACATTTTTTATTTAAGCTCACAACAAGAGATGTCTCTTTTTGTAACTTATTTTTACATCTGTAAATCTAAGTATTAAATATATAAATACATACCGAACGGTGAACCTCCAAGTCTAGCCTCAAGCGCTTGTGTCATAGTGAGGTAGCATCGATCTGTGAGAGGAGTTTGCACGAGGCGGTCCTGCACGCCGAGGTACTCAAAACCGTACAGGAACTTCGCGTTAGCCATGTGGATTGTCAGTTGTTGGAGGACCTGTGTACGTAATTTATATAATAAGTAAATATACCACCACCAACCATGGTGAGAATATGTATAACTTAATGGGAAAATACCGTAAAATTTTACTAGAATTTTTTATATTTTAAGACTTAACCACTTACAAAATTATATAAGCAAGTTTTAAAATAAGTGTAGATTAGTAAATTCTATCCCATCAAAAACAATACTTGTCAAAAAAACCAAGTCTCCCAACTCAATTGTTCTACGGTAAAAAGTTATGAGATCCATGTAATACCAAGTCGGTTATTAATTTATTCAGTCTCTACTTAAGCGACTTTCTCGTCTTAATACGTCCAGTCCCTAAGACCACGATCGTGGTGCATAACAATTAAAAATCAATTGTGTCTGTAATATTCGTACTCGAAGCATTAACTTGTTAGGTAATAATTAAGAGGATTTTATAGTGACGCATATCAATATTAAAAATTTTTTATGTTTTATATAAATATATTGAGACTCGGCCATCGCATGAAAATACGTGTTAATTAAATTATTATGTGCGATGACCAAGTCTATATATTTATATAAAACATTAAATTTTTTGTTTTATATGTGCCTTATAATCTATCTTGGTGCAAAATTTGAAGTTTCTATGTCTGCTAGAAGTGCCTTAGACTTTTGATGATCGGTGAGTCAGTCAGTGAGTGACAAAATTAAACAAAATTAAGAACTTTGACCCGTTGTAATTCGTAAACTACTGGTTCAAATTGAATGAAATTTTAAATATAGCGTGTACTTATAATGCCTGCATGGTTAATGAAAATTCAGCATTCTAGTTTTATCCACAACGAAGTTACAGGGGGTCGAAAATGGCCTGAGTTGCTTCGAGAAAAGGATGGTACGGCCGTGCCGCTTTTTTTGCTCGACTTGGTGGGGGCACTGCCGTGCCCCCTGATAATTGTTATTACTATGTTCGACAATATGCAAAATTCATATTCATACATTCTTTAGCAAGTAATTTTTTTGCTTGAGCTTACAGGAAAAAAAATCGATCGCTAAGTAATACTTGAATATAATTTAGCCATACTTGACGACCATCAAGCTATATTAAGAATCTTTGTAACTTTATTATCTACTAGCTGTTGCCCGCGACTCCGTCCGCGTTTACTTTCATAAAAAAATATTCCCCTGGAAACTGGATAAAAAGTATCCTATGTCCTTATCCTGGTTCTAAACATCCCCACCAATTTTCAGCCAAATCAGTTGAGCCGTTATCGAGTTATAAACGGTGTAACTAACACGACTTTCTATTTTATATATAGATTATACGTGTTTAAACAACCGAGGTACGCAGCTAGTATATACTATAATAAATGATATACTCACGTCGTTGTTCCTAGGATCAAAGTAGAAGCGCATCTCGCACAGCCACTCGAAGGAGCGCGGGCTCGTCACGTCCGACGCGATCAGGCGCCGCGTCACCGTGCGCTTGTGCACGAACTCGTTGATCTGAGTAAAGGTTAAATAATAATAATAATTCCCCTTTATATTTTACTACATTAAGTTTATAAATGGACACTAGAGAGCACTACTTTTATTTATTTTTAATATTATTAATAGTTAAGGAACAAGATAATTAAAAAAAAAAGAATGTAACGAAGATGTTTTTGGAACCCAAGTCTGCTATCCAAAAACGTATATTAAATGCATAGCATAATACTATAGTTTGTTTTCTTGTTAATGAAAAATCATGAGACATGACAAGGTTTAGTTTAGATACTAAACAGTGTACATACACTTCAAAATTTCCTAACAAAATACAATTTTAATAAATGAAAAATGCCCACCAAATGCTCCAGCTTCCTACGTCTTAGCGGCGGTTGTTCCTGCAGCACCGAGTCAGCGAGGATGTTAAGCATATTCTCCACGTGAGCCAACACTCGCTTGAGTCCGTCGCCTCCGCCGCCAGTTAATGCCGCGTCTACATCTTCTGACCAGAGGATTTGCACAGCCAACACTACTATTTGAGCCTATAATATGGAAAAATGTTACCATATTTTATAATTGCTTAAGAAATTAATCAGCTTATTAGTAAAAACTAAAAAGGCAATTTTCATATAGGGATGTAAGAATAATAATGTTATTACGAATATTTATCACGCTATTCGATAACATACTAATGATAAAAACTTGAATTATGAAGTAAAAAAGGGCATAAATTAATTCCAAGCGCATGAACACAGAATAAAAAAAAGGATTGAAACTCGGTATATCAAAGTTAACATTCAAGTTCGAAAATATGTTTTCAGTCTGTTCCTTAATAAATTTTGTGAAACTAAACATACCTGGTATTTATCGCACCATTCGATAAACTTCTGCGGGTCCACGTTTCCATCTTTGAACTGCTTGACATCGCCCACGGCGTCTTTGAGCCTGCACGCCAGAGTCACACGCATCTCACGTTCCACCATAGACAACCATGAGTTGATCTTGGGATTCTCTATGGTAGACACTGGTGATGTGAAGTACACCTGAAAAAAAAATTCATTTGACCATTGTTTGGAATGTCATAAAATCAGAGAATTTCATATAAGTAGGAGTTTAACAACCGGGCATGTTATTTAATTGACTAGGTAGGTACCTTAATAAAAATTGAAATGCATTTAAAAGTTTATTATGAATATGTTTTTGACTACATTTAATATATTAAATTAAGAATTAAACACGCAAAACTGACCTCTTCTCCCTCCCGCGAAGCAATACCATTGATGATAGTGTTATCGTCGTTAAGTATGATAGCTGCGACACCTGCGAACATTTTCTTGAAGTGCTTCTGGAGGCGAGCTATGTTCTTGCTGTTACCAATAATTTCAAGAAGATCTTCATCTCCCACGAAGTAGAACCTTTAAGAGTTTAAAGTGGAATAAAAATAAATAAATGGAAATATTTTTTAATTAATATGGATTACAATAAAGTATTCGTTTTTCGTTTTTTGCTGTCATTGTCATAGATAAATAACGAGCATATTTAACAATTTAATTATATGACAGAAGCCTAATGGTATACTGTAATATCTTTTAAGTCACTATATGTTATTATTGTATTCTTAATTATAATAATTTATATTTTTTGGTATAAAATAAATACCTTGGGAAGCTACTCCTCTCTCTCTCAAGATACTCTCCGAGTGCCTTCTGAATCTTGCCCAGCAAGTCTGCCAGTCTTTCCAGTGAACGCTGCACTCCGGGAATATTCAGGACGTCCATCACCATTGGCGATTTGCTCACTTTCTTCATCAGACCGAGGAATTCGGAGCTAGGGCAAACAAATTTTTTTTAATCATGCATCTTTATAATAAAAATAATGTTCCGTTTTATATTTGAGTGCTTGATAAGTATTGATTATTATATTTTATGTGAATATTGCATAAGTTTAATTTAAATTTATTATTCTCGTGTATTAAATACCGACTGATATTAATATTAACTTAAAAATATACCTGATGCTTTGGAAGCGGCTAGTTTCAACGGGGAGCAAGGTTTTGATATCGGCCGAACCACTGAATATGCCCTCGAGGTACACCCAGCGGCGCTGCACGTCGATCCACACGTCGAACAAAGCGTTGATGCGGTTAAGTTTTTCTTCCCATGTTAAAGCTTCTTCTTCGAATACCTTTAGTGTGAAAAATTTTGTATTAGTGATGAGGAGGACTGATGGAATATTAAATATAATTTAATAATTTTATACTCTTCGTTACTTTACTCTTAATACATTACCTTTGTAGTGATTAAAAAAAAATTCCCGTGACGGATTGTATGATAAAATTGAGCTATCCTATGAAATTAGCGGCTCTAATTTGCGTAAAGAAACACTTCAATTGGAAGCGTTAATTTTATGCATACTATTCACTTTAAAAGAAGACTTTACAGTTTTCTACAGTTTAACTTTTATTACATTGACAATATTCTAACCTTATAATACGGCGAGAGTTTCATAGCAGCGACGCTGTTAATATGCTCCTTGACTTTATTGAACAGGTCGTCCCAGCCGCGGATGATCTTGCACTTGTTCTGATAGTTGATAAGGTCCAACTCGTAGCTTTGCCATGACTCGCGAACCTGTTGTTATGAAGTAAGGATTTATATTATATATCGTACGTCATTATATGGCTAAGGATATTTTTTTAAAAGTCAAAATTTAATATATTATTGCAGCAACATATTGCAAATTGGCTATTCTAATATTCGAGACATAAATAAATCCATTAAACCTTGTAATATATGGTTCTACTGCTAAGCCAAATATGTTTATTATTTAATGGAAATTATGTAAGTATATAACCAGATTTTGTTTTATATAAAACAGATAAAAATATGCGTTAAATACATAAATTGCTTCTAAAACAACACATACCTGTTTCAAGAACTCTTCAAGAGCCATTTCTCCTTGAGCCACGGAGACCACATCGCGTACTGTGTGCTCGTTATGAAGCAAATCTGCGTCCCACACTTGTCCTAGAGTCAACTCCGATAACGCCCATTCCACCTATTTTAAATCATCATATAATTATAACACTACAAAAACAAATGCTAGGGAAAATGTGTATAAATAGATGTGCCATAAAAATGAAATTGTTAGAATGTATAAATAATTAAAATTGGTAAAAAATAATACCTTAAGTGCACGGCAAAGTTGACGCCAATGGCGTTCTTTAAGCGCGTCCGACTTCAGCTCCACAATTAACATGTTAACCTGAAATTTCATACGTAATTGTAATGTAATTAAATAAAAAAATAGTATGAAGTACAAATTTGGTCTTAAAGTGAAAATTATAAAAAAAAATAAATTACCTTAGTGTATGATTGCAATAACTTGCGCACGTATTCGTAGCTGTCGTACATCCGCAGGCGCGCCGGTAGTTCTTTTAGCTCGTTCAACATGGCTTCCAGTTGTTGCCTAAAATTTATATAATCTAATGAGAGAGTTCAGTGTGTAATAAAGCATCACCCTGAATGAAAAATAAGTATTAAATATACTTCTTAGTAATAGTTTTTATGATGTTAATATTATTTCTTGGATTACCTGAGTTTCCTAGGCTGCACAGAGAGCCAGGGCTTGTCCCTGATATCGTCAATCTGCGTCC
Source organism: Eurema hecabe (assembly GCA_026213755.1). NCBI lineage: Eukaryota > Metazoa > Arthropoda > Insecta > Lepidoptera > Pieridae > Terias > Terias hecabe. The sequence goes on along the minus strand of JADANM010007051.1, from coordinate 6,394,613 downwards.
AGATCTTACTAAGCGATGACCACACACCGCGCAGGTCTTGCAGCTCTTCTAGCGCTACTGTCATACGCTCATTGTTCACCGAAGTGCCTATAATTAATTATTGTGATATTATTTAAGATAACAGACACATATATATAACATAGACTTATAGAATCTGTATTAAGAAACTATACTGATTATAAGGCGATCAATAATGTAATTTTAATTCAATAATTATTTTACTTAACATAACCCTACTATGCCATTTAAAAATATAGTAAAACAATGTGCCTTACCAGTTTCAAGCAGTTCAAGCGCTTCCTTGGCCTTTGCCACGTTATCCCTTTCATCTTTGAGGCGTGTGTATCTGGTTTCCATAGCGTGTAATCTAGCGAGAGCGTCTTCAGGGCGAGTGGAGCCATCTGTTGGCTTGCTACGTTCCCACTCCGTGAGGAACTCCACTGTTCGAGCTTCTACAGCCTTGTCCTCGGCTACGATCTTTTGTTGCAAGGAGGCTACCTGATAAGCGAAATTTTATTTATTAATACTCAAATGATAAAAATCTCCAACGCAGATTATGTTTAAGTACGTCGTTAATCGATTCGCTCCGACCAATTGCAATAGAAACCTAGCAAGGTTTTTTTATATCAAATCATACTTTTTATCATTGTTTAGAATATTTATTATTTTTGAACTTACTTGTGTCTGAATAGATGAGTCCTTCCTTCTCATGATCTCGTTAAAAGCACTCCATTCACCTTCAATGTTATCCACGTACAGCCAATTTGTCGGGAACTGGAATCTATTTTAACGACATGTATGTTTATAAATATAAAATGTAAAATATAGGAAAACTGTTTGTATGTAATAACGGTTTTTATCAATGAAACAAACAAAAAATGTATTCTACAGCTAGTGTTTGTGCTGTCAGATCATATAGAGTCAATATAGGGCTATAAAACAATACCTCTGTCTCTCAAGAATACGTTGAGCCTCCCTGTAGACGTCGACTTGCTTCTCCCAAGCTAGTACTTCTCGCTTCAGCTGTTGCACGTAAGTGATGAGGGATACAGCGTCGCTGGTGGATGCCGCCTCTTTTGTGGAATAACATAGTATATTTATTAAATAGTTCAAATAAATTAAAACATCTGCAATAGGCTTTTGCTTTAAAATGACCCTGGAATATTTGTTTAAAACCAATTTATCAATTAATAATTGTATTCAATAAAAAAAATTAAGAAATTATTACAAAACGGTCCAAGTCTTTGTTTATTAGTTACGCCTCTTTCAGTGTGTCCTTTCAGACTGAACACCTGTGGATCAACACAACACATCACAACACAAAAAGTGTCCTCTTTCAGTTATGATACGTTTTTATAAAGATATATAAAAGGTAAGATAAGAATCTGCAATAAAGTCTTAGTCCTAGCTCATACCTATAGTCTGCTGCTCCAGTTGTCCTCTAGACTTAGCAAGCTGGCCATGGAACTGCACCATCTCTCCGCCCAACAGAGCTCCGAACTTGCCAAGCACCTCCTTATGCCAGGCGTCATACTTGAGCGCTACTTTGCTCTGCACGCGCGCGAAGTCGATCACTACGGGCCCGTATTCGCGACGCGTGTCCGACGTGTCGAATGTTGTACGCGATTTCCTAAAAAATAATACAATTATAATCGATAGTAGTATTAAGGTTTGATACTTATTTGGATTGAAAAGTTCACATAACTTAGTTGAAAGATTTTAATAATTTTTTTTTTATTGTAATACAATGTAGTTTTGAAAACTTACTTGATGTCATTTAGACATTTGATCCACAAAGTGATATCTTCGCCGAGACGTCCATATAAACTTTCTGGTTGAAGATCCCATAATGCTTGATAACTGTAGGGAAGATAAAATAGCTAATGAGTACAAAAATAATTAGCTAACTGCGAACTCAAGTTAGATTTTTGATACAAATCGATAATAATAATAAAAAAATCCTCCTTTATTTATAGCTTTTAGTTTTAATACTGAGTCTAATAACTAGGTATTTCGACATTTTATAAAGTGGTATAGACTAATGAGAACATACCGCAGCCATTCATCGACATATTCCCTGACTTCGGATATTTTCTCCTCAATAGCGCCGTACGCGTTCTCGAGCGGCGCGGCGCCTCCGGGCAGTTTCGTTAGCAAATTCCTGTACGTCGCGGTTTGCGCGCGAGCCACGCCCACTTGGTATCTGTTATTGATATAAAACATTTTATTATTCAAAACATTACTCTAGTTTAATTTATTAATTTGTTCCTCTTGAACAAAAATAAAACTTTCATAATAAGAGTTTCCAATAGGTTTACAAAATCTGACAACTATTGAGCAATGAAGTTATTATATTACCTTGTGCTTTGCAAGCGATGTTGGCTGGTGACGATAGCCTGCCACGCGAACATTTGTCTCATCAGTTGGAAGCGAGCTTCTTCCAAAGACGGGAACAAGTACATCTGTTGATTGGTGATGCGAACTTCGTGGACTACGCGAGCGATCTGTTATAATTAGCATTGGTTAATTATTGGATTAATTTCTCTACAAAAAGCGATGCATATTTTTTTAATAACGCTGTCAGTACTAAATTATTGGACTTAAAATATAGTTTTATCAATCAATCAAGCAATATTTACATAATAAACAATCAAAATCCGTAAAAAACTTGGCATACAAAAATATATAATGGTTTGTTACCTTGGGCTCTCCACCAGGCTTATGGGTAGGTTCTGCTGGTGAATAAGTGTCCATTGACAGGTCCATTTCGCTGATCTTTCCGAGCAGAGCGCCGGTCCACGCTTCTACACCAGCTTGTAAACGGGCCGCGAGGCTTTTCTCAACCTGGTCGTGATATCATTATTTATTTAGACTAGTTTAATAATACCATTTACCTCATTAATGTGCGTGCATGTTAAGAGGAATATAAGAATAATAGAAAAGAAAATTTCAAATTTAACTCTTGCATATTAAAAATTTTTTTTGCATCTTCATCGAAATATTTTTTTAAATAAAAAAATTAGCAGTACCTCTTCATCCAAACGCTGAACCCATAGATGCAAGTTGCTGTACTGCCTCAGGGACAGTTCATCGATCGCCCTCTGGAGACGGCTGAGAATATCCGACAGGCTCGTAGCGGAGTACGGGCAGGTTTCCAAAGAACGGACATCTACTGAGATTTGTTCTTCCACAGCTAACAGATCTTCAACCTTGAGGATACGATAAAAAGAAATAAATAAATGATGTTATTAAAGATTTATTAACCAACCATTAAAAAAGTTATAAGTAACTGAAATAGTGACTAGGGAGCGATTTTTGAGTTTGTTTACTTATTGGTGATGGAAAATTTCATTTATTTTTATAGATGACAGAAGAGAGAGAGATTTCGCAGAAGACACAAACACAAACATAGTTTAAAACAGTACCTTTTTCCATCCCTATGTATATTTAAATCTTTTAAACTACGCTACCGATTCTCATATCTCTTCTTTAATAGACAGTGATCAAAGAGAAAGGTTTATATGTATAATACATGCATAATATATGAGAGCGAAGGCGGGGCGGGTCGCAGTTAATAAATAAATGGAATCGAGAGATGGACTGACCTTTTCCTGGAAGAGAAGCACGACTTCGCTGAGCTTCTGCACGTAGGGGTCGAGCTTGTAGGACTCCCACACGAGCGCCATGCCCTCGGACACCTGGTGCAGCACGTCGCGCCGCAGCCCCGCCACCAGCGGGATGATGGACGCCTTGTCGCGGATCTGTGCGCCGCCACAGGTTACGTACTTTATTTTTATTTATTTTTTTGAAAATCCAGCCATCATTGTTACAAACATACATGTGACAACAATTTTCTCAAATGATAATTGTACAATTTTTAGACGGATATAACTCATCCAGAAGAATAAATAAAAAATGCTATAAGAGTGTTGAAAAATTTAAAAAGTGGTTAAATGGGTAAATACTTAATAAAACTCGGCTATTTTTTCGTTATGAAAGTAAAAGTGAAAAGCAGTTATAGAGAGGCGAATTTAAAAAAAACATCACTTAAATTATACATAAGGATATTTTTATAAATATGCCAATGATAATTTAATTTAAAAAGCGTAAAATTAAGAAAAACATAACTCAAATACTAGAAGCCGATTTTTTTTTACATTTAAGTAAATAGAAAAATATGTTTCCAAGGAAACAAAATAATCCACAAAACACCATGCAATATTATATTAAAGTAACAAAATCTACCTTTGTATGATTCCTATTATTTAGCTGCGTGAAAAAATACGTGTTTTTACCGACTGTTATAAATATGTATAAACACTATACAATAATAAAACAATGTTAATATTAAGCTATTTGTTTCGTGAATGTAATCTGACCTCATAATACATCTACTGATAAAACTTATTGGTTCCATACGACTTAAAATATCTACTTGTATTTGAATTCGCGAACTATGAATAAAATCTTTATTACTATTCTCATAGTATGACATACCATTTATAAGAATGATTTTTTCTATATGAATAGAACGTGTAAGGAACTAAATACATACGATACTAAGTGATTGTCTAAGCAAGTACTGTATTGCGTGTCGTTATATGCGTGTTCAATGTTGATACAAACATTTGGATACGAACCTTTTCCAAAGTGCGTTCGTACGTGCGAACGCTTTCAATGAGGGATATAGCGAATGGGTACAGTTGGTTTGCCTGGTGAGCTTTGTTGACAATCGCTAACGGAACTCTGAAAAATGTATGAGTATAAATACCAATAAACACACTGGAACTTATGACCCATAGTAATAACTTCTTAGAAAAGTTTTTTGTACAGATAATATGGTTGAATGTTAAATTAATTCTTTATTACTTTAAGTTAATTTATCACATGATAACTAACTTTTACTTAATAAAAATGTCAGTTATTTTTCAATAAATATTTTGAATCAATCAAACTGTGAGTATAATATAATAATACACTGCAATATTTAACAAGTCTACAAATTTAAAATATAGTTTAATATTCCTACCTGAAGCCCAAGTTCTTCAAATTGCGCACTTCCTTATACAGGGTGATGATTTCAGGCAAGAAGTTAACTTTGAGTTTCAAAATCGTGCCAGTTTTGCTCGAGCGAGCCCGAACTGATTCAATAGCAAAGATTCGTCCCGACACTCCGAGGTTGCGTTGTTGTACCTAAAAATGACAACAATAGTTTAAAAAGTTGTGTTAATATAAATTTGCATTTGCATCGTTAATTGCATACATATCTCCATGAGTAACAAGAAACGGAGAATGTATCTCTGTGTTGCTTTTTTTACTATTTAAAATTTCCCTATTTTAGAAAGAGTAACAATAATGGCATTTACCTTTCGGGCCCAATCATCAAACACTTCCTGAGTGTCGAGTTTGAGTCTAAAACTATCTCCATCAGCTTTCAACTTCTGCCCTTCAATATGGTTCTCCCAACCCTTGCCTGAAATTATTCATAAATAATTTAAACCTCATATTATTTTATCTTTATATATTATTTAGAAATATTATAAATGTAAAGGTTTGTGAGAATGTCTGTATATCCATACAGACATTATATTTGTTATTCTTTCACGCCAAAACGGCTAGACCGATTTATTTGAAATTTGCTATGCATATAGGTATTACCCTGGATTAACAGATATGATACTTTACATCTCGATATTGCCCCGGGAACGGCATCTATCCGGGTAAAACCGCGGAGCAAAGCTAATGTATATATAATTAGTATATCATTTAGCCAATTGAAACATCTTACCGAGTACATCTTCAACTCTTTTCAAGTAAGCGGTGAGTTGGTGATCAATCTGCTTGGCCCATATGATGGAACCGGCCACCGGTGGTAAGTCTCGAACGAGCGATAGGCGGGAGCACTTCGATTGCGGATATTGAACCTGTTTTTACATAATTTGTTAGACAATTACAAAAGATTGCCTTAAATTTAAGTAATGAGCATATTATTTATTATTGTAGGGAGACAAAAGTTTTTATATTTCATCAAATCAATTAAGGTTGCATTTATAACCGACTTAAAAAAAAGGAGGAGGTTTCTCAATTCGACTATATGTAAGCTTGTCTTTTAATTTTTCTTTAATACCTTTACTTTAACTTGATATAAAGATAAAAACGATGATTGATTTTCAATTTTCATAAACATCCAATAATTTCAAAATGTGAGTGATATTTTCTTTTTCTATCTTCAAGAGTAGTCATATTTCCATCTTGTAGAGAATTTTATCGTTGAATTTCGGGACACCCTGTAAATGTGTATGGTGTATACCTTAAACTTCTCGTGCAGCGACTCGATGTCCTCCTTGACGCGCTGTATGAGCTGCGTCTGGTACTCGCGGATGGCGCCGCGGATGTGCGGCCGCACGAACAGCGCGTTGAAGCGCGAGAAGATGCGGAACATCTCGTTGGCGTTCTTCGCCGTGCCCAGCTGGTCGCGCAGGTGCGCCGTTATACGGGTCTCCACGCGATCTAAAATTTATTATTTATTTTTTATATTATGTATTCCTGTAAGTTATCACGTAGTACATGATGTATTACGTGTTAGGCACAATAAAAGAAGAGCTTATTTGATTTTTTATTGTTATAAAATATAATTATCATCATGCCTAATGCTGCCACGAAGCAGCGATACGTATGAATGGTATCATAATTTATTTTACCAATGACATAGTAGTAAGAGAATCGAGCAACATCAAGTGTTATTTAGCGAAGTCATATCATAATATTAAACTTTCATTAGCTATAAGAGAAAACGTGACATGATTGTAGTGACTATAATATTTCTTACCAATTCTATCTTCATATCGGCGCACGGCCGCCTCCCACGCGTCGAGTCCTTCACGGGATATGTCCAGACAATCCACTTCTTTTACGTTTTCATACGCCAGATTTACCTGCGACAGGGATATGTTATTTGCATTGAATGCCAATGTTAATCAAATCGGGCATATTTGATTATTATAGGGATAGCACTATTACGCATTAGCTAAAAAATGGAATTTACCTAAACGGGGAGGTTGAAAACCAGCGCTTCGCAGAGTATCGTACTCTGTGAAGCGCTGGTTTCTTGTTATTCGTTTGTGTATTATTCTAATTGTATTTTCTTCATTTTATATTTATAACAGCAGTTAAAAATTATTTTATTTTTTTAAATGAGTGAAAAAATAAATAGTATCAACAATGAGTATACCTCAGCTATAGCATTAGCGTCAGCGGCGTCCATGGGCAGAGACAGCGGCTGTGCGGGCTCGCCGCTCGCGCCCGAGTCCGCGGCCGGCGTAGCGCGCGGACGTAACACCTTCACATACAAAATAATAAGCTTATAATATATTGCCAAATAGATGAAATGAAATGTCTTTGTTGATAAACTAACCCTTCATAGAAGAAGGAGGCCTTTGTAGAACATAGACCTCAGTGTCAATGTTTCTTACATTACATACATATAAAAAAAAACTAAAAACAACAAAGTCCTATATCATTATTAAACCATTCATAAGACAAAACTACAACTATTTTTTCATTTACGACATACATTGTATTGCATTTGGAGGACATGTTTGAAAACGGATCCAATTTAACAATGACCTGTTGTTTGTATTGAAGCATTTAATAGTAAATGAAAATATCAAGTGTACATAATGCGTTATTAAGTGGACAGTAGTTAATTGTATACAATAATTACCCTCAGCATAACAGTTCGCAATTGCTCATGGTGCCTGCGGAACCGCCTCATATGCTCCATGCGAGCTTGCAAGCGCTTGTGCGACGGAGACACGCGCCATACCATCTTCAGATGCTCATCACGCTTCTTTTTTACTATATCTCTGTAAAGGATAGTTATGTTACTTAGAATCAAAACATTTACATCCTCATTAAGGCTTAAACTTTTGTAGTGTTTTTTACTCATGTTTCCGTTTTAGAAGTATCATCATTCTTCAAGGTTTATTCTAAAGAATTATTGAAATCTCGTTCAGCTCTTAGCTAAGTAAAACTAACCTCAGTAGTCCTTGAAGTTTCTCATATTCATCATCCCAACAGGAGAACACTTCGAAACACTGAGTCATCACTTTTTCAAAATCTTCAAAAGGTATGTGCATCAAGCGACGAGTGCCGAGAACCTTAAAAAAATACATATTATATAATTGTATAAATCAAGTATATTTTCATGATTGGTAAGCAAATGCTCCTATGTATGCGTTTTATACCATACATCCATAATAAATATATACCAAATTTTCAAGAATAATAATAAGATTACCTTGAGAAGCTGTTGGCCCAAATCACGCGATATAGCTTCCACCAATCGTAAGCCCCGCTGGATGGGATACTTCGTAGAACGAATCTTACGGAGGTGAGAGAATATCTGCTGTACTGCCAATCTGTGACAAAAATAAACAGTCTTTTATACAAATTTCACTTTGATTAATACTTTTCTATATCATATGCAGCTGAAACTCTATTATAATAAATATCTCTTGATCTAATAAGCTGTCATATTAATATAAAAATAAACCAAAAATTATCTAGGATATAAATAAATATTACCTAATTCTGTCAAGTTCAGTAGCACTGAGCAAGTCATTGATAGGAAAGTCTTTCATCAAAGGATTGTAGTCAGAGACTGTAGCAAGAGCTTGTTTGAGACCTGTGTCAGTGTCAAATGACACTGTCGCATGGAATCGCTTGCCATACTTCAGGATCTCAAGTGTTAGAGCCACCTGTAAATAAAGAGTCGTTTATCTCAATTGTGCTGTAAAGCTTTTGTAACATAAATTCTATTAAATACTAGCAGTGCCCCACAGTTTTATCCGCCTTGTTCCCATTGCCGAAACAAAACCTGGATGCAAAGTATCCTTTCAAAGTTATTTTTTCAAATATTCACATTAATTATATTAGTAGGATAGGATATGAACTGTTTTAAGGCTGTTATTTGTATTTAACACTCACTATGAATTTGTTTAATTATTAAAAAAATTTACTCACTTCAATGCTTTCTCGTTTTTCTTGAATGCGATGTAGAGCTCTCTCCAAGTTAAGCCAGAATGAAATTTCCTGTAGGGCTGTACCATTGGATGGGTCACGGTCCAACTTAGTTACCTGCAAAAAGAATATAGTCATTTATTTACAAACTATGTTTCATAGGTATGAAACTTTGAAATCATTTAATATTTGTAAAATTAAATTAATTGTGAATTAAAAATTGTTGAATAGAAAATCATGAATAATACTACCTTTTGAATTTCTTTGATCCAACGGTTTACACCATTTTGCAGTTGATTTAGGAATGTGGAATCCTCGACTTTATCTCCAAAGTCAGGTACTTTTGGTTTACGCCCTTCATCAGCAGCTCTACAATTGTAATAGTTAAAGTTTTAAAAGGGATAACATAGTAAGCAAAAGATTAGAAAAGTTGATTTATTAAGTAACAAATTTACAGTATTTTTACATAATGAATTTAGAAGTATACCTTTTAATGACTGAAGCAACTAAAGGATGTACAGGCAAAGTTATTTCTGGGATGTCAATATTCTGCTGAAGGTGCAAGAGCCCCATTTCTAATTCTGCTATCTTCTTCTCAACTGATGGTGCCATCTTGTCTCCATCCCTGTACAAATAAATATATGCGTATAGTAAAAATCATAATATAAATACTACTTGAAAGGAGTTGAGACTTTATACCTGTCTGCTCTCCCACTTTCCTTGACATAGCTTTTGAAGAACGGGGCCATAGTTTTACTGATAAAGGCATGGAGCGTTTCATATGGGGATCCATCTGAGAGATTGATTAGACGGAGCTGACTGTGGATGGACTTGTCAGCTTCAATCACTTGACCTCTCTTGATGCATACAAACGCTGCCACCCGAGGAGATGTAAAATGTACCTATAATTAAATGGATTTTAATATTTATTGATTCTGACGGTATGACTTTACAATTATATTTTATAGCTTCATAGATGTGTTTTTGAACAAAACAAACGTACTTCCGTGCTGATTTGGTAAGTAACAGCCTCTTTCTCTTCTTCTCCTTCAGTTGGTTGTTCACTGTCATCTTCTAAAATAAAATAAAAATATTTGTGTAAAGAATATATCACTACGACTTAAGTTGCATTAATCATTATTCATACAATACATTCCAAAGAAGGGTAGATCATTAATATTCAATACGTCATCGATGTAAAATTGGGTGGATTTTAATTAAACATACCTTTAAGAGAAAATCGCTGAACGTAGAGAGAGGATACTTGCGTGTCAGAAATGAATTTTCTGATACAGTCTTGATTTACTTTATCGTCTAATGCAGCGTTAAGTGCCGGTGGTACGATGTCATCCTCCGGTAAAAGTACCGTTGCTGCTCGACGAAGGTAATTGGCAAAGTCCTGAAAGTCGACAACGACAACATTTTGTGCCTCCGGGGCATTCTCACTCCCATCTAGGGAGTCTCCCATGGTTAAAAGGAATAATTGGTGTTCTTATATTCCAACAAGAATAAGAAATCGATATTTTAGCTGCAACCTGCAACGCTGTGAAAGCTGCAGTTACTTGACAGATGTGTGTTGACAGATGACGTCAGATTTGAAGTACCGAATGAGTCATACTGAGTGGTTTCTGTCGACTGTCATTCCTGAATGTTTTGTCTATGGATAAAATAAGATATTATAGTAATAATTATTATCTTGTATTTTGAGGTAGATTGTAGACCGTACCATTAACAGTACAAAAGGTTATAGGCTATTTAACATTTTGTTCGATACATGTTTTGTAAATTGTTACATAATTCAGTACCTACTTAAGTGATGAAATAAATTATATTATTCCAAACTATATAAGCTCACTAGAAAAACAATATTATTCTCTAGCTGAAACCCTAACGGAAATTTGTTAACAGCAAAAATTATAATGTAAACAATACGTTGTAAGATTAAGCAAATACAATAGATAGTTAAAATATAAGGAAAAAGTAATGTAATGTAGCTGATAATACATTTCATCCAAATAATTGTATTTTATTAAGTTATATTAATAACCATAATTTTTTTGGCCAGACTGTCTTTTGTGTATTTTTCAACTAAGGTACTTCAATCAACGAGACTCCAGGCATCCACATGTCGAGTCGTGGTTTCGGTAGCTTGGGTAGCAGCACTCTGGGTGAAAAGAACTAGACCGCGTAGGCTGCTCGCGGTAACCCTCTTGCTGTGGAGGGACCAGAATGTAGCATGCGGTGTATTCACTTCCAAAATGGAGATAATGTGGTGGTACCAGGGGCAGCCTCGGTCTGGAGTAGCAATCTCAATGATTGTAAAACAACACGGCCAGCTCTCTTGACTCTCCTGACGGAGCCCTGTATGGTGGACCGGCGGTTTATAAATCTACAAGTGAAATTTTAATTCATATTATCACGTCACTGTTGTTTTTGGATATTTATATGTTCGCCTTGGTGAACTTTTATTTCCATTTAAGACAAACTCGATGAATATTATTAACTAAATCTTAAGTTCGTTGATTATCTGACAAGCTACAAGAAACAAAACTAATGGCGAAGCAACACGAGTACCTACTGATATAAACTAAGATTTAAGGCACAAGCTTATGCGATGAGAATTGCGCACTTTAGAATGATCACTGTATTTGTGATTAGTTCATATTTAAAATATACCTATTGATACCTATGGTAATACATATAATGCAAAGCATTTGCAGCGAAGAGAGTTAAGGACAGTTAATTTCAACTAAATGTTACATTTTCTTAATCAAAGGAGATATTTAATAAATTATTATATTGCAGTTTTATATTGTTTTCATAACGATTCGTTAATCTATCTGCATGCGGAACTTCAGTGAGATACATTCGATAGTACAAGTGCGAAAGAGTACCTACCTAATTAATATCCAATAGCCCTATAATAACATTTAATGTTATAATTAATATTATTATTATTAACTATGCAGGCAGGTTTTATTGGCGTACGGACAGCTTCTCATACGATACTTAAGATAGTGTTTTTAATAAATCAAAATTGTAGCAACGAAAAACTTTCAAATTTGAATGTTAGTGATACAAATTAATGTGACAAGTAATTATTTCAACATTTGTAGTGATACAATGTACACAAAGTGTAGAGCTACAGATTATAATATAATCTACAATTTACCGCTCGAAGCTCACATATTAAGCTGCATTATAATTTATGGTTGGGAGCTAGGACGCGGACGCGCAATTAGCCGCCTTAACGAAGGCTCTAAATAAATATCATTTCTTGATAAATATCACGACGTGATTAATATGTTGGTATTATTCAAAACACGCCCATGTTTCGCGGTCAGCCAAATTAAATGAGGCTTATTAAGTGGCTTCTATTTGTCATTTGCAACTCTGTTTACAGACCCTTCTATCAAATAAAACATTTAAATCTGTTTTTATGAGGTAATTTCTTGACAAGCCACTGCAGTAATATCTATTTGAATACAACTATACATTGATATGATATAGCCCTGCTGCACTACGGACGAAGTTGTTGAGATTTCTCAAGAGATCGCCAGTCTAATGGGAATGCATTAAAAAGTCTACCGAACCGTTGGAATACATCCAGATTTTGCGAAATACCAACTGATAACCTTCTTGACTGAAGTTCAACTTACATATTTATAAGTAAGATAGAATACAAGCTTTGAGAAATGAAGGCTTCTGCTATATTTATTTGTATTGTTTTGAAAATGAAAAATATCAGTCGAGCCAATAAATAAAGTCTGACTGAATAGTTTGGCAACTTTTATTTACTACTTTATTTTAATAACACTAAATATTTTCGATTTTAAATTCATAAAATATAAACACAAACACTAATAGACAGGCGTTCTCTTTTCATTTATTTTTTTAATTTGATATTAATATTTTAATAATAAAAGAAATGTTAGTTTGTCGCTTCACAATATCTCGAAAATTGCATGTGAACAGCTGTAGTACATAAAAATATATACAGTATACTATATCTATAATACCTAACAGGCATTGCAAGAGTAGAAGATATTCTAGCTCATAACGTTGTAATAACAACGTTTTTCACAGCTTATCTCGCAGAATCAACCTCAGAAATAAGGAAGTAACAAATGTACATTGTACACTCGTAGCAATGCTGCAGTTGTGAAATACTCCAATTGGTTTCTTGGCAAGAAATTTGTAAGAAATACTTTATGAAATTAAATGGCTCCGCTTCGCTGATAAAGTTTTATTAAAATTATATATTCCTTTTCTCTTATAAAATACGTTAAAATAACTTTACCCTTTAATTTGTATCTATCGATAAATCTAAATCATTATATTTTACATATAGTTATAAGTTGGCATATAGGGAATTGTTGAATTAGCATTAGCTACTTTCGTAATAACACGTTTTTTTATATTTGGTGTCTGCCTACACTGTCTACATCTATGGTTGAACATTACTAGACCTACGAGTACAATGCATTGATTATCTCGTTATGTTTACCGTATTTATTTTAACAGCAACTGCGAGCTTTGTCGCCATTCCTATTTTCACAAAATTAAAGTCAAACCACGTCTTGTAACTCAACTATATCCACTTAGAGTGGAAAACTTTGGATCAACGAAAACTTAGTGCTGTTTAAGCGACATTGCGTTTCGAATATGTAATTGCTATGAAATTAAGCTTATTTTGTGAACTGAGCTTCGGAAATAGGCCAATTTATTACTGGGCATATAATTCGTTGTGAAAGTTATTTCAGATGTTAACGTATGATTTACCATAGATAAGCCATAATAAGTGATCTGTGATAGATGCTCATAATAATGTTATTGAAGATACATACGTGAAATTAATTGGTTATAAATATGAACTTTAATAAATGATTACTTGTATTACTACTTAGAGATTTCCAAAACGCTCTTATAGGGTAACGCGTGTCGCAAGTGGGCGGAGCATTCACAATAACAAACAAGCACTTATAAGCATTGATAACACCATCAAAACTGTACTAAGACGAATATTAATTTCGTTGACATTGAGTCGTATAAGTTCGCTAACAAGCTGTATGTTGCATTTTAGGAAATCTATTTCGATTTTTATGATAATATTAAAATTAAGATTGATGTACTTGCAGTTAATTATAAAATATAATAGTTGATTGCGATGTAAAATTATAAAACTAAAGCATTGACCCGGCTTTGGGATCAGAATAATTAATCAGGTTTTCTGTATGAGTCGCTAAATGAGGTCGTCCTAACGATCCAACTTTGAGGTGCGGACTGGGGAGATCTATTATTTAGAGTCAGGGTCTTGTCACATACTAACGTCAGTGTGCTGACGACAAAGTTCAAACCCTCGGTTTGTAGAACAAAAACCGCATTGAAATGAAAGACAACGGAAAATCAGAGTTAGTCGAAAGGGTATTTTTGCGTCATAATGCCCGGTTCATGAGGACCATATTAAAATGACGTTTAATGCATAAAAATATGAATTAGCAATATAAAGTAGGTATTATTTACCTACAAATAAATTACTTTCTCAAACCATTGTTATCCATAAATCTTATTATTTTTTTCATATATCATACATATTTAATGCATTTGTTGAAGGACAGACATATTTCGGGCTTGATTAGGTTTTAGTGATTGATAAGCCACGACAGATTTTTCGGCTTTACACACAGCTCTACTCTGCCAAACATGACACTTAGTAAAAAGTATCTGGAGATCTTCTTTTTAGCCTCATAAATATTATTAATAAGCAAAAAGCAAAGAAACACATATATTAATGGAGACAACACCACGATACTTTGAAGTGTCTACTGCCTTAAGATAGTCGACCCTTTTAAGTCAGAAGCTGAAAATATTTCAAATTGCTGCGGCCGTTTTCCCGCTGTCATTGAGAATAAGCTCCATTTTTACAGGCGATAGTGCGCACATCATATTTCTGATCACGCACCAAACGCGTATGAGGCGTGCCGCGAGATTGTCGGCGGAGAACCTTCGTCGAGAGATAGCTATGCGAGCTGTTTTCTTTTTCTGCCCCTCCTAAATTCCGCTGTCTGAACGCGAATTAACCATTTGTGTTTTATATGCCACCCTGTATGCGTACGTTTCCGACTATGGTAAACAAAAGCTTGACTGAAACAAATTGTTAAGTGTACTAAAGAGTGTAGTTAGTATAAAACTGTTGAATAAAATATTTTCATAACTTATTAATTTTCATAATTTCAACGCACCTAGCGTTGTTTTGTAGAAAAGTGATTCTTAATGAAAAATGTTCATTATTAAAAACTTTTATAGCAATGCTTCTCTTTAAGTCTAACGGGAACCTTAAGGGATTATTATCTACGTGTCATGTTACCACTGATGAAATTATACTCTCTCCTCAGGGATAAAGACCTAGGAGTTTTCTTTTCACTTTAACCTTTGAACTTTTGCACAAATCAACGTTTTTATATACTACAACTATAGAACCAGCTTCTTATTTATTTTCAGTCATTATTACATCATTACATAGTATAAAACAAAGTCGACATCGCTGTCTGCCTGTCCCTATGTATGTTTAGATCTTAAAAACTACGGAATGGATTTTGATGCAGTTTTTTTTAATAGATAGAGTTGAAAAAAATAGCTGTGAACGTTGTGTATGAGGACATTCTGTAGTTGCACCCGAGCGAAGCAGGAGCGGGTCGCTAGTTGTAGTATTAAAATATAAAACATATACTCAGTGGTTTGATAAAAGACTGTATAATCTAAGAATGTTACTAATAACATTTATTCTCTTCTATCAATGCAAATATTTCCCTAAAATATCTAGAAAACATGAATTCAGCAACGTTTGCTGACGTTTAGTGAAATATTTCATTTTCCTTTTGAAGAGTTTTAATAAACATAAAGCATTGCATTTCATGATTGCAAGTTCAGTTCCAATCGCTTCGAAATCATCTCAATTTGAGTAATGCAAGTCTTTGTGAAATATCGGAAATGTATCAACAAGTTGTGCCTTCAACTTTATGCGAAAATTGATCTACATTTAACGGTTTTGTATTTTTAACCGACAACAGCGAAGCTAAAACGAAGAGTAATGATTTTCGCAGAGAGTTTTTAAATTTGTGCGAGTTTAAATGAACGAAATGTTAAGATTCGTAATAGTGAAGCTAGTGACATACTTATGCATGTTTTAGTATTAGCCATGATGTCGTTGCTTGTAATATTAGATATTACATTGTAGTGTTTAAACTTTTTCTTGTTGTACAGCTGGCTGGCTGTTTTAATGTTGAGATGATAATGATAAAGATTACAAATGTATTTGATAAGCCACGTCTTAAAATTCAAAAAATGTATACATATAATTTGATATTCAAACAATAGTACCTATTAAAGCTTCATCTATTCCACTTTAAGGGTTATCTTACAGAATATATTGAAATGTATTTAAGTACTGAAGTTCACACGCAAAAAGGCCTTGTTTTATGTTAAAATAAGGTATATATTTGTCTGTGTTAAGAAAAAATCGTAAAGGAGTGTATTCAAATGCGTTAAAAGCTATGTATTTACCTACACTTTGAGCCCATTACGATTTGCGAGACACTTGAAACTCGTAATATCTGCATCATTGAATACTATTATCTGGGCTCGAGTTATTTTGGTATTAAATATAAACTTATAAAAAACTTACTCAAGAATAATAACACAGTATATACAATTCTGCGGTCTCTCAACTAAAGTGATTGATTCGACATACAAATCATAAAATTGTATTATGATATGAGGAATGATAAGGGATTTAAGAAAACTAGAACTAATTCTCTTTACAATATTATACTATGGATATATTTTAATAACACACTGACACATTTAGGGAAAATATTACCTAATACCAGTACAAATTGTAAAGTTTAAAGGAATTTTAACAAAATATAAAATGCAGATAAATTTAATAATGCCCGCGCATTATAATCTAAAAGTTTATTACCATAAGCTCGTAATTAGTGATTGTCTAATATTATTTACATCTTTTTTAAGGGTCGGCAACCCACTCCAGAGTTGTCAAGCTCTGCGAGTGTTCATGGGCGGCGATGACCAGTTACCATCAGGTGGCTCGCGTGCTCGTTTGCCCCCTATGTTATAAAAAAAATACTGTGATAACTATAAGTATCTATAAAGCGAATAATTCTTCATATTTTGATATTCCCACTTACGCGGTGTCACTGTCCCGCCCATAAGCTCGGATAACGTAATATGTGGTTAATATCGTTTCAATGAACGTGACCCGTGACAAGGGTCGACAGCCTGCTAGTTGTTAATTTTGGAAGTACCTCAGCGATAAGCAAAAGCGGGAAAACAGATAAAAAATTGCGCTTTTTATATAAATCAGCACATACATTTTCACTTAACTAAAAAAGGGACTGGTTATTAAAAAAAAAACAAAAATGAAAAAGCCAATTTAAGCGTAGAATATTGCCAAAAAAGTGACTAGGTACTTAAACATATTTCTGTTATTAAACAACGTAATATTTATAGATCTTGTAATATGAATTATATAGTTTAATAAAAACTTCAAACAGAAAGCTAACAATGATAGATATGATGTGTAAGGTTCGAAATAGTTAATATCTTATGTATTAGAACTCGTAACCTCGGGCACCCACTGGTAGCGGTTACTGTCAAAATGTACGAGCTCTATACGCATTCGTAGCACTTTTAATTAAATACCCTTCACTGTATTGCCGTTTCACAGCCCAAATATTATTGGACTACATTTTATTGTTAGTCTTTTTAAATTTTGTTTTTTACTATTTAATATCTGTAAACTTAGCGCGAATACTGGCTTAGTTTACGTTTTATTTTTAATCGTACCATTTAATTTCAATTTGATTAAAATTACAACGCATATTATATATTTGAGACGTTGCTTAAATGTCTCAGATTAGAGAATTGTCGTTTTATTTGCCGGAATATTATCGAGTTATTCTTTAATATTATCGTAAATAATAAAGACTAAGTATATAACATCGGTATTCATAAAAATACAGTAAAATCTATGATAATTTTCAATTTCATAAAGTAAGTACTATATTAATCCAAAAACAATTACATGAACTGTTGCATAATTCATAAAGTTACAGTATAACTTTACAAAATTATCGCTAAAGTTCGCTCAAAAGTTCAAAAGGAATTAAGTAAGACAGCCTTCTAAAATTATGATTGCAGCTTGCTTAAGAAAACAGCTTTCCTTATACTGTTTTCTTTTATTGAAAATTTAAATTATTTTCTTTGTTGTTTTCGCCCAGTAGGTACTTATTAATTGTCTAATAGATTCTAATTAATTATTAATTTTCGAACAGCTTGTAAATGTAAATGTATAAGGAATTAGGATAATAGTCGATGTAATCTTTGAGCCTTTTGTATAATTAATTAGGAGCCGTCCTTATCTAAACAACACAAAAACAAGCTGGGCCCTTTGTGCGTGATAAGCGAGATGATTATCTCGTAGCTTCAGATGA
Source organism: Eurema hecabe (assembly GCA_026213755.1). Classification (NCBI taxonomy): domain Eukaryota; kingdom Metazoa; phylum Arthropoda; class Insecta; order Lepidoptera; family Pieridae; genus Terias; species Terias hecabe. Next base: position 6,376,080 of record JADANM010007051.1, on the reverse strand, counting down.
CGTCATAACTCATTTTTTCCCGTCGCCTGCTCATTAATCCTTGTTAAAGTTACCATGCTTAAATATAGTGCACATTTTGTATAAGGAAAATATTCTGTTGACTTAAAATCATTGTACACGTGTAACACATTTTCATCGGATTTTAAATACAACCCTTGTTAGTTCTTTATACTAGCTGTGCTACGTTTTATATAAAAAAATATTTTCAGTTTTTCAATATGCAAAATAAAGTTTTTATGCCTAGTACAATATTTCTTTATCATAAGAATACTCGTTTCGTGGATCACATGACTCGTGTATTATATTTTACAGAAGACTTTAATGTTTATGAATGTCACCCTAGTGTCGCAAAATAAGGCTATTTGTGGCTGGAGTCGAGACATAATAATTGTAATTCTATTTACGAAGATGACTCGCAAGGCTCAGAGAGTTTTCCTTCAGGACAATGATGAGTTACGTTAAAACATGAATGAAGGAAATAATAACATTGATCTATTTGGGAAACGATGAGCAAGCCTAAGTACGATGTATTATTGCAAAATGTAAAATTTACAAAATATTTATTGTTTCGGTTATTACATTCATTTTGACGGTTGAATCATTAGTCATTAAGGCAGCCACTTCAATTGTAATATATTGTACTCGTACATACTAATTCAATAAAACTCTATGGAAATATTAACCGAGATTTGTGATACTTGGCACAAGCGATCAACAATCCCGTCCCATGTAGGCAGAAGTGCGTAAGCCTGTTTGAGAAATATGATTTACGCGTCTGACTTCCTAATCCGTAGCAAAGATCCTCATTTATCATGAAGAGTGAAAGTTCTCTTATTAATACTAGCCTCCATTTTTCACAACTGATTAGACAGCAGTCAGGTGATGTTATAATCATTCCGAGCATTAATTTATAATAAGGGCGCGAACTTTTCCTAGGCACGGAATGAAGAAAAATAGTCTCTCGTGTTCTTTATTGAATGTTCCGGACTGTAAAGTGGATTCTGCACGGAAACTTTTGTTTTACTTACTCGCCTTCGTTTGTCGTCGAATCACGATGATAGTAAGATTTTCGGTCATCCCTTAGACTCGAAAACTTTTATATAGGATGTAGTATCTCTTTAGTGCTATAGATATAGGTATTATTGCATATGATAACATTACTTTTTCCAGCGTTCACAAGTTTGTTTTCAGACGTTTTATTTTATCACTTAAAGGGCAGTCAAGGTCCTAATGTAGGAGCATAATTATATATACGTATAAAAAGCCTTCGCGATAGTATCCTATCTAGTGAATAGAGAAGTTTCAATCACGCGAAATAATTAAGTTACAGTGAGAGGTCCTTTTGTACGTTACTGTGTCAAAGCTAAGTGCATTTTATTTCGTTACGGCCCTTATCACAGTCACAATACATGGCCAAATATTCTGACCTATGTAATAAAATAGAGCATTATTAATGTTATACTCAGAATAGACGTGAAATATAAGCTGCGTTATCTATAGGACTTTATCATTTTATTAACGTATTGTTTATATTGTTTTATAAACGTCTGCCATTGGTCTTCTTAGCGTTCTATTTACAACAAATTACACATTTTTTTTTGAAAATATCTATGATTTTATGTTCATCTATCGCTATGTTATAAAGTGCATGGTTAACATATCGATGCATTGTGAATGTTCTATTGGTGAAACTCCCAACTTACGGTATAGGTATCTATTAATATTCTAGCGTTCCTGCCGTAGCCATATTCCCAGTTTCCGTCAAAGTTTTCCGTGTGCTTCTGAGATTTATATAATAAGGGTCAATATATACCGGCGGATGTCGGTCCCCAAGAATCGGTTAAAATTCGATTAGTTGTCGGCACTATTCATGTACTCCAAGTTTGAAGTAGAAGCACTTAGGGACGTTTTATTCACACTGTGGGTTAGCTGTGATTCCGTTTAATCTTACTTTAATATAGTTGAACAAGTTTACAACTAGGTTGAGGAGTTTGGAAAAATATTAATTTCACATCTGATTCTTATATCTCCGGGTAATAATTAGCTGGATGACTTGGCGAAGTGGTTTGACGAATTATAGTACACTACTGTATAAGTGTAGAACAGTTAAATAACCTTTAAAGTATTGAAGGTAGACCGTGATATATTTCTATAACGAGTATATTGTAGATACATAAATTATTGCTGAGTTATAAATCTAATTGGTATAACTTTATCGGAGTCAGACTTCAGCCATGTTTACAGCAATCAGTGCTATTAACTAGAGAGTTAACTTCTCACTGCAAGTTATACAAAAGACTCGAGTCTTCTCAGTCGAAGTTTTGCGGATTCAGCAACGAGAGATATATTTATGCATTTATATACCTCTTGTTTACAGGAGACGGTGGTGGACAGTTTCAAATTTAACATCTTATTTGATTATTCATTTTGAACACAACGGGTTTTTTTCAATAAAAGGCTATATGTAGGGAATGTATTTATATGCGAATTTCATTATAATGATGAGCATATTGTTGAGGATGACTTGTGTTCTTAAAGAATTTAAGTTATCTAAGTAAAATAAGGCAATATTGCATGCTTGTGTCCAATAGGTCCAACCTATAATATTGCTTTAAAATTGCCTACAGATTCAAATATAATAATCGTAGAACATGAATTGCTGAAGCCAGAGTTAGTATGTGATTAACAGCTCAATCCGAACTTACACAAAGACAAATGCCGCAAGTCTCGTATCTGGAGGCGTCAGTCTCTCCGCACATTACAGCTAGCGTAATACAGAACTACGTATATCGTAATAAACCTTACAATTATACACTACACTAGCGCTTCTAATAAGCATATTAGAACTATTGCATAGTTTGCACTGATTAATTTTAGTTTGAGATAAATTTGTGTTTATGAGCGTAAAATGAACCAGGTGTAACCAGGTGCTGGATTGTAAAACATAACGTCTTTTTATGCTCCATAGTATGTACACACAATATAATATATATTACGCCATTGTACGTAGGTACGGTTAAATGCTGTATGACAATGTAGAAAAGTATACAACTAATGAAAAACGGGTAGTAACTGACAGAATAACAAAACATTCCCACGTGGTTAGAATTTAATTAAACCATTCGAAACGGAACATTGTTTTCTTGAAAACACCTCGCAAATTTCTTTACAAAATGTAGCGAACTATAACTTAGTATTACCGACAACAAACAATCCTTTAATGCGCCATAAAACCCGTACGTTTTCTTTGTCCAAGTGGGATTTAAATCAAGCTGTCTGCAACACGCAACGCTCAAGGTTTATATTAAACTGCGGTGGAACACAGCTGTAGACGTTGCACTAGGATTTAATTTCACTGGGGAATGTTTAGGTTTTATGTAATGTCTAGGGAAATGCTGGATTAGTGCTTCGAGTGTGGTTTACTGTGACACGGGGCGGGGGCGGGTTGTATAAACGGATCGCTACTTATATATTAATTTATTAAAAAAAATACGTCGGTTCGTACACCATAATGCCTACATATTTCTGCAATGTAATTTACCATATAAGTGAAAAATATATGACTCGTGCAAGAAATACATATATATAAAAATAGCTTTTTCTCAACTGTGTCCGCATTGAAGGAATGATTCTTTTCGCATTCTTCTAAAAGTAGGTATATTTTTAGATAATCCTAATTCTAAATCGTATATATAAAGAAGCTGAATCCTAGGTAAGTACCTATTTGTATTCTCAATATCTGAAGTTTTATGTTATCGTTAAAATCTGCGATCTCAGCTCACATACGGTATTCGCAAATTCAATACCTTTGTACGCACCGTAATAAAACATTTCTAACTCCGATAATATCTAAAGATTTATATAGGAAACAGTTTGTTTAATGATTTCCCCATTAAGATCGCTCGCTCGTAAAGAAAGGGGAAACATTTTACGAGTCTCTGATAGATCTATTTACGAACTAATGGTTTGTTTTTAGGTATTATTTTAGGAAAAATAATGCGTACTATTGATTCACATAAGTTTAAAATTTAGAAAAAGTTAATATGACTTACATGTGAACATAATTGTGTGACCCGTGACCCCTACCCGCTGCGATAAGACGGAACACAGTGGGGTTTTCTGGGGTTCTAACTCTATGGTATTATACTATGAGGATGACAATTTCTAGCTATTTGGTTTTCCCCACTATAAAAAAGGCCGGCTAGAAATATAGCAATATTTTATATTTATTTAGATCTATATTAACAATCTTTAAAAGTAACAGACAAGAATAGAAACCTCGTCAAATAGACAAATAGATTTGCCTTTTCTGATTGGTTGTCAACTGGCCCGACATTTCGTACATCCCGTAAATCGAATTCCTTTGTAAACATGTGTATGACATAGCATTGGCTGTTTGTGATGTATATTTTATAGAGAAAAAATATGTCAGGTACTCTATGGATGTATAGTATTTGAAAGGAATGGACTATTTTTTACCTATATTAACGAGCGTTATTCTTTCTTATGACTCATGATGCATACATAATCGTTCTCTGTAATTGGAATTCGTATATATTTAGGAATTCTGTCTATCCATATTGTGTGTACATAGATATTTTAAGGTTGTTAAGTTGAAATATGGTACCTCAGATTAGTACTGTCAGTAGACAGTACTAAGTATTATAGTAATAATAGTATATTAAAACATTTATATTACAAATAATTTTAACACATTCCATTAATAAAAGTAGACAAGAAGACATCCAATCAGTCGTAATTTCCAAATACCAATACTGTTGTAATAAGGAAAATTCTATAATCTTATTAACGCTCAATTAAATATACTAACCACTTCAACAGATATCTTTTAATATAAAAATTTTATGAACTTTACATTTGTTAATATACTTTTGAAGTGAATACTTTCCCTTTTGGAAATCCCTAATTACAGATTTCGTTTCTATTTGTTTTCTTTTTTAAAATTTGGAATACATAGTTTTTAATGACAAGGCTGGGATCGCTAGTACATCGAGGACGACAGACGAACAAACAATATCCATGCAAGCTTATGAAAGTTAAGAGGGACTAATATTTAATCCAACTTCCTTGCTGGTGTAGGGCGGTAATGAATGCGGAGGCACGGATCGACTACTGTAAATGACTTTGTGTTACACCGAACAGAGCAAAGACAACGCGTAGTGGACTAGACTATAGAAATATAGACTATCCATACTTTATAAATGCGAAAGTAACTCTGTCTGTCTGTCTGTCTTTTCATCATGCTAAAACTACTGAACCGATAAGAACGAAATTTGGTACACAGATGGTCTAGAGCCTGAGATAAAACATAGGCTACTTTTTATCTGAAAAAAAAAGGGTTATAAGAGAGGAAGGGGGGGTCAAAGTTTATATGAAAGTCCACTGGCTGTTGGTAATTTGAATTTCGAGTAAAATTTGTTCGATGTGTCGATGAGGTTATATTGTTTTGTAAAAAGCATTTTTGCGTGAGCCTGAAGTCTTCAGGGCAGGAACAATGATGTTTTAATATTTGTTTAATATTAAATGATAATTAAATATAATTAAATCATCATCATTCATCATAATCATCATCAAACATTCTTCTGATAAGTTATTTAAATTCATTATTTAAAAATGGTTTCTAATAAAAGGATTTCAACAAATACATAACGTTGTGATAAACTTCCAATTTGAAAGTACAAGGCAATAAGCATCCCTTAAGTCACGCCTCCGAAGTTGAGCTCTAAACGGATTTCATCCTTGGAACTTTGCAAGATCTTAAACAAAAATATTTGTGCCAGTACTTAGAAATTTACACACGCATTCGTTTAAATTATAATTTCATTATAGGGGCTTTAATATAATACTTATACGAACAAGTTTTATAAGGGTTTTTTTATATAAAATCCATTTTTTTAATGTCGTTTGTAGCAAATAAAAATCGATTCTATGTTTAATATTCTTTAATTATTATTAATTGAATATCTATTCAAGACAAAGAACAATTCCAAATCGTAATTTCATACTCATTCGATGTAAAATTATTTGTTTGTTTATACGCAAAATGTGCTGTTGTAAAATATATTGTGGTGACGGGACTTAACAAACTAGGATATTTTATTTTACTACCCCATAAAGTAATTCGTAAGAGTAAAAGAATGTTGTTTCTCCGCCCGTGTGCTTAGGTCACGTATCGTGCAATTTGCCGCCAAAATGGAAAAACGCGGGAACGTACGTGCTCTGTGGTTTATGCCCGCCTTTATATAAATACGCTTCTAACTGGAAAATATGCGGCAAAGAACTTTCTATAAAATACGCTTAATTGTATATAGAGTTTCTGGCTTCAAGTTTAGCTACGCTTTCTAGCATTTTCTATCACTAACCCTAACACTACCAGAGAATCTATTATATTTTAAATATTGTTTCACAATTTGATTTTAGATTAGCTTTTAAATATAACTATTTGAAATCCTTTTCAAGATTTTTTTGGAAAAATATTAACATCTAAAATAAAGTTTCAACATGAGCGAGTAGGTACCTAAGTTAAAATTTCCTTTGATTTGCATTTTTTTCACCGAAACGCATGTTGATGACTAAATTTACATACTAAGTTCATACTGCCAGTTTTTGTCAAGTTAATTTAAATATAAATAATGCTGTATCTTTGTGTTAGGGAACGTTGGGATTTACGGTAGAATTTTCGTAGGATTTTTTAAAATATAGTTTCCTATAATTAATATACCAGTAAATAATTACAATAGTTAACATTACCTTACCTTACCCTTAAAAAGTAAACTTCATTAAACATAGATATAAATAAGAGCAGTGACAATTTTTTTTATATACAGGGTTTATACGACATAAAATGGGCATTAAATTAAATCACGTATGCCATGGTCAATTTTCAGACCCTACACAGAAAATCATTCAAATAGCATCGGTAGTTTAGTCGTAATAATTTTTTTGTAATAAAGTTTTAGCTATTTAACAACACGATGTATCTGCACTAATCAGCTGTGAGATTCTATCCAAGGGTTATACACCTTAAAATTACATAAATAAAAGACGTTGCCGCTCTTGTCTTTGCATTACAATTTCTAAAATGCAAGAAGTTATACGAAAATGACTCTTATTCCAGTGAAATAAGGAAGACAGCGTGAGCAAAACATTAGTCGTTCAATGTTATGACTTATGATTATAATAAACAAAGAAGTAATACTTCAATTCTATGGGTGTGAAAGAAAAATAAATAGGTCACCGGGTAGAAAAATCAAATTATTATTAGTGCAAATATGTAATCGATTCGGGATGGACGCAACGGATGCACCCGCGCTTTTTTTATTGTTGTGAAGCACGCTCCTCATACCGTAGTGATTAGTGTTTTAGGATAAATTTGGGGCAGTTTAATATTTATTATTGTGATTGGATACATATTGTGAGATTATTCGAGGTTTTTTTATTGTGGACAGTGGTAGAATAATTAAATATACTAACTAAAACAGTACAATGGTATGATATCGATTTACGGGTGAAGTGTATGCTACCGATATGAACACTACAAATTAAATAAAAGATTGTATTATTTTAGCATTTCATAAACTAAAAAGTTAATATTGTAAATCCTTATAATTGAATTATTAAAGAAAATTGCGACGTCGTGCTGTAACCCCACATTTACTTATATAAATAACGTATCAATATTATGCGGGTGAGTTTCAGAAACTTTAAACACGTAATGTAATAAAATATTGGAGCTTGTCGGCGGTATCTTAAGAAAAAAATATGCGCATTGAGCACAGGTTACACCAGGTCAGTGTATATAAATTGTGTTTTCATATGAGGATGATTTATAAACTATTTACTTTGTTCGAAAAAAACTTCTTTGTATTTTTGATGTGAAAAATTTTTGGATTATGCGACAGTAGGTACGTTTTATATACGTGGTTTAATTTAATGCCCCTATGTCGCATCAAACATGTATATTTTTTATCATTATACCTAACCACTAAATATCTGTGTAGGTTTCAAATGGGCTGTGCATTCATTTAAAGATTTTTCCTTAGTTAAATTATAATGCCAACGGTGTTCCGATGGTCTGATTCCAAATTTTCAACTTAAAATCTCAAAATATGACCAATAGAATATGACTAAGTAAAAAAAATTGTGACGATTTCTCATCAACAAAAAGTTATTTACAATTTATTATAACAATCTTAACAAGTTTACTATTCGGCAAATAGTTAACATCTTTCTAAGTCTAATACACGAACATTTATTGTATTTTTTTCATAAAAATTTAGTTCATAATTTCCAAATATCATGTTTCTGGTTTCTTGATAAAAATGACGGTAGCCAACGCAACTTCAAACATTTCTTTCAATCATCTTTCCAGTCACGTAGCTGAGTGCTCGTAGCGACTTCTCTTAATTTATTTACAACAATTTAAACTGTCGTGGTTTTAAATGGCCGCTCTTTATACGCAGCGTTGAAAGTGACAAATGAACTCAATTATATACTTCTTCTTTGGTTTTAAAAAGTTCGCCAAGAGTGGTTTGTGTGGGGTTAGGTTTAGTGACGTTTGAAAGTTATTGTCTCTTTTTATGTATTTTTCCTTTTATACTCGTATAAAGCTCTATAAAACGATGTAGAAAAAGGGAGGTATACTCAATATAAATAGCCACATATTCCTGGTTTTTCTTTTACAGCAGAAGAGCACTTTCTGTGACAGAATGCCTGACGCTGAATGTTCCAATTACAGCAACGCTGAACTTGAAAAGAAATTAACACGTGTCTATTAGCTTCGGCATAATTCGACAATTTGAGGCACTGAGCTGAATTCTGCTCTGTAATAGAAAAACAAGGATAGATTATTCTCAATTACCTCCACGTATCCTCTTAAGGATTAAACTTGTACAAGGGTAGCGGGTACCCTTATAAAAAAAAGAAAAGGAGTTCCGTGAAGTTTCTAAAAGCTCCGATGGCCTAAATTCCATAACCTCATTCGTATAAAACCCCTGCTGGTTTTGTGTCTTTTTCTTTACAAAGACAGGCATTTGTGAAGCACAATCTATACTTAGCCGATAGATTCCAATGCGGTAAGGTAACAAAATAGCATTGTAATTTAGTTGCTTCAGATTAGTAAACTTTAAATTAGCTTAAATGCATACTAACTAGCAAACCAGTTACAAGTAATTGCAGCTGAAGGCTTAGTCTTCAAACAGTTTCGAATTGAGTTGCTCGATAAATCACCCAACTTAATTGTAGTCTAACAACTATTATATATTTATATAATTGCTTTTGGTATTTATAATCATCCTTTAATATTTATTATTGGCACCTGTAAAACAGCTCTCAGCTACTATTGGTCCGATCAATAATATATTTTTGTGTAAAGCATGTACAAATAAAATAACTATAAATGTTTGCAAACATTAAATGTAATATACATTATGTGTATAATCCATTCAAACATAAATTATTTTTTATAAATGTTGCACATCTTCAACTAAATGTTTTGTTGTGCGTTTCCTTCATATTCATAGGTAGCCTAGATGAGAATTCTTATTTGCCAATTTAATTTAATGCTATTAATATTTAATAATTTAATTTTTTTTATTTAATTTAAAAAATTAATGCTTTATATCAATGTGGACTTTATGTTCAAGTTTATGGGTGTAATTTTAATATATCTATAAAACCCAAAAACTGTTTTTAATACTTCGGTTGTTTGTCTATATTTTTCTAGGATCAAGAATAGTCATTTATAAAATAAGGAGGCAATTGTTAAATTTGTAAATTAATGTTAGTCCCACAATTTCCTCATGATTTTAATTATGCGGGGAAAACCCCTAAAATCCGTGAAAAACCATAAACCGTAGTTATAAATATTAAAACTAGTTCATATTCTAATCCAATCCAAGTATTAATGATTGTTAATTTTTTTTTTCAAAAAATACGAACTAAAAAGTCTCGCATAATCTCGTTATAAAAAACGAGTTAAGGAAAGAATACCTTTAAACGCGTGGTTAATTAATTAGATTAATTTGCATGCGAGATTCGTCATTCCAATTTAGTTATCAATAACCAGTAAGCACTCGTGTCACACAGTGTCACACAATATTTTAGCATCATATTGTTGCTAGACTATTATTATCCTCTTGACTGGCTCACTATAGACGCGTCTTTGCGGTTTTAACCTTTAGTCGGTAGCGGCACCATCTCGTGAGAGTCAAATGTAACCGCCTTCTTCTCTCCCGAAGAAGACATACCTCCTTATAACAGTAAATTTGTTCTAGTGGAATCAGGTCATATTATGTTAATACTTATTTAAAGACACCTTTAGTCAATACATAAATGCATGTTTAAGATAAGATTCTCTCGTAATTTATAAATAAAGATTTGTTGATAAACAATAGATGATGTAATGAGACAAAAGGTTCTGAGTAATTGAAGTAAAATGTAATAAAAATTTTCAACAAGTATTAATATTATAGGTTTTAGGTCTGCCGTCCTAAGGTACTTGTCAGACACCTAGTCTGACAGAGACACAATATTCTTCCCTGCATGTACCTTTTTTTTTATAGTGGGGAAATGCTCATGCATACCTACAGCCCTCGGGGTTGGACTGTAAGTTATGTCGGACTCTTACCGACTAAAACCCCACTTTATTCCACCAAACCGCTTCATGACGGGGTCACGGGTACCCTTGCAGACTCTTCCGCAACCCCGCCAGCTCCCTGCATGTACCTAGTGTTTAGTTTAGTATACAAAAAATGTTATGTACGCCTAATTTAATACGTATTAGAATTTTTGTTTTTATTGTATAAAATAATGTGTAAATATGTATTATATGGCTGTACTTTTTTTTAAATAAATAAATAAATATTCACTAAACTGATAGTTGACTTTTAAAATAGTCCTTGTATTAATTATAGTTAATATATATTTAGTGCCAATAAACGAAATTATGGCATTGCAATAAATATTTTTTTATGTATTATATTGCTTGAAGACAGGCTGCTTTTAGATGCGACCAGATAATTTTTATAGAAATCGGTTATTCCACGTCAAAATTGTGTACTACAAGCGGACCCATGCCCACTTCGTTGGGCGTAATGTTAACAATACAATCCTTTTTTATACAGCCTATGACACTCAGCAATAATGTGGCTTTCTATTGGTGAAAGAATTTTTAAAATCGGTTCTGTAGATCCTGAGATTACCCATTACAATTTAACAAACATACAAACACTTTCTTAATAAATGCGATATAGACAGTGATTGGAGTTCTGAGCGTCACAGATTATACAAAATTGGTTTTGAGAATGTTTTTCTGTAGACAAAGGGTAAGAAACAGTACTCTATTGTTAAGATTTCACTGGTTGGTCGTCTATATGTATATAACCAGGTGTATCTTTATTAACGTTAGATACTTGCAATTTTCATAGATGATGTATTTATATTGCCGTTCTATCAACAAATACTATAAAACAGAATAAAATAAACACTTCTTACACATCAAAGGTGATTTTTTGCTCATTTTGTCTCGATATTGGTAACAGCAAGATAAGGGGGAAATATTCACAAAATTCCATACCACATACTTTTCGGCGGATTTTTCAGTTACGTCACTGGGTACTCCGCCATTGACTCTCTTATTGGCCCGGATAAATAGGATAATATGTTGACGAACCGGCGCACACGGCTGAATTATTTAAAGCTCACAACATGTGTCTTTTGAATTTGGAATAATATTTAATTTAAATAATATTGTGATGAATTGTATGATTCCAAATATGAATTATATCTCGTTTTTGTTGATAAACGGTAATTAATTTATAATAGTTTTGTTGCGTGATTATATTGTAGAATATATAGATAGTTTTAATTTTGTGTGTGTTTACAGTTTTATGTGTATATTCAGTACCACAAGAAAATGGACCCGAACGATTTAATAGAAGAACATTGGTGAGGTTTTTAGATTTCAAATAATGATTTCATTCATTATAAAATGATTATTGAATTTAACTTACGTCAAGTGTATAGAAATAAAAATTGAAAAGATAGATGTTTTATTAAAATTATTTAATAATTTATTATTATATTTAATAATAATTTATTTATTTAAAATAATCTACTATTAACTCATTAAACTATCCTAAGTACAACCAATTTAACCAAGTTGAGTTTCATCTCATTAGAATAGAAATGCACCTTGCAAAAAGTCATGATAATATATCTTACGTAGTGACCTTTGGACATAACTTGTGCTTGTCAGGATAATTTTAACGTAACATTAAAATATTGATTGATTTGTTTATTCTTTACTAGCTGACCCGTGCCCACTTCCTTGGGCATAATGTTAATTATCTAAAATAATAATAATGTGGCTTTCTATTGGTGAAAAAATTAAAAAGAAAGAAAGAATTTAAAATCGGTACAGTAGATCCCGAGATTCCCTTTACAATTTAACAGACACACAAACTTTACTTCTTTATAATAATAGTATAGATAAGACGGAAAGTAGTAATACGAGTATAAGTAAAAACAAAGAAAAAACCATGAAAATATTGATTAGTACTTAACTTTAAAAAACGAATTATGAAAGTCAAAGTCACTTGTGAATTTTATTTCATCTAATAATATTAAAAGAAAATTTTATTCACAAATTTTTAAAAAAAATTAAAAAAATATTGCAGGGAGGTACTGAAGACAGCTCAGAAGATAACCCGTGTAAATTTACAAGGCCCCCAGTGCCAGACTTCTCTGCTCCTGGTAGAAGAATTAGTGAAACAAGTATATAATACATTATTAATTAAATATTTGTTTTTTATTTTTAAATAAGGAGATTAAATATTTCATACAAATTGGAGAATATCATCAAAAAATTGGGATCTTTTTCCTCTTTTTCCGCTGTATAAGAAACAGTATTTTTGAACTAACATTCGCAATAATTTGTAATAATTGTTATAAGTTACCGGTTTACTGTTAAATTCCCTTAAGTTATTATGTATATCTTAAGTAAATGTGTATGATAGACATCTTTAGATGCAACGACATTAATTAATAGTTTTTCTTTAAATTTATCTTTATACATGTTATCGACCCATTTTAAAAAAGAAAAATATGTTGCCTTTAATTTAAATCGGTAGTTATGAAATTCCATATTTAATTAAAAATGATACATTAGATTATATATATTATTTATATAAACAATTGATATATGAGTCATGATTATTTCACAGGGTTCTAAGCCATAGTAATTGCGTAAGTCCGTGGATAGTACATGCAGTTTTAAGTTTAGCATAGGCATAGTGCGCTATTGTATATATCGGCGCCAAGGCATTCATACGGTGCTGCGGGACGCGATACATAACACTTGTAATTTGTTGAGTATTGTAATCCATATCGACGCCGTTGACGGGTCGACAGCAAAGTTTGTTAAAATATTGTTACCCCTACTTATTTAACAAAAACTGTTTGCTTACTATTCCATACTACTTTAAGTATAAATGCGGCCGTCCGATATCAAGCTGGGACTTGCGTTCGAATCCTTGAATTGAGAAAGAAATTGTTAAGGAAAAACTTAGTTTCATTCACCATGGCCAGCTACGAAGTTAGCTACTTTAGCATAGCGGACGTCATTCTTTCTAAATACAACACCGCGTCGATATACAGTGTGCTACAATAAATGTGTCCGATCATGAAGGGTAGTATTCTCTACCTTAAAACCTTTACGAATAAAATAAGACATTTATATTTGAAAAAAAAATGTAATAAAATTTTAAAGATAGAAGCTTATGCTTCTAGTGAAAAATTTACACAAATTCAAGGAAATTCATAAACACTGGCAACTCGTACATAAGGTTGGTAGACCCTATAGCTAGCAGGGCACGTAAACGGGAGACGGTGTTGCCATGTAAATTTTGCAATTTTACTTGGTTTAATTTTTTTGTTTGAAAAAATTAAGTATGTTATTTTTTCAAAACGATAGCAAAACAAGTAATTAATATTAAAAAAACAAAATACCCGACTGCACACTAAAAAAAGAGTAATTATGTCTTTATCCCGTGGGACTTTTAGGATAAAATGTATCCTATGACACTCCCGTAATCAAGACAAATCTAACGATACCTCATACATCAAAATCCATCAAGCCGTTTAGGCTACAGGAGGTCACAAAGGAAAAGACATACATACATACTTACACTCGAAAAACATTACCCTCCTTCTTTGGCAGTCGGGTAATAAGGATCTACTACCGGTATATAGTGAGAGGTTTTCGGATCACACATTTGTTTTGTAACACATTGTATATATGTAAATGTTCATACTAAACAACTTTAAATTATCGGCATACTAAAAGTCTTGCTCCAAATTTAATTGACCTTCTCATAAATTCTTATAATTTAAAAAATATTTATAAATTAATATGTGGTCTGTGATTATGTGGATAGATACCTACTACTGTTTACTGCTTACTGTTCCATTATTATTTACAGAATGTGCGGAGTACATTTGGGACTTGAAGAGACGTGCAGATGATGTCATTAACTCTAAAAAATGTACGTAAATTTGTAGGGACTTTGGATTTAGTTGCCGGCCTTGTTAGTTCCGCTGTAACACCAGTACAACCCTTTCTCGTTTTTTGTATATTCTTACATTTCCAATATCAGACCTATGTATAAAAAACATCCTATTTACCTCTTTATTTAAGATGTTCCGTAATAGAACTTAGCTAATGTTGTGATGTCTTTTTTATTATCTGCATAAAAGCGTAACAGACAGTCGTCGGCTTAGTTATTTGTGAGTTATTATGATAAGAAAAATTAAAAATGTTAAGTAAGGTATTTATTGCTGTCAGGTTCTGAGTGGAGACGAAAGCATCCTAACCCAAATGGATCTCAAGATGCTCTCGGAGGACACATTACAGAGCCAGGAGATTATCCTCACATGGTACGTATCTTCATGACTAGGTATACATAATTGTTGATTAAATGACACTGTATAGGCATTTTTTTGCTTTTGAGCAAAAATGGTTAACTGTTTAGTTTCTCTAGGGCGCTGTAGGATGGAAGGCAGCAGTTGGAACTTGGATTTTTAAGTGTGGCAGTACTTTGATAAGCGCTAAGTTTCTGCTGACAGCAGCACATTGCTCTAAAGCAGCATCGCGAGACACATCTCTAGCTAGCCCCGTTCCTAAAATAGTCAGACTCGGGGATAAGAACATTGTCGATGTGGTAAGAGCACATATTATTCAGACCCAAGAGGCCCAGAAAAAGAGTTTCACGTAACCTTTTCATGTTTACATCTATTTCAGTATGCCAATAATAGACTTCCATATGACGTATTAATAAAAAGAATAGTTGTTCATCGTAGTTATGACCCACCAAAGAAATATTTCGACATCGCCATCATTGAACTACAGGATGAAGTTATATTTAACAAACTAATTCAGCCTGCGTGTTTATGGACTAAATACGATACGACACAGCTTGGATCTCGTGCGACACTAACTGGTTGGGGAGTAATGGAAACAGGTCAGTTAAACGCGTTAATTATAAAAAATGGTAATGGTGGTGATGCCCCTTATGATATTCTCGAGGACCGGTTTGAGCTAATATTCTGTTTGTATGAGTGACCGGTATTATAATACATTCCGTTTGCAGCTGGGAAAACTACCTCACCGGAATTGCAAGCTGCCGAAGTTGAGGTTATAGACTGGAAATATTGTGATGATTTGCTGCGTCCGATGTGCAATAGACATTGGTGTGGGCTCAAGTCCCACCAACTATGTGCGGGAAACCTGAGTGGCGGAGTCGACGCTTGTAAGGTACTGAATTATTACCCGATTTTTAAAATTATCTTCACCATGTTTTCTTGTTAACGTAGTCGTTATTGTAAAGCTTATTTAAAATAAAAGGTTTGAATTAAAAATTATTCCTGGTTTTCGAAATGTTTGTTTTCAAGACATTATTTTGACTAGGGTGACTCGGGAGGCCCGCTGCAGGTGCGGATCCCACTGCCCATTACATCGCAAGGCGCGCTGCACTACGTGATCGGCGTCACGTCATTCGG
>JADANM010007051.1:6263941-6302034 GCA_026213755.1 Eurema hecabe | reverse complement strand
AACAAGGAAAATTTGTCTCTCCTACATATAAAATAAAGCACGTTTTAGATTGTTGAATAGATGTTTATATCTCTTAGTGTAATGCAAGTTATTTTTCAAGTGTAACGCAAGAATGTGAAGTTGACATAGAAAAGACGCGGTAGATCTTAGATTACAGTCCCAGGGGAAAGCCGGAGACATAAGGAAACGAGGAATACGAAATATTAGTTGTGTTAGAATAAACTACAGTCATATTTTTGTGGTTTAAATTGAATATTCTGCCGTCCTCTTGCTTTATATTAAAATATACGATTTGTCGAGTTTTCAAATTTTATTAAAAATGCAACGTTGAGAATGTTAATATTTTTCTGTTTTGTTTTTCTATAATCAAACAACGTGCTATTCTGTTTTATACGTCTACATATATATTTAAGAGACGTAAAATTTAACTGTTAAGTTATAAATAAAAAATAAAATAATAATAAAATTGTGTTTTATAGTGGATTGTGGAGCAATTTTTAAACCTGCAGGATCTATTTTTAAAATTCGTATAATGTACAAGACTTTTTAGATATATGTGAGTGGGAGCCTTCAATAAAATAATAAAAATATTTCAAATAATAAAATCTTGTTAATTGCGGGTGTAAAAAATTAACGTTACCTTAAAATTGTAATTTGAACTTCAGTGTGTTATTTCAAACAATGGTATAAATAATAGGTATAGTCTAAAGAATTTCTAGAAGAATATTCCAAATTTGTTGCAGCTGAAGCAGCTCCGAGCATTTGCGCATAATTACTTACGATTCAGAGTACATTCTGTGATCCACCCGGTCTCCTGACGAGGGTTAGCGATTTATCATAATATCACGCTACTGACGTGCTACAGCTAACTCTTATTAGTTTTTAGATCGTGTTTTATGCATGAAAGGGTGTATCGATCATAAAAGGGTACGCGAGATTTGTTTTTTAGCTCCGTTGCCGTTAAAGTGTTGAAAATCAGTGTTTACAATGTTAATGTCTATACTCTATAGGTGTTTGTGTCATGTCTATTTGATTTGCAAAAAATACGTAAAAAGATTTACTGGTAGAAATATGGTATGAAATAAATACAGCTTACTTTATATTTTTATGGAAAACCTGTTTTATCTCGTTAAAACGATATTTTGTAGGAAATATGATGTGGAAGTAAGGAAAAGTATGTTTAACCAATATATAAAATTGTTTATAAGAATAACGTGCAATTTAAAATTAAGCAATAAAAGTTATTTAAGAAACGTATTTAAAAATTATCGAAGTACTATATACGTTCATACTTTTATTTATTCGTAATATAATGTACCTAACACAAATCATTAAGATTGAATGATGCAATATTGAAATTTACATCAATAATTTCAAATGCTAAAATATTTCAATACATTTACCCGACATGTCGATTTAATCAGCTTATTTTCTCTATTTAAAATTAGAATGCATAAAAAATACTCGTAATAGACAAGCATTTTACCGCCGAAACATGTCCAATTAACAAAAGCTTCAGGCGAAACACGAATGTTTCGTTATTAGTAGTACTATTATTGAGCGAAACATTTCCGAATATTACCATAAGATTATCATATTTACTGCTAGCGGGGGTTGGAAATCATGTGAATTGAACAACGTCTCAGTTATAGTTTTGAACTATACATATTTACTTATTTATTCAGTGCGAGCGAGGAAATTAAAGCTTTTTAATAAATTACTGGTAACCCTTCTGTTTATGTCAGATTAATTTAAATTCGATTTTTAAATGGTTAATTTCTAGTTTTTTCTTATATCACAACCAGCAACAGTAGATACGTTATTGTAAAGGATAGCAGGACGACAGATGGTATCTTATAAATAATATGAATCTTTCAATTTTCTTAAAAGTAACTATTGTTACAGACGCATATCTGTACTAATATAACCTTTGAGTAACGAAAATATTATTGAATTTTGAAATATCAACAATTAGCGAAGAAATATTTTTCATTAAATTTTATCTAAGCGGAAATAGGTGAACGTACCGTTAAGTTGTAACTTTTATAAACGACACTATGCCCTTTTCTAATAAAACTATATTATATTGTACTATCGTCCTTAGAATTCATGGAACGATTTAAATTATAATAGCCTTATATTTGAGACAAAACATTGTCGATTTAAACTGCGGAGCCGCAATGCGGTTCATATTGTTAAACTATTTTACTTATATGAGCGAAGCTGATTTATGCTAGGTCCTTAGAATTTATTGTTCCGCGTAGTAGAAATTGTTTGTGATTTGCTTTAATGCTTGCATTTAGTTCGATGTGATGACTCTTTTATACGTCTTACCTCGAAGTATAGTTTCTCTCTTATATTTATTTCTGATTATTTATTTATTTATTTAACACTTCGTTACACATAGCAATGTAAGCCTTATAAAATAGAAAATATTGTAGTAACTGGCGGCCTTATCACTTAAGAGTGATCTCTTCCAGGCAACCAAGTCAGGACAAAACATACAAAATAAACAATTAGGTGGCGTAGTGCAACTTTAAACAATAATAGACACATTACAAAATACTTACACATAATATAATACTATATACATGCATAAACATAAGTACATATACAAACATAGATAAGAAGGTTCTAATTATGTGAATTGAAAGCGATAGAAAGGTAATGCTGGTGTACAAGTTCTTTGTACACCAGCTGTTTTGTTAGTATCATAGTGATCATGTAAAAGTATGGTTTACCAGTGCAGTACTAAGCAAAGTTTTATTATTGTATTAAGCCCGATTATAAAAATAATGAAACAAGAGTTAAGGAAGTAGAAACTTAAAAATTATTAAATAATACTACATAAACAAAAAACTAGTAAGAAATGGGTGATTCTAATTTCAAAGACATATATGTATATGTAACATTGTAACATTCCATCAAAATCAATCATCAATTATCTATTAAATTATATCCAAAATATGATTACTTCAGTTTTAACCGAAAATAATTTTAAAATCGGCCTTAGTTCGTCATTATAATTTTATAACAAGTAACCCAAATTTTCACGGTACTTTGGTTATTCATCAAACTTGTTTCAAATCTTTTTAAATAATTAATGGGTTTGATTTATTTTATAGGGTGTTTAATATTTACGAGTATACAAGGAAATATTTACAAGGAAAGTGAGCAAACAAAGACGTATTAAAATAGTATGTCGTATATAAGCATTTTTACATTATATGGATGACGAAAAAATTGCTTAAAAATTTTTATCAAGGTAAATGTAGTATCGCATTATACCGTACTCTACCAAAACACGGAAAATATTTATTGATATCACACAAGTAACACGTTCAAACTAGTTTTAATATTTTAAACCCTAAACACACAAATCCGGAAAGTCTTAAAGAAACCAAATCACATTGTCACATTAAATTTTATCCAGCTTTTTGGTCGCGAATGGCCTTCATACATAAAAGATGGGAGCCCTGAACCCAATAACATCGCGTTGTCTGATAGAAATGCTATATCGCCCAAAGTTATGATAAAAAGGCCTTTTGGGACCTGCATGGAATATTATGTATCGAGATTATATAAACAACGTGTTTTGTAATTATTTATTTTTATAACGCGCTATTTATTTACGCAATATAGTTGCATGACCGATAAGTACCTATACTGTTAAAAATAATACATGTCATAACAGTAGTGACAAAAATATGAGCTAGTAATTGGAAGCTAACTACGAAATTTCTAAACAATATCACTACTCAAGAAAATAAAAATTAAATCCTTTAAACACGGAACAAAATGAATAATTCATATTTTAGACAAAACCTACCATTCCCGGAGGCTGTGTGTGACACAATCTGAGACGTTGATCAGCGCGCAATCTCTTCATTTTAATGTACGTGTTTAATAGAAATTCTCCACAAAGACACTGGATAACCCTTGTAGGAGACACATAAAAAGAGCACCGTCTCAGCCTTTGAGTGGTGAAAAGATAATTAATCTAAAAGCTAAATATAAAACTTCCCATTTAGATTGAGCGATTCATATTTTTATTTCAAGTTGTTATTAGAAAGGGATTTTTATATAAATAAAAGTGTATTCCTTTAACACCATCCCAAAGACCTAATTTAAAATAGAAAAACGGGTTTTAATTTGGAATAACATAATTTGGTTTAAAGAATTTGTTATGTACATGGAAAACGAAATGTCCGGGTTTTATTTAATATGAACTAACCAATATAGTGTAATCTGCTGTCATTAATGTTGTTTGTGAATTATTTAATTTATATTGTAATAACCACACGATTATGGGAAGGATTAACTCTTTGTGTGTGAATATTGTTATCTCACATATACAGATAAAAGTCCTACATTTTAGAGTTACTAATTTGCATTTGGAAACCTTACTTCCATATTTATATAAAACTTATAAATTATATGTAACAATAAATCTTACTATGACGTTATCTACAATTTAAATTTAAAGCTTCAATATTCCCAATTGGCTCAAGGCAATTCTATGGAATGCTTTTTCTTACTTTAAAAATATATTGTATTTAAAAGATAAGAGCAACTCTTCGTCCGCCGTGGCTTGTTCCTATTGTCTACTATTTTTAAATATTAATAAAACAGTGTTTTGTTACGGTTCTTGCGATAGATAAAGCGGTTCTGTATTACCATAGTATTCCATAATATATTGAGATGCGTGTATTGTAAGGTATTAGCTTAGCTTCATAAGTGTAATATAATTTGTTTTTAGGTAATAAAGGAAGTGAAGATGTTAGGTCCCATAATAGAAATCCAAATAATAAGGTTATATTATTTAAATTTCTATGGGTCTGATGATGTCGTTACGTTAGGTTTGTTACTTAAATTTTAAATGGCATCATGTACCTATATTTTATCATCCTCTTCATTGTCTAATAAAAGAATTTTCCAGGAAGTCTTTACACAATGCTTATGACGTGACGTAAGATAAGGAAATATGTACGAAATTGTGTTATACCTACTTTTAATTAAAAAAAAAAAGAAAATGATATTTATTTAACGAAA
The DNA here is from genome assembly GCA_026213755.1 of Eurema hecabe. NCBI lineage: Eukaryota > Metazoa > Arthropoda > Insecta > Lepidoptera > Pieridae > Terias > Terias hecabe. Next base: position 6,296,982 of record JADANM010007051.1, on the reverse strand, counting down.
ATTATAATCCAAAGGAATAGCTGTTAAAGACACTTAAACTGCGCGCCGATATCGGAAATACATTGATATTGAAAAACTTACGCCTCGCCCCGGTAACTGACACATTACGTGATTTTAAATTGCCATATTAAAATATAAAAAGGCTTGAATATCATTTTCATAGTAGGATTTCAATGTTTTATATGATTAAGAGGATTTATTATTTAGTTACTTATTTGTTAATACTTTATCTGTTGCTTTTGGTTGTGTTTCAAATACACTGTATCTTTGTATTAAGTATATTACTGTAAGCCGTTTATAGATATTGCGTTCAAATGGCATTCATGTTGTTGACAATTAAGTCTAAAGAAAATGGTAGCGTTAAATAGAACAAAAGTTATAACTATTATTTAGAAATTCGGTTTTTTTTAAAGTCAGTTTACAGTGAAAAAGTTATAAGTCAAAGGTTTTGTTTACTATGTACTAAATATGTATAAAGGTTTGTTTTATTCAATAATCAAAAATCAGTATATAAACTGAAAATCAGGCAGTGTGCTATCGTCAAGTTAATTCAATTAGTCTGTCTAGTAACAGCGTTCTTTTGCATCAAATATCCACCTGATATAAGCGTTCGGAGTCGAAGAAATACTTTGAAGAATTTTCATTTGAAATTACGATCTCCTGCGAATGGAATTAAAAACTTTTACTTGATTTTTTTATTTTTTAAAGTCGATATTCAAAAAACATTGTATTGCTTTATTGGAATTTTTTGTTATTTGTTTTAAGTCATAAATAAAAGGGAATGAGAGAGGAAGTGAATATGTAGGTAATGTTTTTTTTTTCTGACAGTTATAAAAGCTAATATTGAAGATTGACTAATATTTTAAAGGATGTATTATGAATAAATAAAAGACAAATATTTCACTAAAATAAAGTAGTCAATTAGTGTATTATATTAACAGAAATGCTGTTAAACCGAATATGAAATTCTAGTACGAGCAATAATATGTACATTAGAGCAATCAGGAATACTGGTATCGATAGTAATGGTGGTTCTATGATTATGAGTTGCAGTTCCGGGAATTCAAAATTTATTCTAAAGGGGTTTATATAAGAATTAGTTACTTGTATAATTCTACAAATTAGTACGATTCTTGATTCTTGTTTCATTTTTATGAACTTATACGATGATTTCAAAGTTATATAAATTATTATAAATGTACGCACGAAATATCTGTCTCTTTCTCTATCTTATATTATTATATTAGAAGAGTAAACCTAGTAATTTTTTTCGTCAACGCGAACCTGATCGCTTATTATTCGCAGCCCCAACGAGCATACGCTTATCCCACATTGCCAATAACCTCTGCCAGGGATCATTTTAATAATTTCCAAAGTTTAATGGGCACGTACCACGGCGGCTTCAGGCGGTAATAAAATTTAACGTGTCGCACCGAGTTTTGTGACTCCCACTGAATTTATCGTCGGAACTTTTTCATACGATCCCTCGTTGTCACTCGCTAATGTCCAACTTTAGCTAGAAACATGTTTATCATCGTTATCGGCCTTATCTAGCGTAGTTTTTGGTTCTACGCTGTGGTGGCATTGCGTTCACTTTCATTGGTTTAAATCCAATACTATCTTCCTTCCTTATTAATTTATGTCCTCTTATATAATATAGATTCGTGTACTTATATTTTTGAAGAATAATAATTAAAGAACTTTATATCGAATCCCGTGTACAAAGCGAAGTCCTTCACTTTAATGTGCAACACTAATAAGTTAGAAACATGTTTATGACAACAATAAATGTTTTCAAAAATATTAGCCTGAGTAAATTTTTAAGTATAAATATGTGGGTTAATTTTGTTTTAAATTGGTTAACATTTCAATGCTACAAAATATAATAACACGAAAATATTTTATCGGTTGAATAGGTTCACCGTAATTTGACGTTATTATTAATTATTTTTCCATATAGTTAAACGACATCGTATCATTTTTATCTAGCTATAATTAGTGTCCTAACATCTATAAATAACTATTCATAAATCTAGTTAAATGATAAATTTGCGTCGTACAACTACAGTAGAATTTGTTAGTCATGTAAGCTGCAACTAAAAGTCATACATAAATCGCTTAAGAGCCAACTTAGTTAATTACTTAGCGGTTAGTTCTCCAACGGATTCCCGTTTTTGTACAACAATTATACCTGTCATACCGTTTCGAGGTAGGGTTTCTAATTACAAGTTAAGCTGGGCTTTACAATCACACAAATATAATTTATAAAACAATATTCTTAGTAATATTATAAATGTTAATTAAAAAGTACACTGACGTAGATGTTTGTTACGCTTACAATAATATAACACACACATTGTAATGTTTTTTTTCTTATAATTTATAAAGCCGATATGAATAATGAAAAAGCGCCGAACTGGTTTTATTCGCAGTCATTATCAAAAAACTGTATTGATGTATAATTTTTTGATAATAGAAACTAATTAATTCGACTAAAAATGTATAAAAAAAACTCCAACATTTCTAAACATAACATGTTTAGGTACTTTACAGATTGAATCAGTGTCTCCTATTCTTTTTAAAATTCCTAATTCCTCATATACTCTCTTACTGATAGTATGGAACTACAAATTACAAATCGCTTTTACATGCATCTACAAGTACGTAACACATTTCAGGCAGATTGTAGAGCTCCGGAAAGATCTCACCGAGTAAAATAATTTCAGTAGAAACTGTTTAATTACTAGCTCGCATTTAGACACGTTTTACGCTGTTTACTTGAAGTATTTCGGACGCAGGGAAATGAAAAATCTGAAAACCTCCAACAAAGAGAGGCATTCTTTATTTCTGGAAACTCGCGATCTCCAGCAAAACTGGAAAAACTTATCACAGAAATAGCTTAAACTTTTTACAGTGGAATTGTTTTGTAACGTTGTAAGCGTTTCCTTTTTTATTATGATCTAACAGTATTAGATTTTAACTTAAGATAAAATAATGACGGTTAATATTTTTTTTACATAATTCTATTATTAGAATAGGAGAGAATAGGTTGTATATTACGTTAAGACACTCTACGAAATAATCTAGACACTTTATTTGAGCTTCTCAATCAGTCGTACTTTTCGCAAGCCGTTCCTGTCTGCTAATATTGTGGCTATAAGGAGAAAAATAAACATACAGTAAAATTAAATTCCCCATAAATTAGTTTATTTACGAAAATTAGCACATACATCACGAAATGCATCAAAGTCACATAGCTGTATAAACGTATACAGCTCGAATGAATGATTTATATTATATTGCAGTAAAATCGATCAAACTTCTCTAGTGTTATGTAACGGGCCATTTTTCTAAACAAACCTCCCAATCACTTGTCGAGTAATTTCTCACGTCGCTCGCGGACTGAAAATTGGTGTTGTAAGCGAAAACATACGGTATTTTATCTTGTACTGGCCATCAAAGGTAATATGTTTGTTTATGTTCTCTAATAAGACCGGAATGAAGTTAAAAGTTAAGTGGTTTTCAAATAATTTGTAGCTGCTATCGAGCACTCGAGGTGTATATAATCTTTTTTAAATCATCAACTTAGCGATAAAGTAATGTAAAAAAAACACCTTGTTTAAATAAATGCCACAGTTTTTTTACTGTGTCCTAATTATTTTTTTGAGGAACTGGTAAATAATACATGTATATTTTTCTATGTAAACTACTACAATATACATTTTTGCTCTATGACTGTTCTGTATTCCGTAAGAACTGGCTTAACCAAGACGGGTGAAGGTATCTTAACTGTATCGAATTATTTCAGGGTATGTTATCTATGTTTGATTAGAAAGCGCCTTAAATGTTAATCCAAACTTTCATATACTCGTACATGTAAAAGGAATGGTCTTAGCATCTTTCATATCGTATAGTGTAAAGCGGCCTTAAAAAATAAAATAAAAAAAAACACAACGAAAACGACTGCTTTTGATATCCGTATGATTGGCATAAATTCGAGAATCGTTGGCGTGATACTCGGGGATTCAATTTAAAATCGTAGCTTGGCCATTCCGGTGTATACTGAGGGATCGAACGAATAATTGCTATTTCTTCTGCAGCTGCAGGCAAAAAGAATAAAAATAAAATCGACCTTCGACCTGTTAACTCGTTTTACTAACGAGGTATTTCGAGTTTTGCTTTTAGGTAAATTAATTTGGTTTAGTATTGAGCGAGTAATGTTTTATTACAAAGAAACGGTTTTAAGTTATTGTACATGGCACTTTTTTGTTCAATTTGTCTCCGTTGCAAAATTAAAAAGGTAGAATTATATTTGATGACGCAGCAGTATTTTAGATAAAGACCCCAACAGTGAATCCCAATATTTTAACTAGCTTAATATGCTCCTCCTCGATCTTGCTACCGTGAACTACATACAATACTCGCATTTGAAGAGTATTCACTTAAAATCGTCAAATAACCCGCGAACAGAAATTAAACGGAATTTCATCTTATGTATAATATATACATACCAATTATATTCTTGATATAAAAGAATTTTGAGACGTATTTTATTTATGAAATATGACTTAGTAATCGCAAATCAGGAAAACTTACAAATGACGTTATCAATGCAAAATCACTTTTGGATGAAGCCACAACAGCTGTGTCCATTCCAGTCATTGTGATGGTATTTTTATTAGTTCACAAGTCTTCAAATAATTAAGACACCTACATACTTCGAATTAAAATTGTTCGTATTAGGTTGTAAAACTTACTTATACTTACGTAAAAGGCGTTCATAATATATTTCCATATTGCACTATTACCAATTTGACATCTTATTAAGACTTTGGGAGAGAAGACTGAAGTTTAAAATTATTATTTAAAACACAAGGTACTGACGAAGACTACAGCACGTAATAATCCCCTAACAAACAACCTATGTGTTCTTGTACCGTCAAATTAATGTTCAGAGATTCACCCAAATCAACTTTAACGTGTCCCTGACTATGACACTTTGTTATTTATCGAAGGTGGAAAGCATTAAACCGATACTCGAGATACAAAAGAAATTTTCAGCAAACAACCATTTTTTCCGGGAAGTGGCTCAAGTGCCCTCAACACAGGTTACACCCATAAAGAAGTGTATGATGGCGATGTAAAACAAATATAACCTATTTTTATTTATATATTTTACGTATCTAGATAGTTCATAAATACTATTAAACATAATTTTTGGTTTAACTCACGTTATGTCTTTAATTAGCTGCGCCCCGCGTATTTGCCCCCGCAGTTCCTGTTTCCGGGGAATATCGAGATGAAAAGTATCCTAAATGATTAATTATTCAGGGCATCACCATTCCATAAGCATTCCAGCCTCCCCCAAAAGAGTCAAGCCCGTCCGATCAAGATATAGTGAGTCTGCACCGGACCGGGATTGACGACCGCTTGGCGCAGTGGTAACACAACTGCTTTCTGCGCGAAGGGTCGTGGGTTCGATTCCCACACCGGAAAAATATATTTGTAATTTACATTTGTATTTTTCTGGGGTCTGGGTGTTGCTATGTATTGTATGTATGTATTTACAAAAGAAAAGTATGTATATGTAATTTATTCCGTTATCTAGTTGCCATAACACAAGTTTAGGCTTGGAACTAGATGACGCTGTGTATAAATGTCCTGAAAATATTTATAATTTATAATTTATAATATCTCCAAAGATACCCAGGTATCCACGCTATCGTCAATAAACTCACCGGGGGTAATAGGGGGGGTTGAGTTAGTTTTTTTGCCCTTACTGGCTATTATATATATTTTTACTGCTAACTGTTGTTGGAACTCTTTTGTCTAGTAATAGTTTTCGAAATATAGTCTATTGTGCATTCGGGAGCCTATGAGGTCATAGATTTATTTGTAATTGTAATTCTTCTTTTTCGGCGTGTCACTTTATTTATTCTTTAATCTCATTCAGTCTGAGACTGCAAAATATCAACACTACAAATAATATGAACAGTGAAATATGAAAAATTGAGTATAGATTATTTAGAACTTTTATATATAAAGTGTGGGACTCGGGTTTTAAAAAAGAAGTATTAAAACAGTCCCCTCTCGTTTATATTAAAGTCAGGTATTAGAGACCAAAATGATCTAGAAGTTACGATATTAGTTGATCATTTTCCAAGCCTTTTCTAGACTAACACAATTTGCCGAACATTCCTTCGTCGCTAAACAGTTTATTGGAAGTTCGCTATGCTCACGACTTAGTAACGTCACGACACTTTCAGAGTTCACTTTGATGATAAACTTGATATCAGGCAATTACTGTAATGCGGACCGCTTAGCGCGTCAGTTTTAAGCAAAGAAGCTTTAATATTTGTCGTTTATTTTGCACATATATTTTCTTTTTTAAACCAAAACTAATGTATAGTGACTATACCTCCAAGACGACTTAAAACAATTAATTTAAAAATAAATGTGTACTAAATAATACAATCAGAATATTAAGCCAAATTTTGAAACTATAATATTGTGTTGCTCAGCTTGTACTCAGATTTGTCTGCCTTAATACAACAATTTTGGTTCGTGCAAAAATATGTGTATAAACAAACTACTTAAAGAACTTATGAATAACGAAGAAACGGACCGAAACTTTGTTCCGTGTTGTTGTTACAAAGGAACGAATAACTTTAACTAAAGCAGAATAAATAGTACCTACAGAGAATTGCACCTATTACCAAGTGTATATACGTAATTCTAGAAAACATTGATACGAATTAAAAATTCCAAAACATATAACGCTGGGTTTTTCTAAGGCGTTATTAAATGATGAGTATTAGACTATTACAGAAAATATTCAATATTCATAGTGCATCATAAGTACAGTTAAATAAGTAGCATTTTAAATCCGTTAAAAACTATATAACTCTAACATAAAACGGATGCAACGATCCTTGGAAAGAAAAATTGTAATCGGGTTAACTCCAACACTAACAAATGCGCTAGTTGGGTTGAAATTAAATAAAACCATTTTGTTGAATACGAGCACTCAATCTAACCGTCAGTAACTACATGGACTTAGCCCGCATTACTATCGAACATTGGCAAAGACACCCGACTATGTTCCTTCTAATCATTCAGCGAGGCATATAATGCACGCTCTGGCTCCGGAAAAAGTTACTCTATCATAACAGCTTAAGGTTCATTATATAGTGTTTAAGTACGGCTGTTACATCGATTTATAATTGTGTAATTGTACTGGCAATCAGCCAGGGTTTGTACCTCAACGGGACTTCCTATTCTGAAAACGTTTTGATTCCTCGCAATGAATCGTAGCGCAGTTTGTTACGGTAAACATACACGAGTCTAATTCTTTAGTAATTAATTCATCAAACTTTGAGATGAATAAAGTATATCTTATCTTAAGCAATCGTTTGAATATGGTTTCTAGAATAATTAAAGAATTTAAATGACTCAATCAATAAAAATAATTTCGTCCATAACTTAGTATGAGAGTAATAATGTCCAGTAATATTTATGAAACTGCTATCAAAGTGACTGATTCATTGTTTTACTTTAGCAATTTAATTTGTAAGCTTTTAACAAAACAATATGTCGTCGATCAAAATAAATTGTATAGTGGTTATTGGCGATAGATTCAATTTATCAGACGCTGTATGGTTTTTGTTGCTGCTTAATTAGGAACGTTTTCCTCAGTTGTTATATATTTTTTAAAAACAATACTTTCAAATAAGCTTTTAGCTTTGTGTGCATACTAAGGCACTTAACCCCGTGGCTTTATTTAGATTAACACATTAATTATTATTTAACCATCTCTTCTCTGAAAATTTCAACCGTAACTTCAATTGAAGGGTAAAAAAATCAACTCCACGATACTATTTAGAATTTCCTAAAAATAAATATTATCACGCTAAAAATATCCTTATCGAATCACCCAACCTTATCAACGCACGTCTATCTAAAACAATTTCACAAATGCATTATCCGACTTGTAATTCTTCCCTCAATATTAGAGCCCAGAGGGCAATTATCTAAAAAGTAATAAATATAATGGATATCCGACGAAATGAAAGCCAATCCGGGTTTTATTCCATCCAATATCAGACCCGTCTGAAGTTTGTCGCGATCGCTATGATCGAGATTGTAATATCCCAAGGAACATTTTATCGCAACAATTATACCTATTAACTTATTTATTATTTACTATTTTTTAATATTATCGTTATTAAAAAAATCATACGATATTTGCAACTAGATCGTTTTTGTTACTATGTTTTAATAAGTACTTAGTAGGGATTGTTTGTTTTTATATACCTCATTACTTTTACCATTGCTTTTTTCACAATTATTCTATTTATAAGAATATAAATTTATACAGACTATAAGCATAAACAGTACAAAACAGTTTAAACAAACCGAAACGCAAAGCCTTCTCAAAAACGTTTATTATTACAACCAAAACCCTTTCTGTTCACCGTAACGATGATAGCGTATAATTTTTCTATAAATATCGTAAAATATTTGAAGGCTCAAGGATACAAAATATTGCCGATACTAAATTATTATGTATATTATATCCCCTGGGAAACATGCAATTGGGCTTTAAGATTAAACCTCAAAAGGGTAACGAGGTTGTGGCATCACTCCGGGCTAAATACAGACGGTACGATCCTTCATATTTTGATTTGAAACACAATGAAATGTTCCGTAAAACGTTTTTAATGATTTATCGCGATGAATCTTTCATGCCGTATGAGTTGTGAATGGCGTATTTGAAAATTTAAGCCGGTCAATATGATATTAAAATATTGGAGAAAATTTTATTTATATAGGAACATATCTCTGGCAATATAATATTTTTATTTCCGTTTCAATGGCAATGTGGAATATAAGTGTTTACTGTGTAAATTGAAAGTTCTCCGTATAAATTAAATTTTAAATTTAAACCAAAATTTAAACCAAATCCATTCTGTAGTTTTTGTATAAAGTAATTCCAAACATAATCTCAAATTTTCATATTTTTTAAATCAGTAAGGGTAGTATAAAAACTAGTACTTACATTTCAAGGTATCTAGGTACTTTACGCTACCGCATCGTCTTTACCAGAGACTCGCCAAATAGCTTTGTTTTGCGGAAATCTCGGACGTTCCGCATTCCTCTTACTAAATATGCGTTTAGCTTAGCTACTACATAGCGATTCTTCAATTTTGATTCATACTTCAAAGTATATGTAAAGTTAAAATATTTTAAGAAATACCAACAAGAGCATGTTTTATATTTTAAGCCTGACTATTCAATAACTAAACAAACATCTGTAAAGCCTAAGTCATTGATAGCTCATTCATCAAAATTGGCTCATTGGTTTAGGCGCTACGATTGAACATACAAACAAACATACATACTTCCAAAATTATTACGCTAACTTTTGGCTTCGCCGTAGTCCGTTCAAAATACTGATAAACTACTATTGGAATATTAATATCAAATGAAACTCATGTAATACATAGGACAAATATATCGGACTGTAACTTCTTATAAAAAATAAATTAAAAATTATTGCGCAGTCCATTATGTACTCAATGCAAAGCCTCTTACATATTACAGCTAATAAGTATTAAATATCAAACAATAAGGGAACGTTATATTTTTAATTATAATATATTATATAATAAAAACAGAGCTTTACATGTGGTTGACTCAAAAAAACTATTATTCGGTTAATAAATACTTAAATTTATATCTAATTTTAATAATTAAATTGACATTACATACTTATTGACATAACTTTTTATAATGTATAATTGCCATAATGTAATTTAATATTAAATAATAATGTTGTATCCAGAATAATGATTGTGTGGAGCTTGTTGCTTACCAATGTATTGGTGGTTTTAGCAATAAATGATTATTATTATTATTATGAATACAGGACGTGTTTAGTTATAAATATGACACGACCATAACACTAAATGCACTTAGCACTCCAAGTGCTGTCAGAAGACCTAGGTTCTTACGTCCAGTATTTGGAAATGTTCGTAAAACCTTCAGTAACATTATTTTATACGACATCGTACGTTACGGGACCGCTTTTAAACTAAGTTATGAAACATAATAACCCGGTGAAGCGCATTACCGTTACTTAGAACGTGCCATGTAGCTTGATCCGTCGGTAATGTTACCAGATGTTAAGAATGTACTGCCGAGTAGGGTAACCCTGGATATGGGTTTAAACAGATCTTGATTAAACTGAGCTTTTAGGATTTAGGAAGGCTTCGTGATAAATACTGTTTTGTTTAGTATAAGTGTTAAAGTATTGCCCTAAGATTTACGTTGGGATACTGCCCCGTATATACTCCTTAAAATTAATAAAAAATAGGAGGTGTAGTCTTCGTAATTGGTTTTTAAAAGTACTTATAGGAAGGTACATTTATTTTTTTGTTGAAATTAATAAATGTACCTTCATTGTAGTTGTTTTCACATAGTTCGTATAGTAAATGTCTTATGTATATACTTAAACCAATTTTTTAATAATTTAAAGAAATAAATGCATTGATATGAAAGGTTATTATATTTGTTTTACCAACAAATGACTAGATGTAACGGAGATGTAGCTATAATTTTTACGATAGCTCTAAAAGTATAGATTTAAAAATAAACTAGAGAGTTCTATGTCTATTATATATTTATTGATATAATTAAATCATTCGAGTTTTGAGTGCTAACGTTTAAACACTGAGAGAAATCCTAGATCAGTCGGAACACGTGTCGAAATGGTTTATATTGGGTGCAAGTATTTCTGATGTGGCGGTAAAACTTACTGGAACTTGTCGTATTTACGTCATAACCTTACGACGTGGCTATTAAACCTCAATTATTACCAAATCTAGATGTTCAGCTGTTCAATCGCATTGTATGTGTATTTCTTGGTAAACTAAAATCGAAGTCCGATTCCTATTTAAATTGGTATCGATTGGTACATGTGTTTCTTCCTAGAAGGCTTATCGGCTGCTTCTTAGAAGGTATGAAGTCCTAGTTACTATTAGTTTTAAATGAAGTTAGAAGGTGTTGAGGCCTTTGTATTTGAGGAAAAGATAAGCTAAGCTGGTTTTATACTTGGTGTTTAACTTCCGTTATTTGATGCAACGCAAGCAAGCAAAAATCTAGTTATGATACTGGACTGTTTCATACACTCTACCTCCTATAGAAATTATTACTTTTTAACCGACTTCAAAAAAGGAGGAGGTTCTCAATTTGTCTGTATGTAGGTCGGTGCCAAGTAAAACAATAATTGTTTGTTTGGTTAAAACGATATTGTATAGATTGTTGTAGCATTTACTTGGTACCGTTTCTAAATTATAAAATAACTATTAAATCATTTCTATATACTAAATGAAAATGCGTATTAATTTGTGGGAAGCAAATTTATTTTTTGCTTTTTAGTTTGAAGTCGGTTTATTTTTTGTTAAAAATTATTTTATAGTAAATAAATTTGTATAATCCAATACTGTATACTTAGCTATAGCTACGATCAATACTTGAGCTTAATGATATTAAAGACCAGATTAAACATAAATTTCAATGTAATACACATTTTATACAGCTATTGTAACAAAACAGTTCAAGGAATGAAAGGATCAAAAAGTAATGCCTCAATCATACTTTTGTTAAAAACTTAAGTTGCAACGAGATAAAGCAGTTAGTTAGCGTACTTAGTAGTTTTTGTCATGTAACTTGTTAGCGGCATAATTATTAATAAAATAATTTTGAAGTTTCATTGTATATTCTTTTCGAATATAAATTGACATTCACGAAGAATACGACTTGTTGGATGATCCTTTAGACTTATTTTAATGAGAACTTACTGTTCTGATTGTTGAACTAGTGTTATTGTTAAGATAAATTAAAATTTAAAGTATTCTACTAGGAGTACACGTTTCATGCAATACATAAACCAAATAATTTAAAAAAGGTTCGACCATGGATTTTTAAAACTATTTTCCACCAAAGCGTTGTAAAAAAGTAATAAAATTGAATTTCTTGAGGTGTGAATATAACTTTCTATTTTCTCAATGACTCTACGTGTCAGGTTAACCTCTAAGCTAAGTGTGGAATGGCACCCGGAAAAAGCTAACATTGTTGCAAATTAATATTTACGACGTTGCAATCTGACACAGTGGTTGACTTCGAACAATGTGATTTTCTTGCCGGTTAAACTATAATTGCATCCGACTCTTGCTGTAATTACGAAAGTATTGAAATGGAAATAAAGTGGAGAAAACCAGTTTTATTTTACCTAATAGTGAAATAATTTTAAAATCTATAAAACTAAAATACGAACTTTATTCCTCATATTTTTATTACACGTTTGGGAAGCGAGTATGACAAAACAAATGCCAATTGAAAAGGAAGTGTATTGAATATACATATAATTTTTACCTTCATAGAAAAGATGTTTGATAAAAAAAATCGTTGACACCATGGGTATGTAAATTAAATTTAAAATTGCACCCTCTCACTGTCACACAGCTAATACCAGCTAATATTGTAGCCACGAAGTTTCACAAATAGAATTGCACTCTAACCAATCACGTGTCAAAGTTTATAACAGTTTCGACTAAAACTAAAAGCCTTCGATGACAGAATCCAATCTGCGAGTACACGATGATGTTAGTGACATAGCTATCCTTAGCTATTGAGAATATGGGCCAAAGCATATTAATTATGTCACTTTTAACATCCAATTCAGAAGCTTTTATATGAGTAATCAATATAAAAGCTTCTCCAATGGATGTTAAATTTGCTTTTAAATATTTTTAAGCGAAACATGTATAGGTACCTTATACTTTACTAATAGGAAGTATTTTTTGTATACTTGTTTTATTCATTACCTTTTATCGCCGTTTTTAATTTTTATCATTGAAATTAAAAAAAAATTATTTATTTAAAATACTAGATAATTTAACATAAAAATCGAAACCCAAGCAATAGTATTTGCATAGATCGCTAAAGCACCAAACTGGTTCTTAAGATTATTGTTAATGAAATAAAAATTCATACGAAAGTCTTCCTTGTTATTTTGTGTGTGCATTTATATATAAAAAGTTGCCTTATATTTCGTATGCACGTTATAAGGTAACAGTCATTCAGTGTAACTTTAACTTATTACATTTATTTTGAACGTTTCGATTAATAATTAAAAACATTAATAATTGATAGAGCTTGAATGGGATTTCTTAGATATGATGGATAAAATTGTACAGTCTAGAACGAAATATCCACAAACAATGTTTAATTCAAATTACCTACTAAATCGACGAGCATTGTGGCGTGTTATATCTGCTGTTTACCGTGGATAACGAGTCACGACTAGATTCCAATGAATGGTGCGGTCAATCTACGGGCCCGTAACACCGATGCTAGGTGTGATTAAAATGAAAGGTGACATGATTAGCAGAACCAGAATGTATAGATATACTTTGAGCATTGATTTTGTATGAAATAATAATTGTATTAACTAACACTTACAATAGGAAGTTGATTGCCTTGAACACAAACAGAAGCAGACGAATTTATTAGATTTCAAAATTTTGTCATATTATATTTTTAAATCGTGAACTAGTATCATGATGAATTGACAAAGCTTTCTAAAGATTTACTTACAAAGTACTATTACAGTATAGTACGTATTATGCTTTTGTTGTAATAAAATATAAAACGATTATAAAGAAGTCTCTACAGCATTTATTTAAAGATTATAGATTAAAAAAATATGTCAAAAAAGTACGTTCAACAGATTCAATATTAAAGTAATATAATTTTTCACTAAACAACATCGCCTTACATACAGACATCTTCTAAGACATTGATTTATTCCTCATAATCATAACAAAACGACATACAGCTATATTAAACATATAAACATTTATTGCTTAAACCAAAACAATACGAGCTTATGCGTTAAAAAGGATTATTAATTTTAAAACGTTAAATGCGTGGTTATAAATTTTGCGGTTATGGAAATCAATTTGCATTTGGAAAAAAGATCTTTCTGGCTGTTTTGCGGTGGACTGGTTCCCATGCGGGGGATATTTAAATCTTCGTAAGCCGATATGATTTTCAACGACAACGGTCACTGAAAATTGAATTTTATTAAAATTTTGCTCATAAATTTGATGACGAAAATTCTATATGTTAGTTGGTTAATTTTTTTTTTTACATATATTTTCCAAGAATAATGGAACTCATAGAACTCACCACTGTTTGAAAAATAATTTTTGTACCGTTTATTATAGTGCTTTAAAAAGCAATATTTGCATTCTTTCATTAAAATAATTTTTTTCTTTGCCTTAATGTTATCAACAGCATCAATCAAAAAATTTTTATTATAATTCCAATCATAAAGTAATCAATTCGGTTGAAAGTAGCAAAATGAAAGATTAAGGCCAAATTATTTTCGCTTTTGGAAATAATTAATCACTCAAATATTAGGTTAGTAATAATTACCGATTAGATAGAAGGCTGAAGTAAAATTTAATAATAACTTGTTAGAATTTTATATTGGTATACAAAATATCTATACTCCTTAGACGTTGTTGTTGGATATGTCTAAAGTTATGGAAAATATTATATCATTAACATGTTAGATGCATATTTATAACGATGAACCATAACTATCATCTATTTATATGAAGGCACAATATTTAAACACGGCCATGTGCTTAACGTAGCGTAACTACGAGACGCTACGAGAATGCGCGCACGTGGTGAGATTTCATCAATTAAAACTATATCATTTTTATATGAAACCTGCACTGCGATATAGTTTTACCCGAAATAGTACAGTTATCCTTAATTAAATGTAATTATTATAGGTTACTGTCTTTGTTCAGTGTGAGGAGACGGCCTTATCGACTGGGCGGCGTCAGTCGAGCGCGTTCGGGCGGATTCGTAATCGCTCCGTAGCTCGCGTAACATCGGCAAACTTCGTAGAGCTACGAACACACCACTGAAGTACTAGGGCTGCTACACTCACGTTACTTTTTATATTACGTTCTACTATTTTAAATAAATAAATCGACTTTTTAAAAATAAGTGTAATAAGTATATTTAATTTTTACAATAAAGACATTTTAACTTAATTATCATAAGTTCAGTAACATCGTTAATGAATTCATGATTTTTGGATAAAAATTTCATGCATTTAAGAATATAGTATCTTTAGACTGGATTATTGTTAACTATTTTTATAAAGTTATTATGAAGCTTACTTATAAGATTTGCTTAAGCTGACGAGGAGCAGTTTAAATCGTTTCGTGCGGGTGTATACGCTAGGGTGCGCGGGGTAGCGGGTGGCAGCCCTAAGCAGGCGAGCTCCAGGCACATGGCGGTAAGGCGGCGCGGGGGTCCGGCGGGGGCCGCGCGCCCGGGCCGCCCCTCCTCAGTGGCGGCCTGCAGTGCTAAGCGCGCGTGTCGCCTCCGACGATCGCGCCCCGCGAATTCTAACCGCTCATTTCACCAGCGACGCCGCTCGCCGCGGTGGCAGCCTGCGGCCCGGCCGACGCTCGCCGGGCCGGCCATATAACCATGACCGGTCTCATTCACAATAGTTAACACCATACGCTGGCATGCTAATGTGAGTATCATCGATCCGGCAATGTAAAATGTAATATTCATGCGAGTTATGTCTCCTGCAATGCGACAATGAACGCGTGCCGGTCGACGGCGCACTTATTTACGAATGGATAGTGATTGTTTGTGAATTGTTGGCAGTCGGACTGTTGGGGGTTGCGATACCACTGCACGCGGCGACGCTCGGACGCTGGCTTTCACTGGGATCGTAGCACGCGCGACTTATTTGGGTTGGCGTCATGCGGTAGCGCGGTGGCGCAGCCGGGCGGCGGGTGACACCTCGTACGCTCTCGGCTATGTGGCCTCCTCGTGCTCCATTGTAAGTACAAATTATCCTAGCCCCAAAGCGCAACACCTAAATAGGACACGCTCACTGAACATAATACTTCACGTGTCCTAATTTCCATCCACTTGAAAAGTCTGAATTTTTAAACCGTTCTGCATACGCACGAGAAACGTGTAAGGCATGCGAGAAAAATCGATAAAAGGCATTTTTGTTGCACAGATTACGGTCACTATATTGAGATGATAAATCCGGAGTTTAAGGCAATAAACAGTGAAATAGGTAAGGTTTCTAATAAAATATAGTTCAAAAATAGTTTAAATTATCAAATATAAGCCAGTATAAATATGAAAGGTAAAAAATAAGTTAGTGTTATTATGAACTTATTATGACAGAAAAAACATTAGAACATTAAATATAGTAATAAAAATATTTTAGTATAGTTCACGAATTACATGGCATTTAAAGTAATATTTCAATAGTGCAACAGTTAACAATTGTCGTCATTCTCTATAGACCGTAATTTGTTTGCATAATAAAAAGAAAATATGTAAAAACCTATCTTTTGTAACACAAAATGTACGAATAAAAATTGTGCCAACAGGATTTTTCAGTATGTTTATATAGTCGTGTGTATTTAACGTCAAAACAGTCAACAAGAGAAAAATAATAATAACCTTATACTAATGTCTAATTATTTAATATCTTTGGCTTATTTTTTTCTTTAGTACTAAAAAGGTTCTTATTGTAGTCTGAATCAATTTCAATAAAATTGTAGCACTTGTAATTATCGATGGAATAAATTAAACTAAGATGATTTATAATATAATTTAGATTAAGATAGAATTATGTTCGTCATAACAATTAAATATAATTATATAAACAAACGAAGATATTTGGATACATGCAGCATAATATAGTGCAATAATTACACATACATTTTATTCAATTCATATTGTTATAGATTTACATATAAAATGTATATTTTATATTCTTTAGGAATATGTATTCGTAAAGAAAAAGTAATGTTACTTAAACATAATATTAATGTCCAATAAATTATATCAATAGTACTTGAAGGAGATATATATTACATTTAAAATTATTTCTTAGACTAAAAGAATTAAATTGATCTTACTCTCAATATCTGGATCTGAAGAAAAATTTAATTTACCCTTGAATTTTCGATCTAAAACCGATAAGTGGCTATGCAATTGGCAAATCAAATCAACAGCCAATCAGAGTTTGAAATCAATAACTCGGATGTAAGAGCTTTCTCGGCTTTATTGAATTGCCCTACCTTTTATCGATATGATTTTTGTTATGCGCTTAAACTTGTATTGTACTCGTCTGCAGGCATATTTGATTAAATGGACTGCAATTGACGCATACATGTTGTTACTAATCGACTACAGTACCTATACGTTGAATTGCAATCTTCCACGTTTAGATATAGTTTTTAAATTCATACGTGAATAGTAAACATATTAAATACACGCTTGACATATATAAAATTACATGACCTCGTGTGTTCGTCAGAATAAGAAAAAAAAAGTTTGAACTGACAACCCTATTAGCATTTAAAACTTTAAGAACGTTAAATGTTGAACTCAAACAGTTGACACCTTGAATAATATAATAACGCATGGTATTCAAACATTTTTCTAAAACCATATAAAACCATGTATTGTCGTATCTAGGTTGGAGCTCTTATGAATCCAACTGCATACTTTAATTGCAGAAATGTTAACTACGTTGCGAATATTTTTTGTTAATTAACTAGACTATTTTTATGAGTACCTTAAAGAGAAGGTAACTTAGAGGATAGGTCAGTGTGAATTTAATGCGGCTTTAAGCTGTTATGAAAAATTTTAATATTTCACTGAGGCCAAACGTTTTTGGTCTAACTGATTTTCTGATATTTGAGGTATATTATTGTAACTTAAATAATTACTGGTAAATAGTTTTAACGTCAGAAATGGACGTTTATACATGATAAAATTCCTATATCGAAAGATATATTTCACAGAATGTTAGCATACGTTTTAACTACTTTTAAATCAAGTGACGCATTAGACGCAACAGATAGTAACTCAGAGATTAATAATTAATATCCACTAATTTTAAATTTAAAGACGCCAACGCAAATTACAGAAAATTTTAATAAGCTAGCCATATTTCAGTCAAAACTGCTTTTCCGGCCGTTGGATTTCCAAAGTTAAATCCTATGCTGAGTTGAATGTAATGAAACAAATATAGTATTTTACATGTATGTCAGCCATAAGCACTTCGTTTGATCCCTATGCGGGTGGCTTTGAGTCGTCCGCGAAAGAACATGCCTTTGACACATTTTTGAAAATTCTAGTTTGCAAAGAAGTTGAGCGCTACTGTTGTACGAGTATAAAGTTATATTTTATCTCGAATCTAGGCCCTTGTGTAAAACGTACGCTTTGATTTATTATGTAGTAAATTAAATATCGTCTATTTTATATGATACAAGTAATTATTATTAAAAAAACAAAATACCCGACTGCACACTAAAAAAAGAGTAATTATGTCTTTATCCCGTGGGACTTTTAGGATAAAATGTATCCTATGACACTCCCGTAATCAAGACAAATCTAACGATACCTCATACATCAAAATCCATCAAGCCGTTTAGGCTACAGGAGGTCACAAAGGAACAGACATACATACTTACATACACTCGAAAAACATTACCCTCTTTGGCAGTCGGGTAAAAATGATTTAAAAGATTGAAATCTATACAACTAATTAATATTTTAATATTAATTTTTAACAATAATTCTTTCCTAATAAAAAAATAATATTTAATTTCGTAATAATATAGGGACAGCTTATTTTATTTATTAGAAAATATATCCCAACTTGAGTGAACGCTACATTTAAGCTGCAATTTTTACTTGTAAAATAATAAAAGGATTCTTAAAACCTGGTTTGTATATATGAAATGTTGACGTCATACACGCTCAACGGTATCTACCGATAGATTATCTAAAACACTTTACCTCAGAGGCATTTCCACATTTCCTCATTTTTCGTACTTCTCGCCTTTAAGCGACGCTATATTTTGCATATCCATCAATCCTATCCAGACATCGCAATTTACGACTATCAAGACCCCTTTTTGCTTTACATTAAGGTTCCTTTTTTTTCTAAATCCAGGCTTTTTGTAATTTCAACGAACTTCTATTTCAATGTAATCATACAGAAAAGACTCAATAGATTACTTCATAATATTATGGTATTCTACTCATGCTTCTTTGCTTAATATACAATTATATCAGTCTCAGTGGCATAAAAGCGAAACAAAAGTAGCCTAAAGCTAGATTTATTAATTACATTACATTACTTCGCATACAAAGTACACGAAATAACAAAACCTACTGCGGAAATCTCTTTGATCGTAACAATTTTTATATCTGAAACGAATTTATCCACGATCAGCAAGCGGTTAGCGGCTGACAGCTGTTCGGAAGCACCAAATATGAGTTTCTAGGCGACTTATCGCTTACATTGTGTCAGCAAGAACAGGGTTTATTGTGTCCGGGGAACGTACTTTGACTGTGCTGCTTTGAATCACTACGATTCCGATTACATGCGCAATAGTCTCGATATCCACTTGATTTCTGCACGTTGCGAAAGATTTGGTCTCGTTAGCGGTGAACTTGTAGCGTTTGTAAGCTCTGGTGTATGATCACTAGAATTGGTATTAGATATAGGCACACAATTTAAGTAATAATAAAATTTCGAAAATGTTTTGATAACAACACTTATATTTTCGAATTAATTTAAACATAATTTGAATTCTGAAAATGCAAATAAAGTTTAAGCAAAACGTAATATCTTGGCCATCGTAATTTAAGTACGTATAATTCATTTGAATCATTTCTATTAAACATTACAACATAACAAAAATATTTTTGAAAAAAAAATGTTTATTTTGTTTAAACATGCCTCATATAGCGATATATCATTTTTAAATTAAATATCATTAATAAAAAAAACATAACGTCGATCTGTTGAAGATTCTTATACATACAACAACAAATACATAGAAAAAACAAAGCAACAAAACACACTTCCGTGTTTTTAATACTTCCGAGTCATTTGTTGCCGCCAAGCTCGGCTGGCACAAATTAGAATTATTATGTTTCAAAGGGAAGATAAAGGTTTTTTTTTTCATATAAGAATCTTAGACATACAACCATACAACTTAGGTGTGCCGAAATTTATTTATCGTTTATTAACATTTTTTGGCCAATTTAAGAAAGACGTAACACTATTGTATACCTATTTTATAACTCCTTTATTATGATTATTTTTATACAAACTAATACTCAAAAAAAAATCCTTGTGTTGACAGAGAAACATTCACGTTACTTAATTTATCATCACGGTTGAAGCTTCTCAGTAAAACAGTTATAGAATTATCAAATATAGCGTCAAAATCTTATATGTATATTTAGCAAGGTTATTTTTAATTCAACGAGGATAAATCGCGAGGGTCCCGACCACCCCCGTCGTTTTCACCCAAAGAACCTCCGTTTGAATATTTATTAAAGTACCCCTGTCCGAAACATTTCCATGTCCCTTGGTATTGTCACTTCGTTTGGCTTTTTCATTAATTCTTACTGTGTAAGTATGCTGACGTAGACGTTAGACCATAAAAATCTATATAAATAGGTAATATTTAGAGTTCTATACGTTAGTGCTACTTTCCGATGCAACTTTTTCTTCTTATTTCTTGAATATACAACGTCCCAATCCACGTCATTTTTACTAACTGTAATCAACTGTAACGTCTGAAACACTAACTGAGTTTAGAAAAAAAAGCTTTTTCGAACAGATACTTTTTACGATTAGGCAGCCATCCCTTTTTACGATGAAAAGGTTTAAAAGAGTCAAAACAGTGGTAGACCTATTCTACGAAAATGAGACCGCAAGGCAAAGTTAGCTAGAATTCAATAAATAATATAAAAAGATGAATTATTTACTGAACTGTTACGTAACATAATTTATTAAATTGTAATATATAATATAATGTAATAAATCGTTGTATACATTGTGCAAATAACGACTACTAAAACTAAAACACGAATTTCACAGTGTGGCTGTTTTAAATGTTAAATAAGAACAGTATAGCAGATGTCTGATAGATTAACCATTCTTTAGATTTGTAGAGCGGATGAATTAAGCAAAATCCTTAAGGCTACTGCAAGGATTGGCTGGATACTTGGACTTAGTTAAGTCACTGATTTAAAACTATTCAGTTAAGCTTCTCTGTAATCCTGAGACGTCAAATGTTTTATTAACTTGCTACAAAGTGTCAATAACTATCTATTTATAGTATCATAGCTATCTTGATGAGTTTTTAAATAAATTATCTGGACAGTAGTAGAACTAAGACACCTTTAAATGTTATATTCAGCTACAAAGTACTCATTTTAAGCAAAATATTTTGTGAGGAGCTCACATTCATATACACAGAGGCTCACTTATGAACGCACACACATGTATTAAATATATAATGTATTTCACACATTCAAATTTCTAATTTCCTAAAGACCGATGCCACTTAATGAGAGAATTTAAAACGCAATTTTTATTAATAAAAAATAAACTAAGCAAGCCTTAGTCACAAATCGACGGGCAATGAGCAGCGAGTTTATATTCCGCGCTCGTACTGACTCCATTGCCAAAGCGCAACAATTTACACTGAAAGTTAAATTAATAAAGTCAGTAATTATTTCTGCGTAAGACAATTAAACGCTTAACCCTTTTAGTTTCCTTCACAGAATGTCCTTAATGGAAGACATAAATTTAATTGTTCTACTATTAAATGTTATTTATTTTGCAGCGAGACCTCTTCTGCAGCCATAACAGGAATTATTATATACAACATAAAGCTTATA
The DNA here is from genome assembly GCA_026213755.1 of Eurema hecabe. NCBI lineage: Eukaryota > Metazoa > Arthropoda > Insecta > Lepidoptera > Pieridae > Terias > Terias hecabe. The sequence goes on along the minus strand of JADANM010007051.1, from coordinate 6,275,136 downwards.
TGTATATATTCATGTGTTTAAATTCTGACAGCATTTGTAACTTATGTATGATACATTAGATATTTATACGATTAAGGCATAGTAATTACTGTTTCACAAAAGTATTATAAATTTATTACTGCTATTTCCTAACGTATATGGAAACAACAACAAATTCAATAATACCGAGAAGCGGTATAGTGATTACCTGTTCAAAGGAAATGGTGGTTCCTGCAGGAAATCGTAAAGCCAAGATCGGAAGTATCGCCTATCTTAAGCGAATCGATTAGACGAATGTTGATTCGATTATTCGAGTAATGGATTTTCCAGTTGAGGGTCTTGAGACGCGTTTGAGATGGAAGCCAATTGGATATAGCCGTGTTTCCGCAAATTATCGTGTATCGGCTTCTTATTTTCATTTATTTTGGAGTACCTAGTAAAAACCTCTTTTTGTTTTGATATTTTTGACTTAAAATTGAATATAATAGAAACATGGTACAAATGAGCGAAAGTTGATATAAGAACAAAGATATAATGTTTTAGTATGGACTGGATGAGTAAGTAAAATAAATTTGAACATTCAATGAATAAAGGCAAATCGAATAATGAGTACTCCTCAAGCTCAGCGAGCGGGCATTATTCACTCAAAAGGGCCTAATAAAGATGGACGTCGAACAAAATTCACAAAGGTACAAACAAATTATATTGACGCGAGCACGTGTGGCGACTAATATCATTATTCGGGATGCTTTGTGGATGAAAATCGACGGAGAAAGGTCTAATGCGATAACGTAGCTAGTTTTACGACTTGCTGGGAATATTTTTTTGGGTTTGTGTGTTTTCTTTACGTGTTTTTTCGGGTTTTAAGGCGGTGTCAAAGAATATAAAGAAGTGCGAGCTTAGCAACTAGATAACGGTTGTATTTTTAGTATGAAGTTTAATCATCGAGCAAATTAAATAATATATTACGAGCGCATAAATAGAAAAGCGAGTCTTAGGAACGAAATAATGATGGATAAGGCTATTTTGTGTATATTCAAAATACCATCCATCGGATCATCATCTTGATGTACCCAAACTCACTGAGACTATTTCCAATACTACTGGTAAGATCATAGTTGATTTCCGCGTTTATGACTGACATTAATAATGCTTTTTCTGGCTACAGTATTAGTAGTTATGGCTTAGGGTATCCTAAATATATCATACAAATGCCAAAAGGGCAATCTGCTCCCCAACTTGTCCAGCTCACAATACGAACTGGCCCGAATCATTCATTTGTCAACGCTTTGTGGCATCACAATGCCTTTCAGATACATTGTCGCGGATTGGTTTATTAATGTGTAAGAAATTATTAGGGAAAATATATGAGACGGTTCGTACGACGTGTAACGGTAATCTTAATGACTGTATTTCTAGCCCATTAGATTATTGATAACTTATTTATACTGTAACTTGACGTACTTAATAGTCACCTTGTTATCGAAGAAAATGTCTCCAGATTATATTCTGTGATATGCCTATTTTTATATAATACTTTCACGACTGATAGTGTAAAGACTTTTTTGCAGTAAAACTTGTAAAATAATCACATGTGACTTTAAATTATTACCCTTCTCGTAATCTTACGATAACAAATACAAAATCATTCAAAATAACAAATCGAATAATCTTCGAAAACGAACGAGTACTTCTCTAGATTTAAGCATGAACCGTTAAGAATAACGTTTTTTCGAAACGGTTTCAAAAATAAGATTCACAAACATAATATAAAATAAGAAACAGGTATCTATTTCTGGAGTAAAACAAAAAAATCAATAATACTCGTGCAAACAACGGAAAATAAAACCGAGTGAATGTTATAAAAAGTAGTCAGGTTGTTTGCGTTGGGATCGTGGAAGGCGCCGAAAACACAAATAACGTTAATATTTAAGATTATACCAGACTTATCTAGAAGCTATTTAATCTTTGAACACTTCAGATTAACGACTGGTCAATGAACTTTTACTACGTAAGTTTAAGGGTATTGAGTCGATAGTAATGCTGTTTTAAAGTCTTGATGTAAAACTCATTGAAGTATTTTTACACTGATAACCAAATAACTAATAAATATACTATGATAACGCATACAATTATGATTGTGCAGGAGCTGGGTATATCGTTGCTGTTTATGTTTATTTAAAAGTGAACATTTTATTTAGCTTAATAAATCAACTGATAAATATCCATATTTTCAAACTGACTTCGCCTATTAAATAATATTTGAATGATTAAAATTCTCGTCACTCTCACCTTCCAATATTCACTTAGGCGTTTGTCAAGTTCATCATTATCTACAAGACGTGACGTCATTTTCCTGTTATTCTTCAAAAGTCATATAATTTTAACGCTTAAACAAAATTACGAGGGCCCTGCGGCTAATTTTAAATGCGGAAGAAATTGACAGCTCTTGAGAGGAAAACACACTTATAGGAAAAAATGTACACAGCTTATAAATTTGTTGTCTTTGATCAGTAGTGGATTTTGAGGTTAGAAGCTTACTTAAATGACTTGCGTAAATTATTTGAACATCTTACACAAGGTTTTAAACTAAAAACTTGACTAAGCGTTTATATAATGTATAAATATACCTATATCGCCTAGCCGTGGTTTCTTTTAATTTCTTACAATTTATCCGATAAAAATAAACCAACCAAACACGTCCATGGTTCTATTTAGATTTCCTTAGCAGTGACGATATACGAGTTTTTTCCTGTATCCCTTTTATACGTAAACTTGCTATGTTTTTTTCAGGACTGCCTTGACAGACAGACAGACGGACAACAAAGTGATATTGTGAATGCGGAACCCTTTTCCTTTTAGGAACGGAATCTTTATAAAAATCCAATTAGTTGCAGTCGATTTGCTAACCTAGTTTTAGATCAAATTTAAAATTTCAAAATACGTTATAATACATAAATCTAGCTACAACATAATATTTTCTCTTATATTACCAACATTTATAAAAGCTAAAAAAATGTTTTTATTTAAAGCAAGCTTTGTTAAAGATAAAATGTCTAGTTATATTCAAAGTATTTAAGATTTAAACGTATGCTAACAATAAACAGTAGATGCAGACTGCATTACGACACAGTTGCGTACTTTCGACTAATTGGTATCCATTTACCAGTAACTATGTGTGTTGGAGACAATTGTTCTGAATTAGAAAGGAAGATTAGACTGTACTAAATTTCTATTTATTTTAGTACTTGTTTTATTTTTTACTATGTACACTATTAGAAAATTGCTTTTCGCTGTCAGAGCGTCTTTTTTTATGAGTGGGAATACGGTTACTGCGGCCTTCTCAAGGGAGAAAAAGAAACTACAGGTACTCCTCTGCCTGGATGCGACTTACAGTTCTCTACATATCTTTAAATATCTACGAGAGATATATGTATAGAAAAATAATAGGCAGAGGATAAAGTATGTAAACCTAAAAGTATGTAAACCTACCTTCTTCTAAAAGGCATATTTTTATGAATATCTGCATGCTGGTTTATTTTAAAGGTAAACAATAATAACCGTGCATTTTTAGCGTTGTATACGTGCTATACGTCGCAGTGACGGTACTGTGAAAAAAGGAAAAAAGAGAACACTCGCTCATTTATTTACGAGAGCCTTTAGCCGACTCGCCCCGAGCCATTAGCAGGACTATCGCCATTCCTTTCTATCAGGGAAACTCTCTATTATGCTTGACGGATACCCTCGCCCTATTATTCGCGGGTTAAAATACTTGAACTTTGCTCTTGGGTAGGAAATGTGTTAATAAAGACTAGGGCTTGTGCCAATTTAAAATTTTGGCTTATTGTTGTGCCTGTGCATTCTGTTACGACATATTATGATAATAAGAAGAATATAACCTATTGTAGATATAACGTTTATCCTACTTACTATGTTATATAAAAAAGGTTTTCCTCAGAACCCTTTATCAGAATGGTTTTTCTGTATTCTGAGAGGTTTAGCCACTTAATTTTATGTTATAAATATTGTGATATAAACTCAATTACAAACTAAAACTTAAGTATGTAAAGATAGAAAGGTTTTATTTCAGAGATAAACGTCGCATGTCTGCAAACAACATCATCAAAACAACCCCTGTATTATATTAGTATACATTACGGGAACATACGCTTAGTTTTGAACAGTTGAAAGCATTTTCAGACCATTCTTAAGCCTTGTTTATGCGCATAGCGTGCGAAGAATTTTAAAACAAAAGAAGTGTGTTTTTGTTGAAGCGGTTTTCTGGTCGGATTTTCTTTGGGATTTATATGCGTATAATATAAAAATTTGTAGATCTCGTGCAGGAAATTAGGTCAATGCGTTGTGGGTTATAAATGCACTGGGAATTTGATCCGATTGAAGTCAGCTTTGATATGGCGTCGGTGAGATTTAATATTTTTATTTTTGCTTAAGATTATCATTTTATATAAAATAAAATAAAAAACGCTTTATTCATGTATCTATTATAAACAAAACAAATCTTAAAATCAAATATATCAAAAGGCGGCTTTATCGCTAGGAAGCGATATCTTCCAGGCAACCATAGTGGTGATGAAAAGTTATTTAACTAGACTAAATAGCATAACTATATATATTAATTATAATGCATTAAATACTTCAAAAGTAAATAATATCTACTCACAGCACAACAAGCATTCTAAACAAAAATAAAATATATCAAATCGATTAACTCCGATGTAAAGAATATATCGGTTATAAATGATGATGTAGTAAACACAAAAGGTCCATTAAGCCAATAAAATGTATCATTCGGAGCATCACGACACGGTCGAATAATCGAAAAAGTTGGTCAGATCAAAGGATTTCGGTAAAAAGGATCTATGGAAGTTTTATTTAAGCGTGTGTTACTGCTGTGTGTGGCTTAAATAAAAGGCGAGCGATATTTATTCCTACAAATAGGTTTACGATACAAAAGTATAAATCTCGTAATTCGTTAATATACTAGTATTAACTCTTTTAAGAACTCGTCTTGTTTGAAATTTTATTTTGTGGAAAAGCATATTAATATAAATACTTCACACAAATTATTTAACATACCTACCCAGCTTAAGTTTAATCCTTACTTCCTTATTAACATTATAAATGTACCGGACTACTGGACCGATCATCATGAAAATATAGGCTACTTTTAACTCCCGATATTAATTAAAAAGATGTGATCGTAGCCGCGGGTAAAAGCTAGTATTTAATAGACTAATTTTTCTCGTAGCTTGTAACTTGAACCACAAATAATACGTCGTTTCGTCCACTTCTCAGTAACTAAATGAGGATTTTCTGGGATGAAATAAATCTAAGGCAAATACCGATTCGATAGTTTTTTTTGACATAATTACGGTTGGTAAGCACTTGGCTAGTCAGGGCTTAGCGTTCCGTTTGTTTTCAAACTTTTCTCGTCTATTGAATGAAGACTCGTAAAAAATAGTAAAAATCCTGATCTTTGAGGCTTCTTTTTCAAGTATCGAGTTATATTTTGATTAATTTAATATACGCTTTAAATCATAATTAAGTAAATTAACATAATTATTAATTTTAACTGAATACTTACTCCATGAAAAAATAAACTTAAAAAGAATAAAATTACACGATAAATTAACTTATTTTTATTATTACAGAATAAATGTTACCGCTATTGACTATTTTCATAACAATTCAAAACTATAGCTAATAAGGAATAAGAATGAGGAAAATAGGCCGTATAATTTATGTGACTGCCAGAAGTTGCTCACACATTTCACCCTATCGCCTATATATCCTAGCGAAATACATTTATGTAACTCATTCCTCCATCCCACTTGCACACCCAACATTCCAGTTTGACATTTCTTTCCCTTTGCAGAGTAGCATTTTATTTTTATGGTCTTGTCTTTTCGAATATTTCCCGTCGCCTCTCGTCCCGTATTAATTCCAAGAAATTCCCAAATTCTTGGCAGTATTCTCTACGTGCGAGACTATCCGATGGTTTCGCAATACAAAACATAATAGAAACGAAATAGGAAATATGGAGTCGAGTTTCTTTCAAACTTTTGTCTAGCTCTCAAATTGTTTATATTGGTTATTGCAAGATGGACGGGGAGCTATTGTGATGGAAGTTAGCCTTTTTTAATATCCTACTCAACTCTTTATTCGCAAACATAATAGTCTCATAAGATACTGACCTCTTGACCCGTAACAAATTTGGCAAAATGTTTTCAGAGGTGTATCCCTTCTTCTTTCTTGAAATAGATATTTCGCTCGCCACCATTGATATGTGGAGCAGGCCTGCAGCGTAAGAAATCAAAGCACGGACTCCGTACAGTACGATTAACAGGAAAAGGGAGAATCCAGCGATTAAATAGTTTCTCTCGATTCGACTCAACAGCAGCAACTTTTCGTACTCGTTCGGAATCTGGTTAGATATTAGTTTTGATATGCTCTGCAGAGGTATATACATACCGTAGTAGATGATGACAGAAAAATAGATGCCGATTACGCTGTAATATGATCTATACGACTTCATGGCTTTATTTAGAACCTGAAGGAGCTTCCGAATGTCATACATAGGATTTAGCATAACAAGTATGACGGCCATCTGTAACAGCAAGAAACATCCAAGTATTATGCAACTGACATCCATTTTTCTATGATTTTAGTGTTGGCTGTTTTAAAAGAAGTTTTAGGTTGGTTAGTTGCTGCTGTTTTTATGGTAAGAGTTATGTTACTATTTCATGTTTTTTTCGTTATCAATATTCTAACAGGAGGATTTGTCAATATTGTGACTAATCAATTTTTTTAGTGTTGGTTTTCAATTTATTGTAGTAAAAAAGTATTTATGCAATATCGCTATAGAAAAGTATTTTATCCAACACATATAGCTCCTACGTAGTACCAACTTAGTCGAATGAAAATAATTAACAACTCATTATTGTACAGCCTAACAAATTAATTATTTAAGCTAAATACCAAAAATAATAGTCAAAGAAAATTTTGAATGTAAAAATATTTAATGGTTATTGAGGATTAATAACTATGTTTTGTGAGCGTTTGATATTAATTATTTTTCACCCGATATAATTGATCTTCAGGTAAATGTACCTTTTCCGCCAATTAAAAATGCTAAGAATTATCACATCATATATAAAGAATCATCTAGAATAAAGAAATGAGAATGTAAGTGATATTGGCAAATGGCATCGTACCATTTCTAGAGAATTTTAAGTATATAAAAGCGTAGTAATTTAAAAATATTATTTTAACTGGTAACATTTTACAAATTAAACGCTTTGCGCTACTTTGAGGTATCAAATATTTTACTGATACATTTAGGCAAGAATTATTCAGTACTTTCTGCGTATATAATTAATATGTTACTATAGTTTTATCTATGAGTAATAGGTAAAAAGAGTTACGCTAGTTAAAATTAATAATTAGATAAGTCGTTAATTAAAGAAAAAGCAAAACAAAATGCTCCTATGAATTTATTTGCTTTCTCTACACTTCTGATTTCAACATTCTAAATTTACTTATAGCTGCAAACAAAATGGATATGTTCGAAATCTTATTGTCTTCATTTTGGGTTAATATTGCGTGCCTGCACATCAGCTCGAAGTCTAAAAGTTGTGCCATCGTAATTGTAAAATGCAAAAGTTTCTCCAATAAAATCATCAGGCTTATTGCTACAAAGAAACATGTTAGGCTGACCGAAAAAGCGCTCAAATAGAATTGCCATACTAATTCATTATCTTCGACAGTCTGCAATAAATTTATGTAATATAACTTCTCAAAAACTGTTCCTAAAAACACATTTATTAATAAACCTAAAGAGATCATCAATACGAGATGACAAGGGTAATTATACTGTTGCTGTAATTTAAACCAAATATCTCGTATATAATTTGGTTCCTCTATGGGTTTTAATAACACCAATAATATAGACAATTCGATGAATATTAACAGACCAGTAACAGCATTGAAAACGTTTATCATGTTTGTATATAGTTAGCGATTTAATATTTTAATCCACTTTTTGTTTAACAGAACTGTACGTTTCTTTGCTTATTGAAGATATATCATCTTCATTGGTGTCAGTAATATTAACGTTGATTGTTCTGTTATCTCGCCTTACATCGACTTCTGAGTATATAGGTTTCTTAGGTGCAGCTTTAAAGAAGTTTTGAATTTTACTATGTTCACTTTCACTGAAATTAGCTATAGATGGCCAACGTATGGCTTCGTTCTCTTCGTCCAAGCTGATTGAGCTTCGGTAATCATTGTCTATAACGTTATCTACATAGGCTATATCGATGAGATCATAGTTCGCCATCAAATTCGAGAATTCAACTAGTTTAGCAGTGAATTTCAAGAAGTCGAATATTCTGATCGTTACCAGGAGGAAGAACAATGAAAATACTCCCAATATATTGTCCCTTGCCGCATTCGTGGCAGCTATGATACTTATTAGCTTGCAATCTGCTGTTTGGTCTTTTTTATTAAGAGAAGATTTAAATTCGCATAACGTTTTTGTTGGCTTGATGATTCCACATGTAATTATAATAACAGCATAAAGCACACCTAGAAAAATTATGAGATAATTCGATTTAAACCCATCTTCGAATAGTCTTATATTTTTGGATAAAGTCACAATATCAAATAATGGTATTAGAAGAAATAGAATGAATACGATCTGAGTGAAGCTTATGCACGGTAGTAATATAGTGGAAATGTTAAAAAACATAGCTTTATTTTTACATTCAATTTACATTTTTTGTTGATTTTCAGATTTGATAGACATTTAGTTAATTGTCACAGCAACTAACATGTTTTCGGGATAGATCGTAGTCAATACGTCCTTTGACTAATAAGTATTTATATATTTTTACCATATACTATTTCAATTACAAGTAATTTGTAATAGAACGCTAATAAGTTTTCAATTAATTTTTAATTTTAAGGTTGAAAGAAGAACGGGTTTGCAAGTTACTTTCTAATCGAAAAATAAATTTATATTCAACAAGGTGTATCTTAAATTCTTAGGTACGATGTCAATATAAGGTTAACTAGAACGTATTTAGAAAATATTACAGATCTTGATAAGTATATAACCATCTCTTTTTCTCCTAGACGCAGGTGCTTGTACTGTAGAGTAAAGCTAGATGTAAACTTCGTAGACGCCTGAGGATTTGCTGCAATTGAACTTGGGTTAGATTACTTTGAGAAATAATTGCGTTGCGTTACAAGACGCTTTAGGGATAGAAACTTCTAGAAATATTACTTAGTAATCCAGTTTGATATAATAAATTGAATTTATATTTGTTTTGTGGTAAAAAGAGGTTAAATTAATTAATAACACATTTTTGATTTTTGTCTATTACAATTTCTTGATATTTACCACAACAATCTAATATTCGAAAAAAGGATCATTCGATTTTTTTTTATGAAAAATGTGTTACAAGAATAACAATCGATATACGTGTGGAACTAAAACAATAATTGTATAAAGTAGAAATTCTGCGAGAGAAAATAAGTCGCCCGCCCTACAAAACCTAGTTACAACAAAATATATTTTTCACAGAACAAAAATTTCCTCATTTTGGGTCGATGCTCGCAATACATCACACAGTAAGCCATTCCGGCTCGGGTCTTACCAATCAATATCCACAACGTATTAACAATGTTCATATTTCATACGCCCCTTTGCCAGTAATTATAATATTTCAGCTTATTACTAATTGTATATGTGAATGCATTATTTTCGTGAATATGATATAAGCATATTTTTATGTAGATATATTAATTCGTCTATCTAAATATGCTTATATTAAACTTAAAAATAAGCCTTGTTTAACAATTCAATATGTTTTTGTGTAAGATTTTCTGTGTTTTTGCCTATTTTTATCAACCATATTGCGATTTATATTATAATATGTGACTAGTATTAGGAATATGTAGGTATGAGGAATATGTATGCGATTTTATTTAGTATATAAATAAAATCGCATACATATTCGTCATACCTCTTTCCACAAAAGGCTCCCCTATTAAGTCCACTCTACCTTATCCCGATCAAACACCAATATTAGTATCTGCGAGTACATACGATGCCTTTGAATTCGTAGCTGTAAGCGTATCGATAAATCTTCAATAACCAGAATCCAATAATATCAACTAAATAGCCTATCCTTTTGATATATCTTTGTTTCCACCATTTTATTAGGGTCACTAAATGAAGAACGTGAGAGGGCCAAAGGTCCCTCGATTTCCTCTCAAAGAAATTCGCTTATTGGGAAATATGCCTCGGAAAATAAACTACTATCGAACTCGGCAACATTGTAAATCAGACTTGCCCTTCGATAATTCACTTTTGTACTTATAAGAAAACTTCATTTGAATGATGGAACTTTCGTTGTTAGAAAAACTACTAACATAATTATAATTAAGATTTTTCAGAGCATTCTCGAACTACCATCGAAGTTGTAACCACAGCTGTGGAGGACGGAAGATGTTGATGTCTTCCTCTGAACACTGGCCAGCCGTAAGATCCCAATCGTTCGATAGAAGTTGTATTTATACTAAATCTCGAAAAAATATTGCAAGCGTGATTCAGAGCTGTGCCCATTAGTACTATTCGCTACAAAGCAACAAAAAATCCAAAGCAAATTATGATAACGATCTTGTTTACCTTAAACTTCCGGCGCACATTAAACTAGGACATCACACAACGCTACATAAATAACGTTGCAGAATACTCAACTAAATTCTTAAAACGCTCAACATTTCGGGCCATTGTACTACATTATCTTCTAACGCAACAACAATAGTCCATGAATTTTCATTTAAAAGCTTATACGATACAGCATATTTGCGTTGGCGCTCAAACTTTCATAAGCCAAGTTTCCTCATTCACTGTTTGTAACGCCCGGAGCTAACTTTCGTGTTTTCCACATTGGCCCTCTTTTGTTGCTAAAGGCTTTCAGATCTTGTTATGTTCCATAATGGTCGCCTCATGAATTATTTATCCACGTATCAATGATAAGGTCCGTGCTGATATTTGATTTTCAAGTGCTAGTACGTTTTCTGATTAACAGATCAAAGGTTATATAAAATTGGATGTGTTAATGTAGTTTTGGTGAAATTTCGTCGTTTCATGAGACATTCTTTATTAACTTTATACTTTTATATTT